>JAKDFA010000006.1:169803-561350 GCA_036971435.1 Dactylellina sp. 'tibetensis'
AAAAAAAAAAAAAAAAAAAAGATCAGTGGGCTCAAAGGAACCATGCACTGAGAGAAAAGCAACAGCTATTTGGAAAGAAAAGGGAATCTGCAACTAAAATGATGCCAATCACCATGGGGCCCGAATTCAGTCCACCTTGGTAGCCAACGACGCTATAGTATATCGTCGTGGGCTATGTCAAAGCGAGTCAGACCCAGCCCGGCGACACATTGGGGGATATCGCCGGTCAACCCAAGAAGCAGCCAGACTACTAGTCCCAGAAAAATAAATAAAAATAAATAAAATAAGAAAAACATTTAGGCAATCCGGGCATCATTCAGGTGTAGCTTCGTTTCGGTAAAAACTGCGAGAACAGCTTGCTCTGTGTATAACGGCTAATGACACTAATGAGCAGCGAAAAAGCCACTTGCAGCCACCTGAATCGAAATCGTAGTGGGAAATGGTGCGCTGAGGGTGCAGGGATAACAAGAGGCAACCAGCGAATAGGATAGGAGATGCAGGGAAAACAAACGTTCAGCTTAGTTACCTAAGGATAAAAGCCGAGAGTTCTAAGAATAGGAGGCTGTCTTTGTATATCGACAGCGTATATTCGACTGGCCTTGAAATGTTCCGAATAAGATAAGGAATATAAATGTCAAAGAGGACGGATTTATTTCGTGCTGAAGTGAACGAAAAAGAGTGTCCGCGGTGCCTGAAAGAGGCTCGAGTAAGGTTGCGTTGAAAACTCGCTCAAGAGCCCCCCAAAAAAACTGTCTTGCCCAGAAACGTCCAACGAAAGAGATAGACAAGGTCCAAAAGGGCGCCGACGGGGATAAGAATGTAACTCAAAGCTTATAAATAACGCTGTAGGTTTACCAAACCAGGCAAGCAATAAGGTGACGGAAAAAAAAAAAATAAACAACGTTAAGCGTAATCGACCTTTCGGAACTCGCGAGAGGATGTGGTTTTAAAAGGAGTTAGATGGAAAATAAAAATAATTGATGATGATGCCTGGCTTCGCTAAGACGCAAACAACGTCGTTTAAAGGAATTGGAGTCCAGGGTGGATATCAAATAGCAGAGAAGTTTCTTGAACCGAAACAGGGACAGTACGAGGAACGCATCATTATATCTAAGCAAAGTAAGACCGAAAACCATGAGCCTCACTAACCGCTGCATCTCGGCCTCTGCGATGGCCGTCTAGACCCGTATCGTAGCTTGCAAAAACTCTGGTACGAATACCCTATTTGAGCAATAACCCCACGGCCTTGCATGTCGGAGTGGGTGCAAACGTCGACACTGAGGCTCAAAAGGAAAAAAAAAAGAATGCTCATGCGTGTAATGCAAATGGAAAACGCTTCATACCTATGATTCCTTTGCGGTGAGGCTTGTGCGTGTGCGTGTGCGTGTGCGTGTGCGAGAAGTGCTTCTGTTAGGTGTTAATGAAAAAGGCTTTGTGCAAAGTGGGAATGTAATGCGACGTGCGATGTCTGCATAAAAGAAGAAGTTAAAGAATAGAGAAGAGGTGGCGAGTCAGAACAAAAAAACGTCCAAAGAATCGAAGAAAGAAATATTTTGCAAGGACGCTGTCCTAGGAGGCTGGAAACAATGGTATTATACTGGGCTAGAAAGAGCCTCCGTTAAACGTTTCGATTCTTTCAGAAAAAAGAAATTAGTAGGAGGCTGTCAAGCCTTTCTCCCCTCAACGATTATCAAATACGCAGGTCTGAAATTTCTTGGCCGATAGTCTTTAATGTCCGCAAAAAGGCAAGGTGCATTTGTTATACTATTGACTGTGATAATCGCAAGTCTTGCAAGGCCCCAGGCGAACAAATTAAAGCTGACCAAGCTGTGCGAAGGAAATACTCCGAAGAGCTTAGTGTTGGTGGTTTTGGACACATCGAGTATTAGTCTCAACCTCCGTTTGCGATTTAGAAGCCAGGGTAAAAGAACTTAATGTGTATAGAAATATTTTTTTAGCAAAAGCAATGGGCAAAAGGGCTCTGTGGGGTTCTCGATGTGTTCGAGAGAGAGGGTTTGAACGCAGGGAAGTTGCCTTGTTCCTGTGGAAAGATCCACTTGATACCCTTGAACGGCTATTTCGAGTCGAGCTTCCAGACAATAAATGTCACAAGGGCTTTCGCGACATGCTATTCGATCTTGTTGGACAGGAACAGGCACTATAGAGATCGAGGTACCCTAGATATTCAAAGGCCTCTGCATGCAAGGGACTGATGTCATTGCGAATTGCGAAACGACTCATGGCAATTAATTAACCACCACCTATTAGGTTTGGCACAGTGAACGGCACTCTAGAGTTCCCTTAATGGAGGCGATTTAGAAACCCATAAAGGCAAGGGAGATCCAAATGACTTTCAGATCTGGAGGTGAACGCATGAAGGGGCTTATATCGTGATTCCGTCTCCTCCAATCAAGGCTGTGGCGGTGTTCATGGGAGTGATGAATCAGCTGCAAAGCTGTGGCGACCAAGGTAGCTTTGAGACACCAGGACACTCTCATTGACCATTCAGACGCCTTGAATGCCAGATCAGGAGCAACGGCCGCGCAAGACCTGCGACACCAACCAAGGAAAACTTGTGAAACGATGGGTTAAGCCGCGATCTTCGGAGCATTTCAGCTTTTTCTGGAAAGCACCGACTGCGAACCCGGCATTTTTTTTTTGCCTGGTGCTGGAGGCGAGGGAGAAAGGGAAGTAACGACGCCGCTGCACCTAATTATTTTAGGTGACGGATATCCATTTTTCCGATGCAACGTGGAGCGGTAAGCACGCAAACGTGTGGTCCTCGCCTTTTTTTTTTTTTATTGCCTCGGCCTCGTGCGATTCAGGAGTTCTCATGGATCTATCATCACCAGAGGGGTATGATAAATACTTAGCAATCTGAGAACCCATCGGAATGACACAAGAATGCCGCTGGTGATCGATCGAAATTGCTTGGGTTCCCTATTGAAGCAAGGGAAGTGAAAAGGAAAAAGGGGATCGTTTCCATGAGGCTAATTTGTATTTGTGAATGCGATTGTCCCCGTGGGTGACCTTGTCAATTTCAAATGAAAGAAAAGCTTTTTTGACAGGTGAGGCTAACGCGACAATATGACTTCCAAACTCTGCCCCAAACGATATTTAGGCAAGCATGAAAATGTCCGAGTGACAAGCTCAACAATCACTGAGAGTTTCAGGATCCGGCTTCGCTGGGATAATGTCCTCTGTGAGTTGCCCTTCAGGGCAAATTCATAGAGACCTCTCTTCATGGGAATAAGATATAACGGGTAGAATCGAAAAGACCTTGATAGCGAAGGGGAAATAGGGCAACTCTAGCCTTTCACATGTACAAGGCGAGAAGGAACAAGGGACGCAACCGAGTGCAAACGGGAATGTCGCGAGAGAATGAAGCTAGACAGGGCGACTAGGGCCTTTTTGGGGGGCGGGGATGCCTCGCTTACATCATTGTCGAAAAGGTCTTCAGCCTCTGCATCTGGTGGCCTTCTATCCTGCTTGGAATGTAGATTGCATCGATTGTAATCCGGGGCAGGCCAGAACTGATTTTGAAACAGGCTCGACAGGAAAGACAAAGTGAAAAGAGATCGCTGATGTGATGGAGTCCACCCGAAGAGATGAACGACCGGCATCTTTTTCCGAACGAAATTATACAAGAAGGTGCAGTTCTGATAAACTATGGAGAAACAGGCACATACCAATTAATAACACCAAAACCTGGATATTTGAATAAGTTCGGAGCGTTTTTCTTTGGAGAAATTATTGCTGGTTATTTGAACTCTGCGATATCGGCAGGATAGGCTTGGTGAACTAGTAGAAAGTGCAGGATAGAAGGAGTAGCTGATACGTCAAGATACACATGCGGTAATACGTCTCGAGAATGTGGCTTTTGCGGGTTGGAGGATCAGGCTTCGAGGTACCGGAAACGAAAATCGTGTGCGTTCTGCTACTGGATCTGTCGAGGAACCACGTTTTGAATCCAAGCCTTCTGAATTGCCCAAATACCGGTCTTTGCTGTTCGAAATTCCACCAACTGTGCAGATTATAACCTGTCGATTAAACAAATACGTGAAGAGCTCGCATCAGGTCGTGCTCGAGCAATTACAATTCGGTTGGGAGCAGAAAACTGAACAAAAATGGTTCTACTACCAGCCTTTTCTGTGGAACCTCGCACTCAAGGACAACTGATGCAACTGCGGCTCTGCGGTCCATCTGAGAAATCACCCTCACACAGCCTCGGGCTTCCGCGCGCCCTTCATTTTCTCTGAGTTTCAACGCACCTTCTGGCAAGGTTGCCCACAAGGAGAAGCCCCGCACGACCAGGGGCTGGCTATTATTCAGTATCTTCGGTACAGGTATCAGAGCGATCACTGCAGAGGCACACACTAGCAGTCCCTGGTTGAAAGTCACATCAACTGGCCACACGATGCATTGGTCCGTTGAAAAAATCGAATTGCGGGGCTCTTTTGATTCGGAAAGTTTCGGTACTTCAGTCAAAACATGAAGATGGTTCATGTTATACGACGAAAAAACAAATGGTTTTGACATTGACTGTAGGTAAGCTTGATAGTTCCCGTCAGTGAGGAACTGTTGACCAAAGACAGCTAGATTCTTTCGACCTGAGAATGCAAGCGCATCAGATGTGTGCATCCACAATAGAGAAGAAAAGAAATCTCAAATAACTAGGCTAAATCCAGCCTTCAACAATTAGTGATAATATTGAGGCTCTGCGGGGTTTTCTGTACCCTTTTTTTTGCTGAGAAATTAGCAAAAGGGAGGTAAACACGGAACCATTCCCTGTGTTCCTCCTTGTTTCGGATTTGATGCCAGCAAAACTATATTTCGGCCCAATATTTCGAGTGACACCAGGCTTAAAATGATACAAGATGGTCTCCTTTGCGCCAGTACAAGTACAACCTGTCAACCAGCCGTTTGCAGGTTTTAAGTGGTGGTGGTTGCACAGGAATCTCAATAAGTTTGAGCCGCGCTTTGTGAAGCTGCCGGGATTGAAGTCCTGCTTTAAGATAAGAGATAGCAAATGTTTTCACAGGTTCAAAAGAAGCTTAGTAACACGATGGATTTCCACAAGCACTCTTATTTTCTCCAATCGCAGAGCAGATACCGCGGCAACGGCCCATGAATCCAACCATTTTGTGTGAATTTAATATTTGTGGGTGTGGGTGTTCATAGCTTCGTAATATGCATATATGCAATGGATCTGTTCCGCCATCCTCTTAGCTTGTCAAAATCCAGCCGGTTTCCGATATTTGCTGCTTGGGCAGGCCTTGCATACTTGAGTTCTTCGCAGGACACGAGGCTCAGTCAGAAACGATGATAGCGGCAGGTTTCTTCGCCCAGAGCCTCCCTCGATTTTTTTTTGGCGTTTCTGGTCATCAGACCCACTTCGGCTCGGATGTTGCACCAACATGCACGCCAGGGCAAAATCGCAGAGTACGAAAGGTGTACTGTACATTCATTCATCGTGTGCGAATTGGCCTACAAGCATCGCGAGAGAACAAAGCATATGTAGCCTATACATTTAGTCACAACTTTTCAAATTTCGCAGCCTCGTGATCAAGACTTAATCTCTCTTGGCCTTTAGTGGGCCTAAGATTCAGCACAGTGGATTTTAGAATTTGCTCTGTACTGAATGCCTGGTTGAGCCTCAAATGGCCCATGTACGTCATGAAAACCGGGGGCTCGTGCAAAGGTCATGTCATCAGGAACGCTTATCCGTTTCGTCAATATTCAGCGAGATGGCGGTTAGCCTGGTCAGCAGCAAGAGGTTTCTTTCGTAAGAGAGAACCTATCACTAATCGGCAAATCCGAATTGAAACATCTGTGTGGTAATCGGGGATCCACAAAACGCCAAATGAACTGTTCTAGTCGCCTATATAAAAGAGGTCTGTTAATTTCGAATGCCATGCTCTGGACGGCTACCGCAATTAATGGGCTGGTAAGACACTTGAATAACAATGTGAACCCCGGCATGGGTTCCATTTAAACAAGACGCAATCCACCCAGAGCATTCGGCTGTGCGAGTGCTTCATCTGACAAAAGAGAGAAACCGAAGAACAGAGCCTCTATCTGGATTGCGACCCTCTCGAAATCCGTAACAACAAGGGCTATCCTAGTTGGGTTTGGCAACAGGATGTCTGAGTGGGGTTCGGTCTTGAGGGTCGAATCGCAATCTGGAGAATGGGTTCACGTTCCAGACACAGACAGAGCGACCGTCAGATTTTTCTCAAGGGTACCTGGGTGGGTCTTGTTTGTCACTCTTCATCAACTGTAGAAATGGTTCCGAGTATTTGTATATTTCGGTGCCACTCCTTCGCGGAGAGTTTGAGCTCAGGTGGGTAGCTGTGATCGTACGAAAATCAGAACCCCGACCGGTACTTCCGAACCCAGTAGAAAAAGAGCCGCGTTCTTCAATCTTCGTATCCGGTAAGCCTGGACTGCTGCAGGGCTTATGGTACAAGTTTAGACAGCGAATTTGTAGCTAAAAACCTTTTGCAATCCTCAGACTGGTTGATCAAATACTACGCGCAAACGGCAGATGCCAGCTTCTTTGCGAGCACTTTGTTAAAATGGGCGTTTCATTTCGGTGAAGCAAGTCTAAAACCCCGAAAGACCCAGCATTCTCGGATCTCTCAGATCCGGGGTTTCGCATTTTTAGGGCTATCAAATGGAAAGGCACGTACCGTTGACCCCACAAAACTTTGATAAGGTGGAAGGGGGCCATCGGAGCTGACGTTGACGAGCCGCCGCAGCACAGGAACTCAAAAGACCGAGCCGATACTTCAAACGTCAAATCTATCGTCGTCATAGAGTGCAAACCGCGATTTGATCTGAATCTCGAGCTTAATTTAAATACTTAGACTTAAGCCATATTTTCTATTGCCGAAACTGCGTGTGCATGATCATTCCGTCTTACAGCATCCGATCATTACCATATTATCGATCGGGTTGCGCTGCAATGTTGCCGGAAAAATGCGGCGGAGCTCGTATCTTCTTGTCTGGTATCTGAAATCGAATGCAAGCTTGTGGAACGGGAGAGCCAGTTCTTACTCAAAAGGCAATTGAAGGCTGCCAGATATCGTTGGGATTATAATATTAATGCAGCGGAGTTTATGCAGTTGACAGGTATTGATTCGTGTTCTTGGGGGTTTTCCGTGGGACGATGCCGAACCTCAATCTTGGCAACAGTTCCTGTTCCGGCAAGCTCCTTCCATCCAAAACTTCTGCTAGCATGATCTCAAATCCTTTCCACCGAAATCCAATTTAGCTTCTTCTCATATATTGCAGGTCATATATATTCGCGAAAGGAAAGAAAAGGAGGTAAGCTAGCGACTAGCGAGCGTCAAATTGGCTTGGGGCCTCCGTGCATGACTCTGTGGGCTGGCTAGCTGCGGGCAATTGATGAGATCGTATAGAGATCCAACGTCATGGACTCGATCGAGGTTCGTTCCAAATTAGTTTGCAACCTTCCTTTTAAAGGATTCTTACGGGTTATAGCCTAAGTCTAAAATTCCTCCATTGTCTGAAGCCTCGAGGGGTTAGGAACCATACTGTCAGACCTCTATCCAACAGCAGCGACGGATGGGAACATGATGTTACAAAGTCAAACAACGCGACGTTTTTCTTTGGTGGTGTAAATTTTTTTAAAAATGGCAGCCTAGATATCCATGCCGCGACTGCACATGAGCCTCAAGGATACTGTTTTAAAAAGGCTGAAAGGATAGAAGGCTACGATCTGCTTTATAATCAATGTTCTCGAACTAAATGTTATACCCGGAGTCGGTATGTCACGAAGGCAATTATAAGCTTAGTGTGAGCAATAGTAATAAAGTGCAATTGCAGCTACATTGCAAGGCCAGCCTTCTTCATTGGAAGTTTCTTGATCCCTAGACCGGCCCTGGATCGAGACATCTAGAATTGATGTACAGGGGCACGGGTTTCTCTCTTTATCTTGAATCTCAAGGCTGCAGTGCTTCCGGAAAATGTTACTATGCTCGGTTTAATCCGAAAATTCATTATGTTAGTGTTTCATCTTGGCACCTCGTTGCCCCTCCAGAGCTCCTAGCTTCTGAAAAACACCACGCCAGGCTACAGTGCGGTCGTGTCAAATTAGCTAATTGATCCTCTTGGATGCTTGGTTTGGCTTCACATTGGCTGGATATCTGAAACCGGCGGCTTAAAGATTGCTGTTCCTCATGATGTGATTACTGGATTCTCATGTGTGATCGTTAGTCATCGCTCCACTGCATTGGAACTTCCCGTGTCTGAATAACGGCACCCGAACTCAGAAAACCATACTAGCTACACGAGAAAACCTGCAGCGACACCTCGGCATAGCAAATATTTTATTCGTTATATGCTTGGTAGATCATATCGTCCTTATATTTATGTTTGCGATCAGTTCTGTCGACTGCCATACTAGTATACTAGAATTAAGACTCAAACACTGGATGTTTAAGTGTAGGCGAAGATGGCTGGTTGAGACTAACAAAATGGGCAACAGTTTACTCTATTATATCGCACATCTATTGACTGGTGGCATGCGCATGCGAGGCTAGAAGGAAGCTCTTAGCCTAGCATCATATAAACTTGAGGAGAAAATATTAAATGTTCAAATTCGATTACCTTTCACACACGCTGTCTGTGAAGGAATCTATGAGACGATGTGCAACGCGTTAACCTGGTTTACGAGACAAAAAAATTTCGGTGTAACATCCAACAGGTAATATACTAATAGTTGTCTTCTGAGAAACATTAGAATCGATCCCAACCAAAAAAAAACAAAAAAAAAAAAAACAAGGTAATATCACATATTGGGTGCAAATTAGTTCCGACTAGTCTCGCAGCCAACCCGTCTTATGATCAGTGTAAGGCATAGAAAACCAACAAACCTGTGAAATGCTGCATTCTTGTTCAACCAGCACATCCACCTCCATTGTAGTTTACACGAGGTCTCGCGGCCGACATATCCATTACAGAGCCATCTAAATGCCGGGCATATAAACCCTCGAGGAACTATTATATTACCTAAAGGATTCCAGCTTGGCCGTATGCAAAAACGACGATATAATACAAATTTATCAAGTTTCTTGTAACCCTGCAGTGCCATGTTACATTTCTGTTCAATTTGGCTTGAAACTCGAAGCTCCTGGTATCATCGAAGAATCAAATTAACGCTGGTGGCCTATGTACTTGGTCAGTCTTGCTACTCGAATTTAGCATGGCTCTTATCTGTCGCATTCAATCTCCGTAGCCGTGTTATGTTTAACACAATTAACATATTGGCAGTATGAACATAAACATTACACCTCTCTATAGCTAATATAAATGTTGAGATGCATATGGTCTCGAATGGAAGCACTATAGTCTATGATAATAGGTTTAGAAAAAGAAACCATTAAGATATAACGTTATGGATCTCGCTTCTAGCTATTACATTGGCCAACTTGAGTACCTATATTCGAGGCTCATTTGATCACATGAACAGACTGATCTAGAGAGAAATGTTAGACTTGGAATTTCAAATAATCGAGATATTTGACAATGCTAGATATTTGGAGCCAAGCTATTGGTGAATTTTACTTATGAAGTTAAATTTAAATCTCCAAACCCTGCAGGTCAGCGTGATTGTAAATCGACCATCGGGTAATAGTATCATATGAATTGCCTGATTATCCGAGAATGCCACTATATATTCTGCATAGTCATCAGCCTACCGAAAGCCTTGATATATTCAGCCCTTAATTGCGCCCAAGATATCGAGTAGGAACACGACAAACTATTTGTCATGCTGCAAGTGTCGGTTTATGGAAGCTCGCTTAGAAAGCTGCAGTAAATGGAACTGTTCGCCGTTAAAACAAGGGACAATACATTCGTAATGATGTTAAATTATACTCTAAGGGCAATGCAATAAGCACGGCCTTGTAGAAACAGCTAATTAAAATTTAAGATCTCAGCCAATCAGCTAACTTCATGCCAATTCTGACGGAAGTCAGACAAGGACTAAGAAATAAAATACAAAACCTAGCAATTGGGGCTAACGTAGCAGAGGGCATGCAGATTACGTAGACGTAATATAAGTAAGGATATCATGCAATTGGCTGGTTCTTTGGAAGTCTAGTTCTTCCATAATAATGGAATGCAACTAGGGGCTGTTGGTGTTTCTTTTCTTTTCTTGAACATAGAGAACCCTATAGGGCTGAAACATTGAAGTCATGCAGCTTCGGATCATATTACAATTGTGACTAGATCCCCCAGGAATACCAAAGCTGTCAATGCTAAATAGATTACCTGCCGGTCACTATAGAGTGGTCCAAAGAGGCTTCTTTCTAGGATGTTGCTGGAATGTGCATATGTGCCTCTGATTGGACATTGGCTCACAAATGCGGCGAAATGCCCATCATTATTCTTATCCCGGGAGCGGCTGAGTACTAGAAGGAGGAAGTTTGGTGTAGGGATATCCGAGGATCGATGTTTGCTGGTATCCGGAGACAATGTTTGGGGCTGAGAACCCTGATTGCAATGCATATTCGGGTTCATATTCGGGTTCTACCAGTTATCGATAGTGAAATAACAAGGCATAATCAATTGTCCTTGCTGATTGAACTTTACTAAGCTGCTACTGCTCGTGCTAAAGCAATGCAGGCTTTAAACCCAATGTGTCATCCTTGCAGGTTGCAGCACTAGGAAGACTGAAGAGTTGAGTCGATTTCCCTTTGACCTATAGCGAAGACTTCAATTGGCCCGATTTTTCGCGACTTATCCGCCAGAAATGTCTCGTAGGGCTGAGATGCAGACAGAAAATGTTAACACTTTTGCGAACTGGCGAAACAAGGTACAGGACCGGCGCAACGGCCTCAATAGCCGGAGAGCCAAGCTGTCTTAGTTGAATCTGTTATAATATTGTGTGCGGAATGCCCCGTGTTAGCCTGCTGCAAAATACAGTTGCGGGGTCCACTTCCTCAATTTTGAGAGAGCTCGGAGACGCCGAAGTGCCAGATATATGTGCGTTTGCATCCCCAGAGAGCTCAAATGCCCATGACGGATGGAGCAGAACTCACAGGCGAGGTCTTACTTTCCAAGAAGAAAAGATATCCCGTCCTTGCATGAAGAAAGGCAGACAATTCGACATGTCGCAAAGAAATTGTCTCACCTGTTGTCCTCGTAGGGCTGGCAAGCATCAGGGGTCTTGTGTGCATGTTGAAGAAGAGAGAGAACCTTATGTTTAGTCGTGGAATGACGGGTTTAGCTAACCACTTTTAAACGAGCTTTCTCCGAAAGTTGAGCTGCATGCACTCAGCCTCCACCAACAGAACCCAAAAATGATAGAGAGAGGAAATATACCATCCAATGATAAGGGATGCCTGAAGGTTGTTCGTATGCACTCGTCTTGATTCGGGCATCCGAGGAGAGTGCCCGCTCGCTTGAACATCCATAATCACGCTATTGCGGTTTTTCTTCGTTTTCAGTCTCTCGTCAGTTGACCAACGCCAGGCCTGCAGGGAAAAAAAGCGCACAGGCGGGAATCCCTCGAAAGCTCGCCAAATCCGTCCGAATAGTCCTTTCTGATATTGCGACCCACTCTTGGACTCGGACCCCAGATCATTTATCGTAGCGTGTTCCGACATGGAGCTGCGAATGCGATCCCACGATGACGCTAAGCCAACTATTCAGTCCAGCCCCAGGCAGACAAGCAATTCGAGAATATCAATATATTACCCGTTACCAAGTTACACTATCACTAGGATCAGTTCTCCGAGAGGTACTTTCCCAAGATGTACCTCCAGTCCCCGGAAGGTACTTGCGCTCGAAGTACCACCCCCCCTTAGGCCCGTGGACCGAGATATCTTCTCTAGCCTGGGGAGCATACCGTATTCCGGGCAAAATCGCCCTGCAGCGCTGGGGGATAGGCCTAAATTGAGCTCTCGCTTCAAAGCCTTGCATCTCGCGGAGAGTATATATAGGCTCTTACTAAACCAATTGCAGGCTGCTAGCTCCCAGGGCTGAGCTAGGAAGCATTGGACACGTTGTACATCCTACAGCCTCTCCCAAAATTGAAGCTCGAAGGATACTCAATCTCAAGAGGATAGCAAGAAAGGGCATTGCTTTGCTGGCAATTATGTAGGCTCTACTCCTGGACGCCTAGATTATAGCAGCTATTGGTCCCTTAACAAAATCCTCCTTGACGACGGCTGCTGTTAAGTTTATGGGTAATACACCCAGGGTTACAAGCTTTATGATTTACTGTGGGCTCTTGGAAGTAGCTACGGAGATAACTATTGTTGATGAGGCTCAAAATATTGGTTCAGAAAAGCTTTCGAGTAAAATCTCGCATGACAGAAATTTGATGCACCGATACAGTGCTGTTACGGACGAATAATGTGTACTGCAAGTACCCCCGATGAACACGCTATACTGAGAATTTATATTTCGTGGGCAGGGAAAAGATTGAGAGTTTTAGAATCAATAGGAAAAAAAACTTCACTCACAAGATCATGTCACCACAATATCCACTTTTGTTTCCTCAATCGTACCACCTTGACCGACTTGTTGTTGAATATATACCCCGAATTTTCTTCTGGCATCTGGACTGCGATGTGCTGCACCCAGACATTCGACAGCCATACTCCGTGAAACACTTCATCTTCTTCCTTCAGTATCTGTAACAAGCAGGCGATGTCTGGCACTTCTTGACAGGGCAATAGCACAGCTAATCTCACCTTTCCACTCGCTCCAACAAGTTCAATCTTGTTACCAACCTTTTCCCTGCCATATGATTTCCCCCAGTCATTCCTCAATTGCACTACCACTGCTGCCGCCTCGCCTTTCACGTTGTCCCATCCACGATAGATACAAACTTCGTCGCATCTCGATTCACGTAGATCCGTTACATCCATCTCCCAAACCCTTCCGTTAAAAGTAGCCTCAAGTCCACCTCCATCACCATTCATAATTTTAAGTCGTGGCGCCGGGTCAGTTCTGGCGCTCAAATATGTACCCACACCAGTAAAAGCTTTTGGAGCCCAACTCCAGTCTTTCACCGCTCCCTTAATTCTCTCAAATCTGCCAAACAAAAACCCTGGTGTGAATCCTGAACACAATGCTAGTAACTTTCTCATTTTCTTCCATTCCTTGTTGTCCGGTAGTGCAAGTATCGGCGTGGGATCTATCCCGCAAAGTGTCGCGAGGCACACAGGCTCATCTTCCATTTTTGTAGACGTGCGGCCTTGCAAGCCAGCCACCTGAAAGGCTAGGTCGTGGCCTTTGGAAGGGTCATATGATGGGAGCGAAGACCATGAACCTTGGGCCGTCACCTGACAAAGTTTTGTGTATAGAATCTCGGCAACAGGGAAGAAAGCGTAGGGTTGCCGGAGTTTCGTGTACAGCCAGTCATCTCGTGGGTGGCACATATAGTCTGGGACATGAGTACTGAGGGTGCTCATTACAATTTCTAGTTTGTCAGGCGGAAGGAGGAAGACGTCATCTTCAGCAGCAGCGGCTCGAGAGAGACGGATGATGGCGGCTTTGTCGCTCTCAGTGAGCTGGGATTGTGGACGCGAAAAGAAGAGGTCCAACTGAGAAGTCAAGCAGGGCCACTGTGAGAGAAATCGATCTTGTATATCATCTTCAATCACAGTGCGATCGCTGAACTGAAACCAGGAAGTCTTTGCCAGACAGACTTCTTGAAAGGTCCAAAGACGTTGCATCCAAGCACTGCAGATAATTCGTAGCAAGCACTCTTGTGTACTTGTAGTGGCTGCAGAGATACATCGGAGTCCTGAGTCGAGCACCAGTATCCCGATGGACCGGGAATACGTTTCGCCCATGCGCTTGATGGCTAATTTTCGGTATTGGTGGGTAAGTGGAACGCATAGCGTATCCATCCAGAAAGGTACATTGCCGCCGGATGTCGCTTGAATATCAGGGACGGCGGCATTGACTAGGGACTGTATGTGGGCAAGGACGCAACGGGGAAGTGTATTATGAACAGGATTCCCAAAGCCGTCTGACCAAACATGGGAGATACAAATATATTCTGTGGACGGGGTGGCAGGGCTATAGACTATCTCATAGCCTACTGGATCATTGGGTGAATTTACTACCTCTAACAGAGGGATTTGCCCTTTACCGAGAATTTCTTGGGCGGGTTCTGCCAGTTGTACAGCCGGATTGGTGGGTAGATGTGGGCATGTACAACCCTCGTTAAGATGGGCAGTGACATATGTCTTTTCATCTATTTGATACGCCGAACAAAGTGTATCCGTACACTTGTCATGGTTTTGCGTGCGGTGATTTTGCATCATCCCAAGAAGCGCAAGACAGGATGGGGATGATATGTTGTGCATGAGGATATCTCCCATGCACCATCGTGAGGTCACCAATAGCCTCTTTGTGAGAGGGTTTATTGGTATATTATGAATGCTAGATCGGAAACTTCTTGAACTGACACCTCTGATCTCGGTTAAAACTCGCTGCATCAACTCTAACATGAGAGTAGCCTGGAAAGTCATTTTTTCGAATAATGCGGTTTTATGGGAATATATTTCTTCCCGGGTCAGCGAATGGATATTTCTCTGGGGATGAGTTCGGTGTCCAATCTTTGAAATTATATCGATAGCATCATCCACGACTTGAACAGCTCTAGCGGGCTTCGGATTTTCGACCCATCTCTCCTCGTAGGCGTAAAAGACTGTACATAATGTCCACATGTATCTATGAAACGAGTATGTGACCACAATCTCCAATCCATCATTGGTTTTCCTAATAAAGTCGGATAGCTGGAAATCTACACCAAATATTCCTAAAACTTCTTTCAATACCCCGAAGAAAACCCATTGTTGAATCAACGGTGCCAGATTTTCGAGTGATGCATCCGGGTCACTCGAAACTTTGTTGAAGACTGTCATATACTTCTCTGCAGGCGGATTTCGAGGGAAGTCTTGCCAGGCTCTGTCTTCGGAGTAGACATACTCATCAGCGTTGCAAATATATGGAAACTGAAATTCGGGGAGGGAGGATAGCTTGTCGTCGTAAAGATGGTCCATCTGTCTAGATATGCGAGGATGTCATTGGTATTGAGAGTGTTCGAGAGCCCCGCATTACAAATCTGGTGCTTTTATGCATTGTTTGGAACCCTGCAGCGCCATTGCCTCCCAAGCGCACGGCTAAGCGTAAATTTCATCCTGCGCCCGCCCTGCCAAGTTCTCTGTGGCTGGAATCACCTACTTGTGATGGGAGACGACAATGAATGCTGTTGAGATGATATCGCCGAATTGAAGGTGTTGGGTGCATCAAATTACAACATTCCGTTCAAGCGAGGTAGGTCCAATGCTTCAAGGTTAACCTCGGCTCTATCGCGATGGCTATCGTTTGCAATATAACCCCGGAAGGGCCTGCGTTCATGGATCCTCATATGACGCTTGTTGTTACCAATATATACCCACCGACAAACCACGGTTCGCTATGAACTGGACATCTTGAATAACCTGGTTCTTTTCCTTGCTCTGAACCCGCAATGTCGCCCACGGCTAGCCTTTCGAGTGCCTTCCTCACTAAGCTCCGGACCTACCCTACGCTCCCCTCTCACACATGGTACTACATCACCCTTGTTACCGTCAGTATCTGTAACAAACCGGAGTTCATTAGCTCTATTCTTTCGCACGCATTTGCCCATAGCGCGATCCCTGGCAGCACCGATGCTACGTACGTTAAAGATGAAAGAGCTTGGCTGGCTCGCAACCCTGGCCAGTTGGGGAAGGTAGACGACGAAGGCAGAGAGAGTGCCTTGAGGATACTTCGGAGGTGTCGCGAGAGTCTGGTGAAGAGCGGTGCAATCGGCGGGCTGCCGAAGGTAAGGTCTTGCAAAATGAGGACAGTGCTCGGAGCTTGACACTAATGGAAAGTCTAAATGCACAGGCCATAAATTCGCTGTATCATCTGCGCAAATGCCACGAACCTCACCTCCTCGATTCATTACCAGAAACATCTTCTCTATCCGTCTCTTCGTCGTCCCTTCACCCGCTGTCTTCGACATACCCAACCGTCCGTCCTAATTCGGTCCCACAAAGCGTTCTAAACCTGCAAGACCCCAGCCCGTCTCCATCGTCCTCGAGTCCTCCGTCTCCAATTCTCTCCGCACAGTCTGCGAACCCTACACTACCATTCCTCACACGGGGTTCGCAGTTCTTCAATACCCTATACGGACCCTCCATCTCCAAAAAGGTGCTGGCTAATCTACAAAAGTCCTCTCCGGATCTTCATATTCTTGCTACATGGATATACGCCTTAATCTTGAGCGAGTCTGCTGTTCTCAATTCTAAGGAGACGAGCTTCACTCTCATCGCAGCGCTGATACCACAAGATGTAAACGCGCAACTTAAGCCGCATCTGCAAGGTGCTATCAATAACGGAGCTGAAAAGGAGGAAGTGGAAAGCGTGAGAGGGCTTGTAATTACTATTTGCCAGGAGCTGGGAGTCGGTTGGAAAGGAGAGGTTGCAAAACTGTAAATATAAATATGGGCACATACATGAGTGTTTTCTGATATCCACGTTTCTTTGTAAGGTATTTACAGTGCATCTGATGGGTTATATATAGAACGAATGATTGGTAACGTAAAGAGATATCATGAAGAGATAGAAAGGGTATTTGTGGGAGTTAGGTATCATTGGCGTTTCGACAAATTATCGGCTGGCTAACTAAGAATTTGTAACTCAAGAAGTAGTGTTTCTATCGCAAATTAATTGCTGATATGTATGCGGAAAGAGTGCAAGAAAATGAGAATCGGCATGAAAAAAAGTCCACCCAAGGTAGCAAGTAAGAAGATAAGTAGCAGAGATAAGCGGGAAGCGGAGTGATCCAAAGATAAAGCGAGTAGACTAGTGATAAAGCATACCGATGAACACCGAAAAAGCAGCAAATTAAAAAAAGCGTATGCAGCCGAAACTTTTTGTATCCCCGGGATATCATGGTGTGCCAGTATGATCAAAACAGAAAGGAAAATAAACGATTAAGAAATCAAACAGGAGTGAGAAGAAGAAGCACGCCGGCCACCTGTGATCCCATTCGGAAGATCGGGTAAATAAGGGATGTAAGCGTTAAGGAGAGGAGCGAATACATTAAAGGATGTGCTAGCTACTCCAACATGCAAGTAAAAACTCATTGACAAAAACATCCGGATATATATATATATATATATGAAATATTAGGTGCAAAAAAAATATAGAAAAATGAGAAATAGGGCGAAGATAGGTTAGAAGAGCTTTCCGACCTTCCCCTTAAACCAACTTAGCCTACTCTCCTTTGGCTTCCCGTCAACATCATCTTGGTCATCATATCTTCCATATCCCCCCATATCTTCGTACCGGCTGTTCCTGGTGGTATGTGATCGCTTTAAACCGGGTCTCTTGTCCTTCTCATAGTAATCGTCCTCATCAGACACTGGAGAATCACCATAACGTCGGCTGGAACCGTTAGGACGAGCGTAAGAGTGCCGTCGAGAGACGCTCTCTCTAGCTGCTGTGAGCTCGCGAGCTTCCTTCTTTGCTGCTCTGCGTGCGTCTCGTCGTATCTGCTCCTCCTCTTCCTTGGTGAAGAGTGGGCGGTCGGGCAGTTTCTCACTGCTGCGAGAAGACAGATGACCGGCGTTAGCAGTGTTGTTGAGGGGCTCTTCGTTTGATGCTTCGTGAGAAGAAATACGTCGAGAAGCTCGTCTGGCATCACGAGCATTTTGCCTTTCCCTCTTAGCTTCAGCTTCCTCTGGAGCAAGGTTTTTGTAACGTTCTTCGCGTCTGGCAACACGGCGGGCCTCTTTTTCGCGGTCTTTCTCTTCAGATGGTGCACCGCCTCCACGCTCACGATACTCTGATTTGCGGGACTTGGCTGCTTGACTGCCTGCCGAGGTGGCTCTCGCCTGATACTCCTTTGCAGCTGCTTGGAACTCGGCCTCTCGGACGCGAGCTTCTTCGGCTTCCGCCTCCAAGGCTGCTTGTCGAAGACGCTCGGACTCCTCTAGCTCCTGCTGTTTCAATTCTTCGCGTCGGCGTTCGGCATCCCTGGCGGCTTTTCGTTGTCGGCGTTCCTCTTCATCACGAGAAATAGCAGCGGCAGCTTCCAGCTCTTTCTTCTCGCGCCGACGGGCCTCATGGCGTGCTGCACGCTCGGCATCGTCTTCTTTGCGAGTCTTTGAGGTCTTGGACCGTTTCAGTTCTGGCTTTGGCATCTCTCTCGATTTGCTTTTAGAGGAGGTTCTGGTATCGACGGGAACTCCGAGGAGGCGGTCTGCCTTTGAGGATCGGTGGTGTGAGTGGTGGGAGTGAGCGTTAGATTTTGTTCTCCTTGGTGATGGACGTTCTTCAGCGCTGGCTTCAGCATCTTTTTCTTCCCCCCCCTCCTCCTCTTCTTCTTCTTCTTCTTTTTCGTCTTCTCCTTTTTCCTCCCCTTCCTCCTCCTCTTCAATCACAGCCTTCTTTTCTTCTCCTTCATCGCCGTCTTCCTCATCCTCATCGACATCGAAAGCAAGTATCTCTACCTTTTCAGCAGCTTCCTCCTCAACATCTGGCTCCTTTTCGGCTTCTAGGTCTGAATCCTGGATGTCTGCAATCTCTCTAGACTTGTGCTTCTTCTTCTTCTCATCTCGTCGCTTCTCTTTTGCGGTGGCCTCCTCGTCCCCGTATCTTTTACTCCGTCTCTTCTCCTTATCTTCTTTTTCCTTCTTCTTGTCTTTGTGTCTTCGCCGCCTCTCCTCCTCCTCTTCGTCTCGCTTCCTTCGGTGCTTCTTGTCACTAGTTTTCCCGGCAGCATCAAATCTAGGAGCTGGTATCGGGGTGTCAGGGATAAGAAACTGCTCTATATTCATGCCTCCACCCGGAGTTTTCAGAACATTCATGTCAGCTGCCTCGCGTTCGCCGTCTTCCTCATCATCTTCAATAATCAGCTCGGGCAAGGCATATGGGTCCTTCGGCCCCTTGCTACTCTTGCTGGCCTTGCTCGTCTTACTACCCTTGCTGTGTACACTAGCTGTACCATCAGCTTCTGCGACATCCGGGACTTCAGCAGTAGGAGACTCAGGGGCGGCAGGAGGAGGCTCTTCAGCTTTCACCGACTTTTCTTTAGCCTTCTTGCTGCTCGCCGCAACTACGACCTTCGTCTTTGTTGCTTTCTCCACGCTTTTTAAGGGCTCTTTCGCGGGAGTTTTTGCGGCTTTCGCAGCCTCTTTCGCCTCCTTTTCCTCTTGCTTGGCTTTTGCTTTTGCAGCTCGACGTGCCATTGCTTCTTCGACAGCTTTTTCAAGCTCCTCTTCGCGTTTCTTGAGACGTGCCTCCCTTTGGCGTCTAGCAAGTTCACCGGCTGTTATCTTTTTCTTCGGCTTCCCATCATCTCCATCTGCTGCTGCTGGCTCACCGCCTTCAGCAGCAGCATCCGCGGCAGGTTCGGCGGGTGCATCTTCAGCAGCTAGGACTGTTTCCTCATTGGCGGCCTCAGCTGCAGGCTCGGGGGCAGGTATTTCGACTGCTGGTGCTTCAACATCTTCGACTTTCTTTTTGACAACAACTTTGGCGGGTGCAGGTGCAAACAGTCCCAAAAAGCCACCCCCAGTGTTCCGACGTTCCACTTTCTTTGGCGGGGGAGCAAGTTTCTCCTCTGCAGGAGGCGCGGCTTCAGGTCCTGCCGGTTCCGGAGCAGGCTCTTTCACAAGTTCCGGTTCAGCTTCTTTCTTCTTTACAACCGTCTTTTTTCTGGCTGGTGTCGAGCTGGATCCGAAGAGCGAAAGTCCGGTTTCTTGTCTTTTTATAGTTGGTTTGGGTGTGGATTCGGCTGGGGTAGATGTGGTTGGAGACTTGGAAGAGACTGGAGACTTGGTGGTAGTGGTAGCCTTGAGGGTCGTTGGGGTCTTCGAAGTAGCCGTTTTTGAAACTGTAGGTGTCTTTGTCGTTGCGGCTGAGGTTTTTGAGGTGCTAATAGGAGTTACAGCGGTCTTTGTCGTAGTAGTCTTCTTCTTCGGCGTGGGTTCATTGGTACCGAGCAACTTTGCAGCCCTGTTAAAAGCAACACAGATGTCAGTCGGCTAGGATGATCGTTGGCAATCTCTGTGTGGCCATAATATGGCCACACTTCAACGCAATGGGGCAGAGGAGGGGAAGAAGCGAGAGACACAAGGGGACGGAGATACGTACTTGCCGGAAACTCTAGGTTTTTCTGCTTCTTTCTCTTGCTCTGGCGGCGGTGCGGCGTCTGCAGCCGCTGGGCGCCGCCTCGCTCCGAAGAGCGCCCATGGGTCCACGGCGGAAGCCGTAGCGTCGGGTGTTTGGAAGGCACGGACGTCAACTTCGCGCGCACCCTCTTCGGTCTGTTCAGGCTCGCCAGCTTCTTGGAGGGGCTGTTCTTCTAGTTGTTCCTCAGGTGGTGATGAGAGTTCAAGAACCTCCTCCTTCTTGGCCTTTTTAGCCTCCTTCGCGGCCTTTTTGGCTGCTCTATCAGCAAGTCGTTCAGCAGCGGCACGCTCCTTTTCTTCCTTTTCTTTCTGGACTTGCTCCCGAAGGAGTTGAGCGCGGGTTGTTTTGGTAGGCTTTGTGTCTTCCTTGAGAGCTTTCTTGGCTTTCTTTGGGAGTTCTTTTTCGACAGAAGCCGGTTCTTCCGGCGCAAGTGGTTCAGGGAGAGGCTCTTCGACGGGAGCGGAAAGTTCTTCGGGAGCGAGTGTTGCTGTTTCGTTGGCGGTCGGGTCTCCAGACGGGTGCTCTTGTTTCGCGGATGAGTCTTCCTGGGATGGAGGGGATGAAGGAGATGTGAGATCCTCCTAGAGTTTTAAACCAATGGCGGAAACAGAAGAGAAGGTTAGTCGGATATGCGCATAGGGTACCCCGAAACGGGCTAGCGGACGCAAGAAAACGGCAGAATAAACAATAGGCGAACGAATTCGGAGGGATTGAGAGAGAGAGGGAGAGAGAGGAGGCGGATGAAAAGAGAGAGAGAGAGGAAGAGAGAGGGAGAAGTAAGCTAGGCGGAGGAATTGGGAATCTAGTGATCGAGAGATCGGGGAGGAGTGGTAATGCAATTTTGGGTAATCGCGCAAGATGACATGGCCTGTCCACCGCCATATTTACAGCCCCGGCTAGTTGTGACTGACTGAGGCTGTAAACTTCAAAAGGGCAATTTCTTCGTTTACTTGCGTGGCATGTCTTGCCGCTCGCTCCAGCTCTCCTTAATATAAACCGGGTCTGGTTGTGTTGGCCGGGTCGACTGCGTTGGCTGCGTTGACCGTGTTTGACCGTGTTTGACCGTGTTTGACCGTGTTGACTGCGTTGTGGTTGCCGCAGATGGACAGCAGACGCCAACAACACCCGCCAACCCAACGGAACGGAACAACAATCGCAAGCCTCCGCAATCAAACGAAATGCTTTGTCCAGCCACAGCACCTGCGATCCAAATCCTCAACCTCCAATTCTTTTCTTTTCATTTGAGGGGAGGGGGTTGGACGGACCCGCAGCCGTGGAAGTTGCTGGAAACATTTGAATTGGATTGCCAATGTCAATGCCAATGCCAATGCCAATGCCAACGTGATGAGAAATCGCATTCCTCGTCTCCGCCGGATGCATTCGCATTTTCCTGCCTGTCCGACTCTCTCGCTAGAAAAACTCTCAAACGAACGCGGTTTGACAACAACAGAATATCGCTTTGGCATGGCACCATTCTCGTATATCGATAACGAAATCAAAGTTTTCGGCACATCAGATAGTTCGACAAACTCACCTTTGCTTCACCCCCTCGTCCACCAAAATACGATCCCCAAAATCCCTTCTTCTCATTCTTTGGCGCAGAAGACGACAAATCGACCGTCTTCAATCCTAGCAGGTCCTCACCAGCCTTGGTCTCCGCTTCTGGTATGGTCGGCTCGGGCTCGGGCTCCGGTTCAACGACAGCAGCTGGTTCTTCAACCTCTGGCTCTTTTACCACACTTCTGCCCCCCACGCTCCTATCTCCTATCAACTCAGCTGCCCTACCAGTTGACTTCAGCTTGGTGGTAAACGGCAATTCGTTGCGTGACACCGTCGCTGTCTTACTTGGTATATCCAATGCCGGGGTCGTAGTTTTAGAAGTTTTCTTCAATTGACTCGCCCAAGCCGCAGGTTTTGTTTCCTCAACCACCGGTATATTCGATTTCCTATTGACTCGGCTGCCCCATAGCGTGCTTTCAGCTTCTTCAACAGGAGCTGGGACATGCTTCTCGAATTTGGACTTCTCATATTTAGACTTTTCAACCTTGAGGTTCTCGACTTTGGGAATCTCAACTTTCAGCCCCGGCCCCGGCGGTTCTAGAGTCTTGGGTGCTTCGACTTCTGGCTCTTTCTCTGGTTCCGGAGCAGGCGCTTTTACTGTTTCTGGTTTGACCTTCTTGAGACGGTCTCGGGTTGACTTGAGCGTGTATCTCGAAGACTCGTCTTCAATCTTAGCTGCTTCGGCCTTAGCTGCTTCGGCCTTTGCTGCTTCAGCTTTAACCGCTTCAGCCTTTGCAATTTTGGCGGCTTCAATTTTGGCGGCTCTGGCGGCTTCGGCTCTGGTTGCTTCGGCTTTAGCTGCTTCAGCTGCTTCAATCTTAGCTGCTTCGGCCTTGGCTGCTTCAGCTTTAACCGCTTCGGCCTTTGCAATTCTGGCGGCTTCAATTTTGGCGGCTCTGGCTCTGGTGGCTTCGGCTCTGGCTTCTTCGGCTCTGGTGGCTTCGGCTTTAGCTGCTTCAGCTGCTTCAATTTTGGCGGCTTCGACCTTGGCTGCTTCAGCCTTAGCCGCTTCGGCCTTTGCAATTCTGGCGGCCTCAATTCTGGCGGCTCTGGCTCTGGCTGCTTCGGCTCTGGCTTCTTCAACCTTAGCAGCTTCTGCCTCCGCGGCTGCAATCTTGGCTGCTTCGGCTCTTGCTGTTTCGACTCTGGCCGCTTCGACTCTGGCTGCTTCTGCCTCTGCGGCTGCAATCTTGGCTGCTTCGATTCTTGCTGTTTCGACTCGGGCTGCTTCAACTTTCGCAGCTTCAATCTTAGCAGCTTCAGCCTTGGCCGCTTCAATCCTAGCCACTCCAGCCTTGGCCGACGGTAAGGGATCCACGAGCGCCGTGTTTGGAGAATGTGATTTGAACGACGAGGTCCCAAAACTCCTCTTCGAGTTCTGGGACGTTCCGTATAATCCCCAGCTGTCCTCTCCATGGTCTTCCGTTGTATTCGCAAAATTTGCCGTTAGGTATGTGTTCGGATTGTTTCGGATTGCCATCGGCTCAGCCTTTGGAAGCTCTGGTAGTGGTTGAGATTGAGGTTGAGGTTCGGGCTCAGCAATTTCAGTGACATCCGTGACAACCTTCTTTGCTGCACCCCAAAAGGACTTCCACCCTAAGCCGCCCGTCGGCTTATCCTCCTTCTTCGGTGCCGGTGCCGGTGCCGGTGCCGTGGCATTCCAGAATGAAGCGCCCTTCCGTGATTCTTCCAGCTTCCGGGCTTCCTCTATCTTGCGGGCTTCCTCAGCATCTCTAGCCTCTTGTTCTTTTCTTAGTCGCTCTTCCTTGGCCCGTTGTGACCTTTCCTTCCTCTCATTCTCCGCCTTTTCGAAAGCTTGTTGCTTTTCCCTTTCTTTCGCTTCCCTCTCCTCCATTTCCCTCCGAACTCTCCCCATCCTAGCAGACTTAGTTGCCTCCAGTTCTTTCATCCTTGCCTCTTTCTCGGCTGCAGCACGTTCTTCCTCTCGTTTCATCATTGCAGCTTGCTTTTCCAGTGCAATTCTCGCCTCTTCCTCTTTTCTCCTTTCCTCCTCCTCCTCCTCCTCCGCCCGTTTTCTAGCCTCTTCCTCTAGTCTTTTCCTTTCGGCTTCTGCTAGCGCTTCTTCATCTTCCTTCTTTCTCCGAGCTTCCTCCTCATCCTTCTTCCGTCTCTCTTCTCCGTCGTCACCACCAGAACCACCTCCAGGGCTGATGGGGCTAAGTGGTGACATTGGAACATCACTTCGACCTCCATTTCCGGAATTACCCTTGTTCCCGTTATTATTGTTGTTAGACCTGCCGTTATTGCCCTTTGCTTTGCTCTTCTTTGCACAGGACCGTATATTCGTCGGGTCTTGTGTAAGATTCGGCCTTGGTGGGGTCACAATCGGAAATATCGGTGTATATGGAGGAGGTAGATTAAAGGTAAGCGGGTTCGGTGAGTATGGTGGCGGCGCCTCATTGTCATAAACAGACAGCAGTCCTCTACAGTTTGCTTCTTTCTTCTCAATCTAAGATGGTTTCAACAGTTAGCATCTTCGAGCTTAGCTTCCTAAGAACTGAGCGTTCTCCTCACTGATAGCATTTCCACCAACTTGCAACTCAAATCCACAGCTGTCTCATACCGCGGTAACTCGTCCATGACATAGAGGTCTAACCCTTCGAGAAACTTCTGTGCCCTATTACACCCCACAGTGTCTCTAATCTTCCCCACCTCGTCATCTCTAGACTCGGTCACCGTTAAAATATTGGCCATCGTGTATCAGGATATGCGGCAATAGTGATAGCACAGCTACTTCGCATGTTCCCGTTCCGTAATATGGTTCGGTATTCGACTTTCGCTCGTTATTTCGATTCCTGAATTCGACGGATAATTTTCCTCCTAACGTGGATTCCTAGTGGTCTTTTCTACACTGGAAAATATTTAATAGAATATCCGGGGCGGGTGCGATGTAATATTCAATGTTGCAGTTCTTCGATTGTTGCAAACTCCCCTGGACCGTTGAGGATTCTCCAGGAAATGATAATAACAGTAAAGTAAAAAAAATAACAAGCTGACTGAAAAAAGGCAGGGGCGAGAATTCCTCAAACTGGTGGAATAGAATGTAACGAGTCTGTCGTAAGATGCAAATTTATCTTTAAAAGGAATAAAGAACTAAGGAACTCGGGAAGAACAAGCACTTCATTTCAGAAGGCACCTCCTCATCATCATGTGTAAAAGTAATTTAGACGGTTTCTTAACTTGACAATTTGGCTGAAGCGGCCAGTCCTCCAAAACACCTGTTCCTCAGACTTAATCTCGCTTGCTATGGAAACTCGGGGCGAAAAAGGGACTCTGACGGACCTAGACAAAAGGGTAAAAGAGAACTCGAGATCCGAAACAAAAGAAGCCAGAGACCCGAGACACAAGGAGAGTAGTACGCAAGAGGAAAAGAAAGATTGATTGTGATTGCAACCTGTCAAAAGAGATAGATGCGACTGCCGATGCCCACAGCCCCCCTTTGATCCGATGCTGCAAAAGGAAAATTGACACCAAAAAGGGACTCTGCAACACCAAAAAGTAATAGTAACAGTAATAACTCCGTCGACTAGAACATAAGACCAAAATTGACGAGAAAGATAAAAATAAAAGAAAAACACTTTCGACGTGACGGCTAAAAGCACTGGTTAGAGTAAGCGCCTCCTTGCTCCCCTTCTCACTCCTCTCTCAGCGACTGCGATGGAGAAATTCTGAAGCGGGAATCGGACGACGGGACGGACGCAGTAGTAAACAGTTAAAGCCAGCCAGAAACCAGTATTTAACCAATAACTTGCCGTGTTCTCGTGGGAAAATAAGCTCAAGGCGGCTCTCCTTTAAGTTTAGACGTGATGTATGTACGAGAACGTGTTGAAGCTGCGCGAAACCCCAGAAATGTGAAAAGCCGAAAACAGAAACCTGCGCCTTGTTGGGAAAGAGTTAATAGCAAAGGCAAAAAAATAACGATAAAATAATATAAAAAAAGACCGGACTCTCTCGATGAGCTGAGCAAGACTGCACTGTATCACGAACAATCAAATTAACGAACGATCGAGAACGTCGCAGCCGCTGGTGATGTTCGAAATGCAGACAGGTGAAGTAGATGGGAAACAGATAGCAGAGCTGGTCCAAGCTCCCCCTTCTTTTGAGAAAGAAATCTAGAGAAGAAAAGAAACAGAGGAAAGGTAACCTAAAGTATCCTCATCATGCTATCCGGCAATCGACAGCAGTTATTATGTGCCTTCCGTGAAATCCTTTGGCGTGGACATGGCCATCCCGTTCATCCCTGCTTTTCCAGAGGTTTCACATTAAAAAGGGTTCTTGGGGTATTCTTTTCGGGTCATATTAAATATTTCCTATGCATTTTGCTTTTCTTTTCTTTTCCACGCCTTCCCAGTGGGGCAGCCTACATCGATAGATACAAGGTAGACAGCTTGAATGAATACCATCCAAGCAAGTTGGTACCATAGGTTTAACTCGAAACCAAGCAAAATAGCGAGGGCCCGAATACTTCGACACCCCAGAAAGGAGATGTATGTATGTACATACGGACTTCGTCCATGCTTCTCTTTCTCTCTCTCTCGCGCCCGCATGGCGCATCAGTTTTATTTTTCTTTTACTTTTTTTTTTTTTTTTTTTTTTCCTTGTTGAACTCCGTGGGCCTGTTTATTCGATTGATCACAAGGGTATACCAATTCGTCTCTATGCAAGAATAGTTTTAGCCTCGTGATGTATGTTTATTCCTCGATATGCGATTCGACCCCGCAAAAAGCTGCTAATATTTAGCTTTTAGCTCACAGCCTTTTTTTTTCTCTTCGTTTTCTTTCCTTTTTTTTACGAGGCAAAGAGGCGCGCTAGCCTGTATTCAGAGCTAGACTGGGAGGAATTCGGTCGAGTCCCGAGTTCAGATGTTCAGATGAACCCCGAATGACCTTAACTTAGAACCTAGTTGCTCCCCAAAAAACCCATGCCATTACCGGAATACCTTATGTGCTGTCATTGGGGTTCTTCATATGATCATCAGCACATTCTAAGCTGTTGGGATTCCGGAACTCCAAGGGATAAGCTGAGGGCGGATTTCGAGAAGCCGGTCCGATTGCGATCGATCACAAGTGCAGGAAAAGTAGTACGGACCAGCTGTCATATTACTAGGATCTCTCAGCGAAAGAAAAGAGGGACCCAAACAAAAAAAAAAAAAAACTTTTATCCAGAAAATTTTTTAAAATTCTGTTCTCAGGGTACCTCTGGAGCATCGGATGCGCATCGAATGGGCTTTTTGGTATTTCTTGCATGCATTCGACGCGCAGGCCCTTCTGACTTGCATCTCCCAGAAAGAAAGAAAAAAGCTGTGCAGAGCGACCGAAAGACCAGCAAACGGTGCCTGCTTGACCCATTCGCTAGGCCCTCCCTCTGCTGTGGAACTCGAGGCAACGCCAAAGGTATTTGGTAACCACATCGGTACCTCGACCTCCAGTGGCCCACATGTCGAGATACTTGAGGGTAATCAGCATCACCCCCACTGTCATACACGTGTGCGAGGTCTCTCAACATTGTCAATTGTATCATGCGCATGCCACCAATATGCATCTACTGGGGTGGTCAGTCCTTGACGGTGGAGGTTCGTCCGAGATCCTATTCGCTGGTAAAAACAGGTCTCGATTTCTTTTGCCCCACCAACCGACCCTTTTTATTTCTCGCGTTCAAAAAAAAAAAAAAAAAGAGGACAAGAAATTTGAGTGCAGATACGTATTTTCGTGGTATCCACCATGTACTTTGTATGTGTTTGCTCACGCTTAGCTTGTACTGGAGGGGAACCTGGATAATACTTCCGATAGGAGTCTCTTTTAGCCACTATCGATAAAAAAGCGAGAGCCAATTAATTACTTTTGCGAAAGCAGTTGGAAGCCGGACCGGTGTTTGTTCTTGCGGATCGAACAATGCGTCTACGCAACACTTGCAGGCCTGCAAACTGCAAAGCTGCCAGAAAATCTTCCTGATTAAGGAATGCCCATGCGACACTGAGAGCGCTCGAACGCTGACTGGTGCTGCTTTTGGGACCGAAAAAAAATCCCAATCTTGAAACACGAAGCTCGCAAGATGTATGTATGTATACTTGTATGTACCCTCTTGGTATGTTCGATATAATATGGTATATTTTGTTGAGGAGTCGGTGGAGACATCTGTTAGATTCGAATTCAGGTCCTTGAGCTCAAGTCGGCAGCAGAAACATGCAGATGTATCCGTGAATTGTGGCAGTATATTCCAGAATAAGTTGGCGCGATGTAGATTCTTTTCTCTTTCTCTGGATATGGTTGTAGGTCTCCTATTTAACTTGTAGAACCAGTTAAAAGCTGAAAACAATGGAATTCGCTTTCAGTCAAGCTAGATTATTTACACGTATGCACATGCACTCCGCTAGATTCTTCTTATTTGATTCGAGCGTTTTGGAGTATAACACCTTGAATCTGTTTCGTGAAAATAGCTTCGAGACACCCAAATCAAAACACCTAAGCCGCTTTTCGGATAAAGATCGGAAACAAGCACGGAAAGCGAAGAGAAACCGAGGTATAGACTCCGTAGAACCAACAAGGAACCTTGAAATAAGCATTTAAACAAATGAGAAGAGAAGCTAATAATCGACAAGCAAAAGAAGATAGAAAATAGATAGATATGACAAATAATAACATTACTAATCCTTCACCTAGAAGACTTGCGTAAGAGATATATCGCCATCCTGCGCCAAAACTCAAGTAAACAGATTCCCAGCTTTCCAAGCAAGTACCCGCCTGTGATAAGACTCCGATAAGATGAACAAATAGCATATTCTATAATTTTGCGCCAGTTGATCGAAGAAACCGTTGAAATCGATGCAGTAGAGTGGGAAAAAGAAGTTGACAAGGAACGTTATAGAAGCGTGACTCGTAGTTAGGAGGATTAGTTATCCTTTCAGAAGAGCGTCTCTAACCCGATCCCTTGTGTCACAGAGGGTTTCTTCGGCAAATTCCTATTTCATGTTAGTCTTTTAAGGCTCAAACAAGACCCGATAACCCGAGTTTGTAGATGTTCGAAGGAGGCAAAAAAAAAAAGAATGGCTTACTATATATTGCCTCGCGCTGTTTATGGTGCTAACGCTTTGCTCCAAGTAGGCTACAACCTGCAGTGCAGTTACTGAGCTATCCTGGCTACTACTAGCGCTGCCATCACCATCAAAATCCATACCCGTTTCTTCGATACTAACTCTTCTGGTTCGGATATCTCTTTCCATCGCCTTAGCCAGACGGAGGGCGTGCAAACTTTGGAGAGAGTTCCTAACAATTTCCTTGAGAAGTTCCTCTGGGTCTGGAAAATTTGCTTGCGGTTGATTTAGCTGTTGATGATGGAAGAATTGATCGTCGGCATAGGATGTTGAAGTTGAAATGGATGCATGTGGAGAGCCTTGGGATGATGCATCTGTCGATGGGTACGATTCGGGTTTCTTTTCTAATGACAGGAGACGCTAAAAAAAAAACACAACCATATTAGTTATCAGGCTTGAAACAAGTCAACTCAAAAGACGAGCATAAGTGACGGGACGACCTACGATTGCTTGTGCTAGTGATTCGTTGAGATCGTCGGCGGTAGAAGTCAATCCGATTCTCGGGGCGGTTGCAGGGACGGGAGGAGGGAGAAATGAAGGAGCTGGAGCCAGCGTATGGGGACTCAGTAGCTGTGGACTTGGAGCAAGTCTTGATTCATGCAAGACGCTCCTCGCCGGTAGCTTTCGTCTGGAAATTGGGGACATTGATCCCGAAGTATCATAATCAGACATGTTCTTGTAGGCGTCCTCCACATCCCGATCCGACGGTATGGCACTCAATCGGCGGGGATTTAGCAAGTTAGGGTATGGGTCCACGTGTGCGTGTGTGTTTCGTCGAGTACGCTTAGCAGAGTTTGGAGGCCGGAAAGAGGAGCGCGAGCTCCCACCAGCGGTTCCTGGGGTTGTGGGGGTCGAAGGGATATCTCGAGGGAAGAAAGACGGCGATGAGGGGCAGTCCATAACAATATCGTCATTCTGGGGTGATACCGATGGGGATAGAGGTGCTGTTCCGAACGTCGATGTGCGGAACAACTGGGAGGATGATGTCGAGAGGAGCATGGACATTGTGTCTAAGATATTGGCAGCAAATGTGCCTAGGTAGTTTTTCTTCTTCTTAGCGTATTGGATCTTTCCACTCGTCCACCTCGTATTTACAACTAATAAAAGGCTCTGGAATATCCCTCGCTACTTGACAATGTGTTATTGTCAATTATAGGTTATTTTATTCCGTCGGGTTTTCTATGATTTATTGGATAATTGCTGTGTTTATATGGGGTGGAGTTTCGACAGTGTCAGCGCAGGTGTTTGGCGACAAGGGCAATTTCGCGACGGTAAATGTAAAGAGCTTCTGTTTTCGATACTGTGGTGGAACAGCAGTTCTGGCAGGGCATTGTCCGAAAGCTCGGAGACAAGACTTAAATCGAGAGTCTACGATACAAGGCAAGCAGGAAGCTTGAATGTATATATAATATATACTCTCGAGTGTACAGTGGTATATATATATGATACTTCCTTCCTTCTTGAAAAATATCTGTAGCTACTTGATCTAAGTAAGCTCCTGCGGCTGGAAACCAGGATGTCAAGCTTGCGAAGTGAGGTAAGGTGGTACTATGCGGACATCGGTAAATTGGTGCTTTAGCGAGTGGAGCTCAAACCCGGGCGAACAGGCGGTGCAGCACGAAGAAAGAAAAAAGATAAATTCGATACACACAGACAGCAGGCGTTCCTTGAAAGACGGGAACGGGAGATCGGAGGTGGAGGTGGGCAGCTCGATCAGGAACAACTTACGGTGTGCTGGGCAGGAGGACCCGGATTTAACAAACTGGGGATCTCGATTGGAATTTATTGCAAGAAATGCCTTCTTCCCCGAGAGTTATGCGAAAGCAAAACTGCAAAGCTCCGTAAAATCTGGGGTTTTTGTAAGACACAAAAACACAGCTAACAGGGTGGTGCTGAGCCTTTTCGAAGGGCCAGGAGGTTAATTAGCGGGCGTTAAAAAAAAGGGTTAACACAAAATAAGAGAACCAGCAGCTGATTGATTGCTAGCAATAAAACCGATGGGTGGGAGTAGTAGTTGGTTTGGTAGGGTGGGTAGGACGGTAAGGTAGGCAAAAATGAATTGTATGTCTGGGAGGAAAAAACTAGAATCCAGGAAAGAAAACCGAAAGAGGGGCCTCAAACAGCTAAAAGGAAAAACGGACCTGAGGACGGCCGGCCATTCGTAAGGAGCAGCCGGATACATTTCGCGCAGTGGCATTTCGGTCACAAACAGAAGTAGCTCGTTGCTCTTGCAATGTTCGTTCCCCTAGCTAAGCTGTTCGGGTAGGAACCAATCCCGATCAGGATTGGGCTTGGTGGCATGGATACTGGCCTCGTGCAGCTCCTTTTCGTCATTGCAGACCTGGGCGGCTGGTTGGGAAGGGGGGATTGACCTGACCGATCGAATGGTCACGGAATCATCAGCTTAATTTAGCCTCAAAGGGAGACCCGTTCGGTCTCGGATAGTGGAGATGCTGTTGGCAAGCATGGGCTATCGTGATCATTCCAGAAAACGCAGCCACCGAATGCTCCTCTCGATGAGGTTTCGATCGTTGGCAGGAGCTAGACGAAAGGGCGCTGAGGTATGGCTTAGCTGGCCACTGCCTATCTGCACACACCAAAGGGTAAGCCCAACAGACCCGAGGAATCAAAGAATGGAAACGAGAAACCGCCGGGTTATAGTACCGATAGTATTGCCTGCTGCAAATGGGGTCGTCCAAGCAGAATGAGGTCCGTCGACTCGAGACGAGCTCGAAGGTTGGGCAGCTTGATGGAGCTGTTTGATAAGATTAGATTAGATCTTTCAATCTGCAACGTTCGGACCTCGCCTCAACACATCTAAGCATTATACACCACGAGTTTCTGCTATGCGAATTTGCTAGAATAGATATATATAGATTGAATACATAGATTGAATACATAGAAGCCGCATCTGTAGTATTTGGTGGAAGTTTGGCGTTGACGTGCTAGTATACTGGGAGAGCTGAAGATGAGGCGCAAATATTCACTATTAGCCAGAATATGACAGAGTTATAGAGAGTGAATATTGATATTGGAAGTTTTGTGCTGATCTTGAGTCGCTTGTGCAACTTCACGATTGGGTACCTTTGTTCTTTTAGGGTAATAGTAGATCTTTTGCATCCCAGAAGACGACAAAATGGGAATAGTTTCCTATATCGGATATGACAGTAGACATAGGTGTTTGTCGACATGTATAGCAAGTCTGCTGACGATATTGTTATGTTCTTTCGTAAAACACAGAAAGAACACAAACGGAGAAGATACAAGTGAATCTGTGGATGGGAACCAGTCACGTCGGTGGGCACACACAGCTGCAACGGAAAGGTGCCACACACAAAACTCGAGCTGTCTACAAAACCCTGGATTCATTTCTTCCTCTTCCTCTTTTTTTTCTTTCTCCTCTTTCTTCTTCAATCCTTTCACGTACCACCGCTCTCACCATCATAACCATCATTCCCATCATTATTTTCATCATCATCACTACAACCACTATAACCACAAAATGCCATTCACAGTTAGTCTGGCAGCTGCTATCGCCGCCGCCATGTGCGTACGCAGCCCCCCCAACCCTTCGCCCGACCGTAAGGAAGGGTACGAGGAGTGGGGACTTACACCTACGGAGGGTGTTTTCTCCAAATGTTTTGGGGAGATAGAAGAGAGGATCTTCGTAAGTTTCAACCCTCCTTTGCAACGATTCTCGAATGGCATCATGTAAAACAAAGCCTACGATTTGTGGGTGTGAATTGTCAAACTTCAACAATACTGTTACTTTCTTTAAAGTTGTAAAATTTGATAATGGTCCTCATCCCTCGAATAACAAATTTTGATGCAATGCCCATCAATCCAATACATGATCCACCGATATACTGACCTTCGTGACCTAAACTCATCTAGTATCAAACCTTTGCCCCGGAAGGGGAAGAGGTTGATATTGGAGCTGAGGAACCTCCCCTAGAGCTCAACTTGTTTCTGCCGGCAGACCTGAAAAGGGCTGTAACGGCAGAACAAGCGGCCTGGCTCTTTGAGCACGGGTGGGCCGTTGAGGCCCAAGCTTGCGGACAGGTGCTATGGCTCCGACCGGATCAGCAGGAGCGCTGGTCCGGGGCCTCGCGAGAGGACCTTCTCCGAGAGATAGGTCGCCTCGGTCTTGGGGCCGCAAGCGAGAAGCTGCGGGCTCGTTATCAATACGAGCTGGTCCGTTACGGACGCATCTTGAGGGCCAGCGAACGGTCATATGCTCTCCTTTATGGAGATAATTATGTCTATGAGCTGGACGCAAGTGCGACGCGGATCCTCCAGGGCGCGTTGACCCTCTTGAGGAATAAGGAGAGGAAGGAGAAGAGGGAAAATGGAAAGAGGAAGAGGGTAGCTATCATAGAAGAGGAGGAAGAGGATGACGGGGACTACCAGCCAAAGGTGAGGCAACAACCACCCCCCAAGCGTCAGCGGACGCTTCGAAGCCAGGCAGCTCCAGTGCCAGTCCAGGCTCAACAGCCACGCCTGAAGCGGACCTTTGCCGAGGTCGAGATCGAGGAACCCGAGGTAACGGCTCCTCAACCAGAGCAGACTCTGCCTAGCAAGATGAACATTCCTTGCCAGGACGGCACAGCTGTGGAGACGGTTGTCGAGCAAGAGCCTGAGGCCCTCGCATCTCCGCCTCGCAAGCGTCCTCGCTTGGGCGGAAAAACTGTTGAAGCAATGGCGGCAATTAAGGAGAGTGCGGCTGCATCTGGCAACCGTAATGCTACCGCTCGCAACGTTTTTAAGCCTGCGAGCCATGCTGTTGCTGCCGGTCTAGAGTGGACCTGCGATTGGGAGGGTGAGGACGACGATGTCTGTGGGAGGGTTTTCCCGACCAAGCTCGCCGGTCAAAACCACCTTCTCGCTGCCCATGTCCCGGAGAAGAAGAAGCTGAAGGAAGGGGAGGCGTTCACCTGCTTTATGCAGGTTTGCGGCCATACCCGTGGCGCCGACCAGCCAGCAAAAGCGTCAGGGCGCTTCGACAAGTCAGACAAGTTGAAGAGCCACATCCGGGCGGTTATGGATGCGAGAGAGTTCGGGTGTAAGTGGGCGGCCTCTGGGTGTTCCCATCGGGCTAACCGCAAGACCGACATCACCTTCCATCACCGGACCTGTCAGCACAATCCCGCCAAGGAGGGCAAGGGAAAAGATAGCAGCTCTCGGAAGGGTAAGTCGTCTGGAGGCAAGGGCAAGAGGGTCGAGTAGAAGGTTTCTTTAGGCACCGCAGTTCGTCACACTTGTTACTCTAGATGTTAGCGACTTAGGGTCGTTAGCTCTACTGTTCTTGTGAGACTAAACTGCATACCTTAAGGGTGTGTCTTTTAGGCATGCCAAAAAGAGTTTTCAGATACTCGAATAATACCTCTGTCCCTCTTTGTCTTTTGCTGATTGTGCTTTTGCATTTACCCAGACCACATATCCTTTTAGCGTCGAGGTGAAGTATGAGTTTCCTCGTTCTAACGACGTTGTTTTCTTTAAGAGCTCCTCGGCTGTGCTCTTGGTGAGTCAGTCGTCGATGTTTCTTGGAACTCGGCTTAGTTATGACTTGGGAATCCTCGTACGGATCCTTTAGTCGCACCTCATGCCATGATCCCGTCTCGCGAGACCAGGTGGGGGACCGGGCCTTCCTTGAATACCCCGGTCGAGTGTTATTAAGTCTAATGTTGAGCGGGAGATGTCCAGGGGAGTGTGGATGTGGACTTTTTTCAATTGACATGACACTCACTTGACGATGCTTTACTTCACTATACAAGTTTCGTCGTTCTTCCAAAAATATATGAAACTTTCATAAAAGGAAGCCAAAAATCTTTCGGATGATCTGTTGTGACGACAGTTCCTCTAGGGGGCCCACTAAAAAATAAAGCTTTGGTAAGTTACAAAAGCCATCCCTTAGTATATTCTAACCTAAGTCTAACAGAACTTCTGTTACAGGTTAAGTTGTCTAATCTACCGATTGCTCAACTATGGCCGCTTAGCCATCATCGGCCCGCTTCTCTATTCCTTCTTGAAGCATATTCGACAGTTCACTCTCGAAAAAAAAACTTTGTCTCAAATCCCATAAAGTCTACTGTGGTTCTGGTATTCAAATGATGTAGTCTCATTCCTAGACTTACAAATAATACATTTATCACTTTCACTGCATTAATTACAACAAACAAAATCCAACAAAAATGGCGATGGTAATGATGATTGGTCTCCAAACTGGGCTAGTGGTGGCTCAAGAGACTCCATCTTACGATATATATGATGGTGAGAATCAAGGAAATTGTGGCGGTGAAAAACAAGTGAGTACTTTGCCTTGATTCCCATAAATAAAAATGGATTACGTGCTGACAATATCACAAAGAGGTGGTCAAAAAAGGATTAAGTGGTCAGCTTACAGTCAACAGAAGCTACTAATCAGAAGTTGTAACCTTGGAGATCGTCTCTTTTTACTGCGTCAAACCCCAAAGCGAAATGGCACACTGCAATTTACTACATGCTACAAATTTCTGGGGAGACAAAGAGGTAGTATCAAAAACACAACATAACGGGGCCTAACAAACAAGACGCCCTTATATATAATCTGATTTTCCAGATGACATACCAATGCTGTAAAGAATACTCAGATCTTCAGTAAGGAATTGGTTGTGCCACTCTAAGTGGCTACATTAAACAGTAATCACAAATTGGTAAGATAAGCACATCCACCTTGCACAACTAAGGGGAATTGATACTTATCTTATTATTCCAGCTCGTTCAACTGCTATCATAGCTCTATTACAGCTCTTACAAAGCCGCTGAGTACAACGCCTCGAACTTGCAAGATTACCGACAGATATCTCGAATATTCGAGATTGACACTGATGCTATCTTTGGAAAGGTAAAAATACCCAAAAAAGCCCAGGTAGAATGTAAACACTCTACTAATCTATCAATAGATCCAATAGCATGTTCATATCGAACATATTATAATCATAGTGCTACAAGCACAGAACATGATTTTTTTGATTTTTTGTTACTTGCTGTTTTAGTCTTATCAATATTTTCTGTTTTATACATTTTATTTCCTTAAATATAAGGAACCTGTAAGAAATTGTTCAATATCATGTACATGTACATAGTAAGGCCTTCAAGATATGCCACAAAATCTTGAAATGCCGCTTTGAGTAGAATCCAAAGACAATTCTTTCAAAACTCTCAAATACACTCATTATACCTTTCAAGTAATCTATTTGATCTAGGATAGTTACTAAGCGTTGCTAATTATAGAAAAATTTTATTTGCTGCCATCAGCTGATATTTTATAGAAAGGTTATCGCTATTTCATCGGATTGCACTGGCCGGTTCAGTAAAGAGACACTCGCGGGTAACACTAGGTGGGAAGTATGTTGAGAGCATGGTGCGGGTAGGCAGTATTCTGTTAATATATTTATAATTCAATAAATATGGCTGAGTTCATAATTTTTGGTGGAAAAAATGGAAAGTTTGAATAAGAGAAATATACATGAAGTGGAAAATAATGAAACAGGGGGTAGGGGATATCAATAACATGGCCATTACGAAAGAGGAAAAGAAGAAGCCCTTTGCAGTTCAAACTATCGCTCTAATAACAAGCTTATTCTTTTTACTAGCCGGTCATTACCACCATCATTCCGTCATCGTAACATGGGTGCTGGGTAGGCAATAATATGTAGACATGAGGGACAAACAAATGCTGGCCCGACAAGAGAAAGTAATGATGCATCAGTCGCTTCCTCGCCAACGAAGTAAAGTATGAATAGACAGGATGGTCCATGAAGGAAAAAGACCCCTTGTAATACCAACAACAATAATAATCACAAAGAATCAACTAAGAAAGACATTCATAGATCCAGAGACGCCGGCGATAAGTGATTTAAATATGCCCTTCTTCCTCCTCCTTCATCCTACTCCTCCCTCTTTCTCCTTCTTCAGCACGTTGAGCAGCGCTGCTTCCCGCATCTTCCTTCTCCTTGCTTTTATCTAGGCTCATTCTGCTCGGGCTTCCTAGATCGTGTCTGCCCAAAGAATGTCCCATGACAGGACTGTTGACAGCGCTACTGGCCTGGCTCTTTGGAATAACATTAAACATGCCTGTGGTACCGACGGGGCTACCGTTGATACCGGGTGGGGCAGTCAGTGCTGCACCACTGCTGCGGCGAGTACGCTTGACACTTCCAACTCTTGAGCTAGGGAGAGATGGGGTGGGAGACAGGCTACCCTCGCTATCGGGCCCACTCACAGGCATCGTTGCAGGAGGTGGCCAAGCAGTGTCAGTCTCGGAGAGCAGAATCTCTCCGGCGGACGCACGACGGCGTTCTTCAATTGGGGAACGGCCTTGAGTTGGATCATGGGTAGAGTCAACGGGGTGGTTATGCTCTGCACTGGTGTCGAGAGCCGGAGCTTGAGAGCGACGCCGTGAGCTGACGGCTGGGGTTACGCTGGGTCCCATCGGAGAAAAGGGTGGTTGTGATGAAGATTCAATATTATTAGATGGGATTTGGTGGACTGGATGGTTGCTTGTATTGCTGTTTGATAGTTGACTTCTAACACTTCCAGCAGGAGAAAGGTTGGATCCGGTACGAGGAGAGTGGGCTTCACGGTGGCGGCGCTCAAGTACTTCTCGAGACGTCGAGGAGATGGACGCATGTCGTGATGGGGATGAAGCTGTCCCAGACTGATGTGAGTTGTTTAGTCCAGATGCTTGACGTGATGGTGACGAAATAGTGTTTGCTGCTTGCTGGTTGACTGTGGTACTCGAGGAAGGGATGGAAACACCGGTGCTAACTCCAAAGGGATTGGCGACCTGGGAGGAAGAATCATCTTGAGATGTCGAAGAAGGGTGAGAGGAAGCAAATGGATTTGGTTCTTCCCTGCGTGGAGAAGCCATGCTGTGGTAAGTATGAAGATTGTTTGAATACTGACGATGAACACCGCGTCTTCGGATTCCAGAACTCGAAAGACTGATATCAGGTGGTAAAGGTGATGATGAGCCAAGAATGCTGTGGAGAGATGGAGAGGCGGTGACCGATGGAGGTTGGGCGAGAGATGGAATGGGAGAAGGTGTTGAGTAGACGACAGGCTGGTTGTGTTGTGGTGTTGTAAAAGTGCTGCTACCTGCAGGTGCCTGGCCACCTTGGGCTACTGGGAAGAGCGGAATCAACGACCACCCGGGAGGAAGCTGGAAACCAGGCGGGAAAGGACTATTTGTATCGTGTGTCCCATCAATTTGGACTCCAGAATTTCCAGTAGTAGAAGTATTGCCTATATTGGGATTAGTTTGAGGGGTCGTCGGTCCAGTTGTCGAAGCTTGTGCGTTCAGATTATATCGAGCTGGAACAGGCGATGCCGAGGAGCGAATACCGTTGTTTGCTGGCGGAGCCGCAGAAGTACTAGCTGTCGCACTGGATGCTGCATTATCGGGGGTCGCATTGGAGACCGAAGGAATTGAAGTAGTCTGTCCAGCGTTGCCAGGCAAAGACGACCGGAGAGCGCCCATCTCATTTGTCAGAAGCTCCATTTGGTCGAGGATCCTCTGGTTCCATATTCGCTGTTGGTTCGCAAACTCTTGAACCGCAGCCTGAGCAACCTCCGCAGTACTCGCATAAAGGTGGGCGGTCGCGACGTTCCAGTCTCCTGGCGCCCGCTGTTGCTGTGCCGCCTCTGGTGTTGGTGCTGGTGCTGGACCATTCCTTGCTTGTCCGTCATTTGGACGCAAAAGCTGATGGAACCCTTGTGGTTGCCGTTCTGCCAAATTCCTTGCCAGCGCGTTAACGATACCACCCTCTGGCATAAGCATGTTGATACCAAAGGCTTGAGGCCGTGGTGCATCTCGTGGATTATTCAAGCCATCCTGTTGCTCTTGTCCTGGTTGCTGCGCAGGTGCAGGCACTTGTCCTTGCCCCTGCCCTGGCAGTCCACCTTGAGCAGCTGGTTGTCCTTCTGGAGCTTGGCCGTTGGCTTCGCCAGCTCCCGCTTGCGCCTGTCCTCGGTTCGCATTTTGACCTTGTGGTGCTGGCTCGTCGAGCACTGGCCGCCGACAAGTAGGACACCTCTGTTGTCTCTCCATCCAACTCTTTAAACAAGCAAGATGTAGAACGTGCCCACAGGGCAGCTTCTTCGGTCGCAGTCTCTCGTCGATTATATCAGCGTCATCGTCAGTGGGAGCTTGCGCTGGTTGTGGGCCCACTCCTGGTGTATCGTTCCAAGCGACCATTTCCTCTCTGCAGATGATACAGACCGCCTCACGAGCGATTTCTTCCCGAGTTGCATCTGGATATCTGGAATTCATATGTGCTGTCGCTTTCCTGTAAGCGATGAAGTCTCTAATCCTACCAATGAAAGACCGGACGGTGAGGTAAACATCCCGGATAATATGAAGAGGCAAGCCGTAGAACATGAGAACGATCCCAAAGAATAAGAGATAGATCGTTAGTTTCAACAAGTCTATATGGGTGCCGCTATTGTCAGCATTGGAGCCAAAAAGAGGAAGGAGCGTCCTATAACATCCGTTTAGCTTACCCGTTACTATTTCCATGTTGAATAGCCAAGCACTCTTCGCCTCCCAAGCACCAATGATATCGCCAGCCTCTTCCTCTTCCAGAATAGTATCCCTCATCTCCTCCTCAGATATATCTCCTCTATCAACTCTCCTCTGCAGTACTCTCCTCCGCCTCTCCCTCAGCTGTTTCGTTTTGCGCGTTGTGATGACCTTCTCGACAAGTCCGATAACATATTTTCCTACAGTAACCGAACAGTTGACGAAAAGAATAGCAAATTCAAACGCAAACATAACGAGCATGTTTGGCTTCGGAAGGTCCATAAGAGTAAGAACACAGTATCGGGTGAGGAAGAAATCGACAGCCATGAGGAGTGCCAGCGAGGTGGATAGACGCGCGTGGAAAACATATGGGCGAGTTGGAGGGGTTTGTTCCATCTACATCTCTACTGTCAGTAGCAATCCAAGATCTTCGTAGTTGTAGACCATAACTCACAAAATCCACCCGATCGTGCGCCAGCCAATGGAAACACTTGACAAAGAGTAGGACGGTAAACATAGCGACAAACCCACTGTGAAACTCATCGCGAAATATAGTCATTGCCAAACAGGTTTCCGTAATCGCATACCATGCCTTTTCGTACAAGTGTTCAACTTCGGCGGGGCGAAGGGGTCCATAGAATATTTTTTGGATCATTTTACCGAACATGAGGGTCATAAAAAAGCCAAAGTTTGTAAGAATCTAAGAATATGAATATTAGGCCTAACACCACAAAAACGAACCCACACAATCGAAATAATCGAAGGAACGATGTAAACGAACCATAAGACAGGCATTGGATTGCGCGAGGTGGACGCTGGCGGAGTAAAAGTTTGCACGTTGGTGGAAAGCCTGTAAGACCACGCCGGACGCCACGAGCGTGCTGATCTGTAGCGAGACGGAAACGACGGGTTAGCCATGAGTTCGAGATTGTATATCATTGGTGAGAAATCTGGGATTTGGTGATATGGGAGAATGTATCGTACGGTTCCATAAGCTGCAAGACGCATCATGGCGGTAGTCCTGAGCGGTTGACTGCCCTAGGGGCTCGTGGTAGTTGTAGAAGGCTGTCCACAAGAGATAGTCTTCGCGGTCGACCTCGCACTTTTGTTTTAGGCCTGGAAACTAAAAGCGAGACCAAAGAGAAAGAGGGAGAATTTCAAGGTGTTTCGACCATGGGACCTCGATATCCGACAGGTTGGGGGACGGTGAGGGCGGTGAGGGCGGACGGGGATGCGGGAGAGCTGAGGGAGTTAATGTCGGTATGGGGATTATGGCCAGAGTGACAGAATTACGGGGCAATGTGGGCGGGAGGTGTTGAGTGACGTCCGCAGCGTGTGGCGACGATGACCTGACAGCGCTTGGCACCCGCAAACGACACGTTTCTCTTACTGACTGCCTCCATCGCATCAATCAGCACTAGTTAATTCGCTCGACGGGGTAATATAATTTGCTAATCCTAATCTAGTCTGTACACATAGCCATTTATTTCTACAAACAGATAGATAGATAGATAGATAGATGTCACAGAGATATCAGCGTGCAAAAATATTGCCGATTCTTATTCCCCCAAACTAAGGCAAGGCGCCAAGATCGAGAATATAGAACTCAAGAAGAAACCCGGCCGTCAAACCGCACACAGCCAAGTTCCAGCTCTTGTTTTGAGCCCCAAAAACCTTGACATTGTAATCCGAGACTACCCACGTTGAGGGCCGTAGTCTCGAAGAAGTGAGCAAATAACAGTCTTACAATACCGGCTATACTCTAAGCCTTGTGCCGCTTAGCTAATGTCTCTGGCACAGCTCTCTGCATGCGAATAACCGTCTCTGCCGTCCTTGGTTTACTACCTCGGAAATTGGACTAACATCCGCGCAAGAGCGTCAGATGTCTCCTTCCAGAAGTAAAATTTGTATAGCGCTGATATGTTCACGTTGTGCTGCGCCTTGGTGATCACCAGCTAGCTAAACAGCAAATAGGAGCTGTGCGTTTTGTGCTTTGGACGATGTTCGGAAATTTACGTCGCTTTTGCGGAAATGACCCCGTTTTCGAAAATATGTAATCTGGTGTCAAGCGAAAGCCAATGGTACAAAAAAGAAAAAGGTTGCAAGCCGTTCATAGATGTTTACTATTGGCAGCAAGGGAGGTTCAAGTTGTCATGTTGTCATGTTGTCAGGGTTAAGAGTCGCACAGACGAAGGTCATCAAAAGGAACTGATATCCTACGTGGTTCCGTTCGTCTGATGACGTAGAGTCGCACTTTGCGCTCTGCATTCTGCCGTAGCTGAACTTAACCTTTTGGCTGATCATCGTCGATGCAAATGCTGAATACAAATAACGTCCCCGAGGTTGTGTAACTTGCGAAGTTCTCTTCTTTTTTCTTTTGTGAATTGAAATTTCTCTGTTGTAACGAAAACTGACGGTAGGAAGAATATTCATGGTTGAGGAAGAGCGGCAATACTAATACAAACATGAAGCGCGCGCAAAAACTGACATGTCTGGATTGTGCGTCGAAAACGTCGAACCCCGGTCTGGCGCGCGTCGAAACTCAAGAATGATGAATTGTATTAAAAACTGAGTCATACTTTTTGTGTGAATTTTTTTGATGCGACGAAAATCTCAATCATTAGTAGCCAGCAGTATTTTTGTCCTTTATTGTAGCCCTTTTTTCCGAAACACCAGCGTCACTAGCATGAAAAATAAAACAATGAAGGGGGGGAACATAAACATATGAGAAAGTAAAGAGAAAGGACTAAGGACTTTCAAAGTATACCTCACCATTCCCGAGCAAACCGAGTAGAATGTCGTAATGGTCCGAGATGTTGACGAGGGAAACATGTTGAGTCCGTAGTAATAATAATGGTGATGGGAATACAGTAGCGAAAAAGAAATGACAAAGCGAAAATATATGTTGAAAACCGTCTGACGAGAAATTTATAGCTGCGGGCGATGGAAACAAGAAAGTGGAATCTGGCGTTAATAGCGTAGAGAAACCTGATACAAGTGATAAGAAGTCGCAACCGTAACCGTAACCGTAACCGTAAGCACTTTGTTTTTCCCCTTTCGTTTGAGCGACTATCGAACATGGCAAAGCTGTTGTACTTTTCAATGGTGTGAAGAACGGTTTCCTAATCCCATATGGGTGTCTCACACGGATATGTGCCAGATGACTTGCATTTAGCGCCTGCTATATCTGTCTTCGCGATCATAGTACCCACGGTCGCGTTCTCCTCCACCGCGTCCACCAGCAGGATCAGCAGGGGCGCTGTAGCGGTCATCGGCTGGTGCTGGAGCTGGGTCACGAGGGGGGCGACCTTCATATGGAGCTCGGCCTTCGCGCTCATAGTAAGCACCGCTGCCGCCACCGCCGCCACCGCCACCGCGACGTTCCTCCCTACCACCCGCATACCTTTCCTCCCTTCCACTAGCATATCGATCGATGCCACCACGGCTGTAGTCGTCACCGTGTTCACGACGGCTGCCGTAATAGCGATCATCGTTGTAACGGGATTCGTAACGTCCGCCGCCGCCGCCGCCACCGCGATAGTAACGATCCTCTTCGTAACCACGAGGTGGATAACCGCCACGCGAACCTCCGTATGGGCGACCGGAGTAGGATGGCGGTCGGCGAAAGTCATCCTCTCGAATGGTCATTAGCCGAGCTCGAGAGAGGTCACAAGAAGGGCATTAGGGACACTTACCACGTTTGGGTGGGCCAAAGTACTTTCCAGGGGTGGGAGTACGAGGACGACTCCTGCGGGCCTTTTCAATGCTCAGTGTCCTTCCTTCATAGACTTCACCTTGGAGAGCATCCTTGGCGGCATCTGCTTGGTCAGACTGGGCAAAGTTGACGAAACCAAAGCCACGAGACTCTTTAGTATGAGGGTCAACCATGATGTTGCATTTGATGACCTCGCCATATTTGCCAAAGAGACGAGTGATATCTTCTTCAGTGAGACGCGGATGGATGCCAGTAACAAAAAGATTGGTTCCGGTATTTCGGGAGCCATCTTTTTCAGGAGATGGATCCTTGTCACGACGGTCGTTGTCGGATTGGTCGGGTCTGCAAAATTTCATGAGCAAATGCCAAAAGATGAACAAATCGTATTAAATGAAACATAATGGAGGGGGGAGGCTCACCGGGTGTCGGCACGGCCTCCTGGAGAGGCGCTGCGGCTCCTCATGCGGGTATTACCATCAGGAGAGCGAGTTCGAGGAGATCCTGAGCGGTCGCGGTCATAGTTGTCGCGGGAGTCTTCACGTGTCGCAAAGAGTCAGTCAAACGCGTCGAAGACGAGTCACCATCGGCGTGAAGGAGAAAGAAAAGAAGACGCCAGGACAGCACATACCACCGTAGCCTCCGCGGGAGTCAGTTTCATAATCCATCCTGTCGAACGGGAATTACTAGCGTCCGTGGCAAACCAAGTAGACGAGGCTGCACAGAATATATCCCCCAAAGCAAGAATAGTAATACTACAAGTTAGCAATGATAAGAGGCGCCGTAGACTAAGATAAAACGCGTCAGAATCCAACGGCCTGGTAAAGCCGTGGTATAAGATGAGAGAATCACGATGGGAGCGAAGCAGTGGAAGAAGAGCAGACGGATGACGATGTGTGGCGATGAGGTTGGTGAAGATGGGCAGAGGACGATGGAAAGAAAGCAGGGAAATTTAAAATGAAAAAACGAGCGATCCTGCTGGCGTTGTGGCACAGGGCTGCGCCCCGGGAGGTCACCGGGTAGCTCCCGGTACTCTCCCACATCCAACACCAACGCATTTCTAATGGGATATATCTATCTACATGCGAGGAAGGAAGGGTTCAATTTACGAGACCACCTACATGCAGATAGGTAGATAGCATGGAGATAGGTAAAAGTAGTTAGTTATTGTGTTTATAATAAGAGTATAGCTCATGTGAATAAGAAGAACAAGAATATAATGCTACTAAGTCTCAAGTTTACAGCCATGCCATGCCTAGCCGGGCACACACGGAATGAATATATATCAGAACTCACATCTCGATCCTGCACCTGGATTCCTCCGAACTCGTAGCTGCCACTCCGAGTCGGCCGTCGTAAAATTCGCCATCTCATGCCTCCCAATTAGCCCCGTATAGTTTTTCGGTGTGCCCCCGGTATCTGCTTCGGGTTCTTTTCCATCAGGATAGTCACAGTAAAACATCTTCGCTTGTCCACCCTCAAAAGCACTTAGCAAGACACCCATAACATCAAAAACGTCTTCATTCGGTTCATGCCTGCCTATAATAGTAGTGTTATCATTCGGACTTCTGCAGAGTGAGACTTGAGTCTGGGCTGAAAGGTCACAATAATGCACTTGACAGCCATCGTTATTCGTGCCCGTGAGATTCGGATTGAAAACCGGCTTAATATCACCAGACCCGATATTTGATCTTGTATCGTTGGCCGCAGCAAGCGAAACCCCACTATTACCATTGGTATCCCCTAACGTAGCTTCACAGCTCCCTATCCAGAAATCACAAGGCCGTGAATCGAGCACAATGAACCACGGGGAAGAATCGGGGTTGCCAAGTCTGCCAAACCAACTTTCGATGCCAGTAGGCAGTCCAACGGGCTGCTCGAAGTTTTTTGCTAGTTCCCAAAAACACGATAGCACTTGCGGCATCCATAAATTTTTAGATGCCCCCATATCCTCCGACAAAGAGATATTCAATAATAGCGAGTCATAGAAGCTTTCAATCAAATTGGCAATATCTCTAGTTGAAAAATCTCTGCTCGCTGCAGCTTTTGTTTCGTCAAGAGACGGCGACGATTTTATACAGATTCTCGCCCTGAGTTTCCCTCTCCCGCCACAAAAATGTTGGGCGCACCGCACCAGCACCTTCGCGCCCTGGTCTCGCAAATTGTAATCGTAAATTCGATAGAAAGGTAAGATCGATGAGTCGGAGATATCCTCGGCTAGCCAACGGATTTGCTCCAAACTCTCCACAAAGTCCGGCGGGAAATATGTGACGTTTTCATACTTAGTGAAGCAGATGGAATTCTCACTTTCCGGGTACGTCTTGCCGTATTGCGTCTCATTATATAATTGCTGGAAATAGTCAGTCCGTGAGATATAGAGAAACTCAATGGGGATACTAGCTACTGCCAGATCAAATACTCCAATCTGCTGAAGATAATCTGCTGTATTTGGCCGGATGTCCAGGTACCAATCTAATTGCAACAGAGCCGACTGGAGCCCTCCGTCTCGAGAAACCTCGCTAGGGATATACCCAAGATACCACAGACTGAAATATTGCGCGGTCGGATTGGGCTTGCTCCAGAGGCATACACCGGAGGCGCCCGTATCACGAAGTGCATTTTGTCCGATAGTGAGTCTTTCTGTAATATCCTCGATCGATATGTTTAAATATGTCCCAACATGCTTTTTTTTCTGAACTGTCCAGTCAATTGGCAGACAAACTTGAACAACAAGATTGGTGTTTGTATCGTACAGGTATTGGAAGCACTCTTTTATAACCTTTCTAATGCTATAAACTGTATCATTTTGGTAACTCCGAGTATTCAAGCCCCTGGCGTCAATAATCGGTTTATTTTTGATGTTTTCGATTAGTGCATCAAGCTTGCTCAGTGGGTAGTTGAAGTCGGTCAACTCAGCCGAGTTTACACAGTGCGCTACAAGTTGCGATTTGGGACTGGCGGTAGCGGTGTAGGTGGTACCAGTAGTATTGGGGGCAAGCCTGGATCGCGTTACAGTTGCACCGGCGGTTGTGATTGGTTCTTTCGATGAAACGCGGTTCGTGAATTCAGATGCCGGGATACCCGAGGTTCTCTCGACGGGGACTCGTTGCTTGAATGGATTCGGTCTATCTAGTCCATCCACCGTTACTCTAGGTCGGACACTTCCAGGGAGGTCGTCTAATCTAGTAGAGACCTCACTATCAGACACTGTCGCTGTAACTTCTGTTGCCTCTCGAGCTTCTAGTGCTGCTAGATGGTTTGTTTCTGTGTGAACTATAGGTTTCGTTTTAGTTTGATAGGAGAGAAATCTTGTAACCAGTGTATGTGGACGATTCGATTGTGGTTCTGGTGGTTTAAGGGCATGCTAAATATGAAAACATGGGTATTAGTATATTTTGTTATATAATTATTTTTGATCCCTAGGTTTCTGCTACTCATTCGTGATATCTTGTCATTAGTTTTAATTGTACGTACTAGTTGAATATGAATACCGTGAGTGACACCCATCAGAGCCACCATCCCCCACATGCACAAGATAGTGTAATCCAAGCACATTATGAAATATACAAATTTGTAGAGTGGAACTTGAATTCATATAAATTCGATAGTGATAGTGCCCAAATATGACACCAAATACGATGGTAGAGAAAACCGTTGTTATTTGGTCGATAACCTGTCTCCCACCCAGACCTTCGCCCTTACTATGTGTCAATAACGAGAAATCCAATCATGTAAATAGCATTATATTAGATACTGCAGCAAGGCAAAAGTCCAGAAATTAACTGAATATGAAGAGACTACAGCCCTAAAATGATAATAAGATCTTAGGGTAAAATATATAGAACGTTATACCAGAATTACCCCGTGTGATATGATATAACCCTACTTGCTCACTTTGCCAGTCGACTAGTCTCGTTTCAAAGATATCTTTAATTTACCAAACACCAACAAACAGTGCCTCAAACACGAACGGAAATATATTATAGTATTATAACCCTGATAAATGATATATATACCGTGTGTTATTCTAAACGGTAAAGCAGACCTGGCTTCGAGACTAACAATTGTACAACTCTCAATGTTTCACTATCTTGTGTGTATCTAGTGGCATCATCTGACACGTTGCAACGCGAAGTTTCAAATAATCCAACAGCTTTGCCGCGACGTCGACATAGCTTTCCATGTCCTCGTTATTAATCTATAGATCGATATCTGCCTTAGTTTCCTCCAGTGCCCTTAGCTAATTAGGGGGTTAGATTCTAATAAAACTTATGCTGCTGCTGCTTGCAGTTGTAGTAAGTGACGTCAAGTAAATATAAATTCAACATGTACGAGCACATGACATGAGCTGCGATCGCTAGAATGGAGACATACATGCATATGCATACCGGTTTACCATCTAGCGCGTCGCTGTTCGCTTAGATCTTATAGACAGATTACTCTCCAACATTGGCTATATATGGTAATTGAGGGTTTCAGGTTCAACGAGGCAAAGACGGAAACCAACATCAATACGTTGGCATCACCTTATAACAACAGCGCTAATACTGAACTGAAACCTAATATTAAATAGCTATATATTGCTATATTGGTCTACTAAATCAACAGTACCTAAGATACACAAAAATAAAGCGCATTTTCCCTAGAATGGCTATTTTCTTCCCCCATTCCCTTAATACCCGATATCGAAAGAAAGCTCGAGAGCTCAAGATACAAAAAGTGACGCATTTATACACCTTTCCCTTCCACTTCGTTGCATCAGGACAAGAGGCATCATATGTTTGCATACCCATGACTATACTATTTATATGTTGGTTACACCATATTGGCACTCACACGCACAACTCATCCGCCAAATTTCTACTCACTAGCCCCGTCATAGTCTCGTTCACAGTCTCTACAAAGCAAACACTTGTTGTGATTTATGCCTATGGCTCACTAGCTTAGGTTGTCCCAAATCTTCGGGTCCAGACGTGCCAAGCCCTTCCGACAACTAGTTTCGGATCCGGCGATAGGCAAAGATCGGGTCTCTAGAAACTCCAAGGCACTGATGTGTCAGCACTAGCGAGGTGCTACGCTATAGGACTGTACCAGTCTGTATAACAAAATGCAATGCGATCCTACACAAGCCCTTCAAGGCTGACTAATTGCTTACAGCAGAAAGCTTGGGGAGGGGCCGCTCACTCGCATTTAAGCGGTTATGGTTTTTTTAAATGAGAAATTGGTCTGTAACTTGTGATAACGGATCTCTCGGATCGTTGACCATTTCCTATCAGATGATATTTCAAGACCATTTCATGAAAAAAAAATTTAAGTTTTTATCCCAATAATGCATTTGCAGTAATTGCTACATGAAAATATATAGCCTTGATTTGTAAATTCTATATATATGCACCATTTCGTTCTGTGGTTCTGCGTTGATACGCAATATTATCCCATGCGATCATATAAATAAATACATACTTCAAACTCCGTTTTTGGTAGACTGAAATCTGCCACTTGAATGTGTAGTGGCTTGTTGAAAAGAAAGCAGAAGAGGCAGGCAATCCCTAGTAATACAGCTTTTATGAATGAGCTCGCAGAATAAAGATGAATGTACAAAAGTAGAAAAAACGCAGACAGGCGAAGGGAGTGGCTATGCGAGTGGACTCTGTATCCCGAACCAAAGCAGCCGTATAGCTCATTTTAGTAGGTGGACAGCGCGACTAGAGCGTTCGATAATATAGTCCCTTTCCAATGCAACAGCAACTCAAAATGCTAAAACCAAACCGACGTTCAAGACTGGAATGAATACCGCCAACGAATAGGCATCGTATCCTTTTGAAGTTACGAAAAAAGAATGTATTTTGCTTGGTTTAAACTGAAAAAGACCCTTTGTATCGTTGACAAAAGTGTCGCTCGTCCTTTAACCTCTTCTTAACGTAAAAGGTGGTGAATACGGTAGATGGTATGATCCAGGCCCATGGTAGAAGCCATCCTACAAAAAAAAAAAGTGTTAGCAAATCTTTGTTCGAGAAGTAAATCAATTTAATTCTCACTGCTCACCTAAAGCATAACCAGCCTCTTTGCCGCTCACGCTATCAAATCCCCACAGCAAGCCAAAACATAAAGCACTGATGCATAGTCCTCCCACACCCCAAAAGGTACTCAACCGCTGTAAAGTTTCTCTCATCGGTTTGCTCGCCTGTATTCGGTCCTTCCACGCCTGTCGCCATTCTCGCTTCCCGTTACAATCAACGGCAATAACGTCTTCGATGATAACGTAGATGAATCGTGGCCATATCTCGCCTTTCGGCGTCGAGGAGATTCGGAATGGAGTTCGAACTTTTCGGTCGTGAAGAAAGTCGGAGACCAGGAGGAACAATGAGAGGTTGAAGATGACAGTGGGCATTGGCATGGCCATGAGATTCAGGAACGGTGGTTCAAGTGCTGTGCCAACGGAAACACAGACAACATTTATGATTAGGCATGTGGTGAAATAAAACTGCCAAAAGTCCATCTGTTTATTTATAATTGTTAGCAGTAGTTTCAATAGAAATTTAAAGTTGGAATTATAGGAAGAAAAACAGAAGTGAGAAAAAATGCATACCCCAAATCTAGCCGTTTGTCCTAGTGGCCTGTATTGCGGGTTTGGCAGGATCAATTTGATAGACCTGATCAGACTTTCCAAGCCTAGAACAATACCGAAAACGCCAGTAATGATGGCAAATATTGTTGTGAGGTCGATATCTGTGGCATACTTTAGGCCAAAGTAACAAGCTGGAGGGAAGACGCCGTGATCTATGACCATGACGGCGAAAACGAACGCTACGGCGCCCTTGTGCTCGCGTAGATGGAAAGGTAAGGGTGGCATAGGCGGCCGCAGGATGGAGGATTTCCGTTCGCTAATATGAGGAGGTGGGTCGGATTCATCTTGTGATATTCTGTAAGTTGGAGATGGGATAGTAGGCGAAGCCGGAGGTTTTTCGTTTGAAGTTGTAGAATTGGGTTCTGTGGTAGCAGATTTTGCGTTCAAGATGGAGTGGATGTTATGCTGAGAGTCGGAGTGTGTTGTGGAAGCAGAGACGGATGCTGCCGGGTTGGAGGACTCGGTGAGGGTCATATCGTCGGCTGTCGAATTTGTGCGGTCCGACGAAGAATAAGGCGATGTCTCGTCGGACATGCTTTTATTCACTCCAAAAGGTATATAGAAGATAAAGAAGGGAAGGGAAGGGGAGGCCTCAGATGGGAGATAGATATATGTATTTTCAGGCGAAAAGTATAAAATCGATCGGATTACTATTTTTGACCTAGCTGGGTCTGGCTGGGTCTAGCGACGGAGGGTGTCCTGGCACTGCAGCTGCTTCCGCTTCATCCTTTTCTCGCGCGTGTCGACGTCGGGAGCTCAACAAACACCGATGCCGATGGGATCGAAGAGTGAGAATTATCTGGCGCCCAGACGGAGGGATTTAACGGACGCTTTGCAGCAGTAACAGCGCAGACAGATGAGGAGGGTTAGAAGGCTTAGTGATCGATTGGTATTCGTGAAGGTTCCACTATTCTGTCGGTTGAGCCGGATCAAGCCAATTAAATTCCAACAGTGCCGATTGATTAGAGTAGGGTTGAGATATCCAAAATGCCGTGTCGCTCTGTCAAAGGATGTGTTTTTCTTTAGAAGAGCGCTCAAAACAATGCTTATGACTAGACTCCGAGAGAAAGATTGAAAGGATAGCGAGGAGATGGAGGGCGGGATTATAAAACATGTCATGAACCGAAGTTCGAAGGCAAACGGGTGAATGATGTCGAGGCACCCACCGACCAAAATCAGGGATTCCGGTCACACCACTAACACCCATCCGACTAGCCTCTTGCATATCTGCTATTAGTTGCTACTATTAGCTGGTGCTATTATATTGCCGTCAAAGGATTATATTCCTTGCAACAATGCAAGCGGTCTTTGGCTGCAGAGTCGGCCGGTAATCCGTTCTGTTGCAGCTTACGTGACGTCACAGCCCTCCCAGCACAACAGCAACCAGCAACCTCACTCGATCGATATTTTATCTCCTCGGACGGCTGCAGCCTGCCCGCCTCGTGGCATCAAAAAAATAAAATAATCCATCTTGTGGCTTTTGATAAGAATTAATAACGTCTTCTCCGCCATCTTATCAAGCATATTTTCTACCGTATCCTCTGTTCCCATTCTCTCTCCTTTCCGCAGCGTTGAATGTGAATTTCCAATGCCGCATCGGGGACCTGCTAAGTTGAGCGGCAGCAACACCGCCAGAAAGACGTCAGCCCAGCACCACCAAGCAACGATCCAACCGGGACAGCTTGATGACCACAAAACTCTCTCAAACCATTATCAACCGCTGACGAGAGCCAATGTCTTGTGCTATATTCAAATACATCATCCCAGAAATGCCAACCGTGAAGAACCTAAATTTTTTTGTAGTCGCCTGATACTCGATCAATAAACAATTTTCGTAGAGGTTGCAAATTAATTGCAATTCAGCGACCGACGTGTTCCTTTTTCGTACTGACAGGACAACTATTCCGTACTCTCTCTCAGGACCCGACCCGATTCTGCGACCCGGTTCGTTCCTTCTCGAAGTATGTACAGCTGCCTGCAAATGGGAAAAACTCATCATCGGTGGGTCCCGGTGGCTGTGCGTGCATGTTGCTTACCTTGCTCGCCCTGCACCTGCCATTGGCTGTCGGCCAGAATTATTGGCACCGACAGCAACACATTTAATCATTGGCTGTGAATCTTGACGTCGTTTCCACCACCTCGCCGCTATTTCGGCGAATCGGCAAGATGGAGATATAAAATATGCTTCCATCTATAACGTCCAAGTTGCATGGCGTCGTCAGAGCCCTCTACAACCCATTTTAGAAGTAGAGACGCCAGTGTATATTTCCCACTCAGTTGAGGGGAAATAGTTTTCAACACACTTGCAATGAGGTCCTGAATCCCCAAATATCATAACTTAGGAAACCTTCCATTGCTTCACGATGTATACATGTATACTCCTTCTTCGTCTCCCTCAAGCCTTCTTTCTACTGCTAGACATAACATAAAACATGTGTCTCAGGAACCCCCAAACTTTTTAATAAACTCCTACTAAGCACGGAACCTTAAACCAGTACTGTTCCAATTATTCGAGTCCAGGAACCTTGAACTCTTCACTCAAACCTCCTCGCCCCTCACTAAAACTTTATTATCTTTGCTCGCATTCTATTTTTCCTCCTGCCGATCTTTCAGCCAGAGTTTTCCATAAAATCTAATCTAAAATAATCAAACAGGAACATGATTAAGCTTGACCGTCCGTTTTCATATTATCTAGACGTGTACTCGACCAACATGGTGTGTAGAAACTTTATTCTTACAAATTTTATCATCTAGAATTAACCTCCTAACTAAAGCCAAAAAATTAGACATCTAGATTACTTCTCTCAGCCTTATCAAAATGCCTTTGACGAAGGAACTCAAAGGCCTGGTGTTCCCACCGAAAGCCCTCATCCTCGGAAAAGACGGGCGAGGCTCTATATTGTATATCACAAGCCTCCCAGGAACTAGGACCATAAAAGACAGCACCTATCTCCACAGAGGCTACATTCGGAGCCACTTATTCAAAAAACCGCGACAAAACCCCAAGTCAAAAAACAATCTCGTAAACTAGTTCAGAAATAGGGAGATCCAAACAAATACCTCTTGCCTAAAATACCTCCATCACCTTCACCATAACCGCCAATATAGCGCCGGAAAATAAAGAACCTGCCAAAAATGGTACTCGGCCTCCCCTTTCAATTTTGATTACAGGAATGTAACTTATGCCTTCCAACGTACTTTCGGCCACCTCCTAACGCGCCTTCCACAGAACCAAGACCAGATAGATGGCCCCCATAGCCGCTACGACGAGTTCCCGCCCACTTTTCCTGGCGGTTATAACACCTCGGTCAACCGGGTACTTTGCATAAAAGCTCGGGGGAAAGAACAAGCTACGGAGGCACAGCTAGGAAGGGCAGCATGAGAAGCATGGAGGGGTCGAAGAAAGAGATTAGTTGGGATGAGGAGCTCGTGGGTGGCGGGGGTAGTATGGGGAAGAAGAGGGGTATCAGTCGGGCTGTTTGATACAAGAATACGCTGGGAAGTGGTTACAAGCGGTTAAGGTTAATTGTTGGTGTTTTGGGGTTTGTGGATTCTGGCAACTTTTGTTCTCATAGTATGGTACAGGTTTAACAAAGCGCCTTTTACAGCAATAAACATTCTAAGCATTTTAAAATTAGGGATAATACAAGTTATATAGCATAACATAACATAGCATAACAATTGTTTGACGTGTTCATTTCTAGTACAAGCGTATTCCAAATTCATGCGGAGAGTCAGAGCAAATGAGCATAACATATAACACCCACATAGCAAAACAACACCAGCGGCTAATGACCACACCACCAAACGAACGCTTGAACATTCGTAAACTCGAAACCAGCAGGGGCCTAGATTTCGAGACCAACGGCAATGTCAGCGGAGGATAGCTCGAAGCTTGAGCTGGCGTTAGCGCCTTCGCTTACTTTCCACTACCATATCTGACTTCGCGATTCCCGAAAGTGTAAATTAGAATCCTAGAAGGATCTTTAACTTTGATGTTGCGACACAACAGGAAGGTAACCATGGAAGGATTCGAACATGCCGGAATCTTTTGAACCATAGGAGCGTATGTTGCCATATAAGAGTGAAAGTGAGGTTGTAATAGGTATAGTGATATTTAGTGGCGTAAGAGCTGTTAGGCAGCCGGGCCGATAGATAGCTTAGATTTACTCAACTACCGTGCCAATTGTAGTCGCTCTAGCAAGGATACAGGGGATGTGAACTACAGGATCACAGGATTTAACGATTGATCAATTCTACTGGCTTTGAATCCATAATTCCTAGCTTGCATCTCTATTACGCATAATTAGCAAGGAGAGAGCGAATTAATGCTATAAAGCGCTTAGTAATACAGGGATACTAGCATGAATTGATCCAAAAAATTCCTTGGAGAATACATTTTGTATCAGCCGTCACATGCACCATTTGACGTCCCTGCGCGTGCTCGCTTGAATATTCGGATAGCTAACATTAACAAGCGAGGATCTGGGGCCTTAGAGATGGCTGGCTGGGACATGATACCACGGTTTTCGCGAATAGGCTATTGAGGTAGAGCCGTCAAAGCTATAAGGTAGTGGCACAGTGCAGCACAATAGCGGCGCGGACCACTTGAAGAAAGATCTTGAGTGCCCGGGCTGCAGCAAGATATACCGGGCTCGGGGACAGTATATGGAGGTATAGGCCGGTTGGTAGAAAGCTATCATGTACGATATTGATAGAACTGTTGCTTGTTATAAACTCAGCTGTATGCACACGTATGATGCTGTCGTAGACACTATCATTATTCGGTTGGATTCTCAAAGACCCTGCTAAATGTGTTGCCCAACGTTGCCTCGTCGATCAGCAACGCAAACCCAGCTGTTAGTCTTTGAGACTACTGTTAGGCAAGACTCGCACAAACACCAAGCAAATTGACCCGCCACATGCATGTATCACAAACGCCATGATAACGACGAGCAAAACCGCATCAAACATGGCTCCCGGATCCTATGCAAGCGCGATAGTCTATCATATTAATAGCATCCCAGCTGGAACAAGTAAGGACTCAAATGGTGTCTTGTTTTTCCGGTCTCGCCGGTATCGCGGTAGCTTTAATTCTTTTCTGGATTGCATGATATCCGGGTCTTAAACCTTTTTCCGAATCTGCTTGGCACTAGCTTGCGTCATGATACTGCTTAACGAAACGTCTGGGTGTTTCCTTCGCCTGTTAATCGTTCGATTTTGGCCTGACAGACGCAGTGCAGGATGCAAATGTTTTGCTTCTTGGATCAAGTATAAACCGAACATTGACGGATAGCTGAACAGGAAGCAGAACTCACCGGTCCAGATCGGGAGTGTTTCCGCTAGTCTTAACCATTGCGGAATAGTCGGGGCACCGCCTGCTCAGCAGTTGCAAATTTGTATAAATCACACGAGACGATCTGAAACTACAGAGACAGTAGTTATATGCGAGGGCTGTTGTTGTTTTCCCGAGGTTCCAATACTTGGCGGCTCCTATAGGTGAAGAGCTGCGAGAGTAGAGTACTACTGCAAGCGAAACCGGAAGGCCAGAAAAGGTGGAGGGTTCTATACGCCCTACGAAAGTCAAGGGGAGGGTGTACGTTCGTCAGCAAATATCGCTGAGAAGTTAGGGGAACCTTAGTTGGCGGCGAACAAGACCTAATTTCGAGGCGAGCGGTTAACAGGACTGAGGAAGTTGGTTCAAACCTAATAACAAACACTTCACCTGGACATGGCTTCCTGCAACGAGGACGGCGGGGGCAGCCCTGGTTCCTAAACGAGCCAATCCGTCAGAGAACCAGCGCCAAGGCTACCCCCAGCAGCTCGCTTCGGTTTCAACTGGGGCACAGAAAACACGACAGCTGGCCAAGAAGGGGTCAAGTTGGGAATCGAGGTTCTGTTTACCAGTATCTGATACACGGACAGGAGGTCGACCGAATCTCGAGAACACGAACACTGGCCTTCATTGGCAATCCCCCTTGGCACGGGGAGCAGTTGGTTCATCAGGGCATTCCTCCGTTTGGCTGGGGTCCATGTTGTCGCGTCCTCGCAATTACCCCTCACCCAATCGTCCGACCTCCAGATATCAGATACGCTGCTCGCTCACGTTATGGCCCAAGCACGAGGAAGGTTGATTTGACAGTCTCACCATTGCCTTGAAACTCTCAGGGTAAGATCCCATGGATGAGCTTGAAGAAAATGACTCCCCGCGACCGAGATACCTACCCTCTCCTCCCAAACAAGGCAGCGCTACAGCTTGCAACCACTATCAACACCAGGGAAATCCTTTCCAGACCTTGGTCATCATAAACTTAAAACGCCTCTACGGGCTCTTTTCGATATTAGTGCGTTTACTTTCAGAGGCAGTGAAGTCGCCACGAGTTGCTCGATCTGTCTCTGGCTCACGCATGCAGGGTGTGGTAGGTTGCAATGTAGCAGGAATGTCGACAGCCACCTCGCCCGACAAGCCGGAGGGTTTCGTCTTAGAGCCCCACCACCAAACAGACCTGCTTGGCAGCCAGTCCCCGGAGGTCTGATCCTGGCTCTGTCGTACCTGCAGTAGGCCTCAGAGCTCAATACATAAGGGCTAGAAGATCCCTCTCCACTACGTTCTTCTCCTTCACCACCATTCTCAAGCATCCCTCGGTCGAGCATCTCTTTTTGTTCTTTTCAACACGCTAGTCGTGCTTTCATTTCTTTCCTTCTTTACCCTGTTTATACTTCTTTTGCCATCGCTGTGCGATTGATCCATTCATCCATCTACATTTCGGTTCTTCAACCACCATTCTTTCCTAACAGACAAAAGAAAAAAAGGCAGAGCCTTGAAGTTGTTATCCAGCCATTTCCTATCAGCGTCTCGTCTCATTCGGACCTGATATATAAACAGGTAAGAATCCTATCCCTCCATTCTCATAGCTTCTACCGGGAAGTTTTACGATGCGGGAATCATCGATAACAGGCTGGCTCCACATTCACCTTCAAATATCTAACAAAAAATTTTAATCTTTAGCTTTCCCCTTTGGAATTCCTCAGAGATCAAAAATCAAAAGAGTCGTCGACCGACTATTAACATATTCAACCTATTCAAGATGAAGTCTATCGCTATCATTTCTACTTCCCTCCTCCTTTCCGTCCTCCCGACCACCCTCGCCGCCCCCACAGCACCTAATGGAGTGGGCCGCCGATGGTTTAACCCCGATGAGCCAGCAAAGGTCAAGGTTGCAGAATTGCACGCTCAGGATGATGACCCGGCTGATGATTATATCGTCATGATGGCAGCTAATGAGACCCGACCATGGGCTGAAATTTTCGCAGAGATGGGTTGCAATACCAATGATACCAAGACGTTCGGTACAACTCTGCGTGGTTTCACCATGAACATGAAGAAGTCGATGGGTGTCAGCATGTTCGCTCTGCCAAACGTTGCCATCTTGGAGAAGAACAGAATCTACAAGGCCGCGGTGTTACCACCAACCTCTTCTCCCAGGAACATGGCTAGGAACCTTGTCAAGGAAAGCTTGAGAGCGAAACGGAATGATATCTCTAAGAGACAGAGCGGCATCTTCATTGAGCAGAGCACTGCTCCATGGAATCTTCAACGTATCTCTAGTTCAAACACTGTCGCCTTGGACGGCCGTCAAGATACAGACCTGAGCTTCAAATATCGATTCGACCAAGCATCTGGATCTGGTGTTGATGTGTATATGCTTGACACTGGTATCAACGTTCAACATGTGGACTTCGTAGGACGAGCCCAGATGTTTTTCAGCGTTGATCAAAATAATAATGCTGACGCACAAGGACATGGGTGAGCTGCAATCAGAATCTTTTCTTATTTAAATATAATACTAACGTCTCATAGTACCCACACCGCTGGAACTGTTGGTTCCCGAACTTTCGGTGTCGCTAAAAATGTCAACCTTTTGGGCGTAAAGGTCCTCCAGGATAACGGTTCCGGCTCTATCAGTGGTATTGTCCAAGGTATCGATGCCGTCATTAAACAACATAAAGTTCGCCAGCAGAATGCCAATTTTCAGGGTTCCATTATCAGCATGTCCCTTGGTGGAGATGGTAATGATCAATCTATGTTCCTTGCTCTTCAGACCGCTACCGCTGCCGGTATCCACGTCTCTGTTGCTGCTGGAAACGAAAATCAGGATGCTTGCAATACTTCCCCAGCCGGTTTCTCCCAGCAAATCCCAATCATCTCTGTCGGTGCCACCGATATCAACGACCAGAGAGCCTCATTCTCTAACTTCGGCAAATGCGTTGATATCCATGCCCCTGGTGTCGATATCACCAGCACCTTCAAAGGTGGCAACACTGCCACTGCCGTTCTCCAGGGTACTTCTATGGCTTGCCCCGCCGTCAGCGGTATGATTGCCGATCTTCTTGTCGCCAACCCCAACTTGAAGACCGATCCTGCAGGCATGAAGCAGCTTCTCTTGTCCAAGGCTTTGGGCAATGTCATCAAATCCGCCACCAATGTTCCAACTAATGGTCAGATTCTGTTGAACAGCGGATTTCCTGGCAACCCAAACAAATAGACTTTGAATATCTAGTCTACTGTCTACCATCTTGCCTTGTACAAGTTGCTTTCTTTTTGCATCTGCTTGTTCTGCATTCATGTAGCTAGTTCATCATCTATATACCCTGTATTGTAGCATCAATGGCATTTTACCGGAGTTTGGGTTTCATTTCGTATGGGAAAAGAATGAAAGAATGTTCGCATATTCAAATTGAAGACTCAGTGCACGTGATATACATTATTAATGTGTCTTATGTAGGCCATGATATTTATTGATAGGACTTGAAAGAGAAATAAGAAAACAAATAGTAGTAAGCTGATCAGCTGGGTTGCATCAGAAAATCTTAACATTGTTCCTGCGTATCGAAAGCAATATGCTATCTATGAAGGATTTGACCTAAAGTTCCCATGCTCAAGATCGATAGTTTGCTAGGATCCTGCTGAACTACAATTTGTCTTGTTTGAACTCACCATATGGCATGGAGGGAAGCTAGGGCACCTAGATAGTTTTATCAGTCGAATCTACCAACTAACCGTCATAAACTAAACGCTAGCCAGCTTAGGGAGGTATATCACTACAAATTCATGTAACTTGGGACAATAAAACTTTTCTCAGAATCAACATTTTACAATGCCAATGTTTTCGTTAAAGTATAGTACATACATGTATGCAACAAATTTGTCATTGCTGCTATCAAGGCTTCACGTAACCATCCAATAACGGCTCTTTGTCCACACCTAATCGCCTACTGCCATCAAGGCCTTGATACCAACCAAACCCATACGTATTGCCAAGGCTCTCGAGGTGCTTCTGCCGCTCTTGGGTGGAAAGTTCCCACGTATCAGCAACATCATCCAAGAGATTGCTCTCTTGAAAATACGCAATCACCGATGCTAGAGTCGTCGGCTGCCTCGGAAGATAACGCCGTCTTCGGAAGGTGTAAACCAAAATGAGAGTGCCACAAAAGAGCCCAAGGATGGCAAGAGATACTATAGTGAGTGGAAGTGACATGACTACCCGTTTTTCATATCTATAGACCATTCCTGCTACCGTGCCATCACTAGTAGCGTTGCTCTTTTCCACAAAAAGTCGCTGCATATTCTGGGCAGCAAATATACTAAATGACAAAGCGAATGTATCGCTGGCTAACCTGGTTAGTTCATCTGAATTGAAATAGTTTACACCGTCTCGGGCAAGTCGAGTCATCAGTAAACCCTCCCAGTCCCGAGCTCTGAGCGGCGGAGTAGTGTCTCGAAATATTTTCGGTAGCACGTAAAGAAAATCTGCCTTTGAAAACCCCGGTTCTAAATAACTATCAATATCCGAAGAGTTGCCTACTTGCTGATATTTATGAACGCTTCCCATTCCGTCCACCTCAACGGAGAAGGTTGCTACTGTGACTTTAGGTTGACACACAATCAATGTTTCATCTGGTTCGTTGATAAGAGCATATTCTGACGATGCTCGCTTGTAGAACCGGCGCGACCATGCTACCGGTACAATGTTAAAACAAAGCGGATCCTTTTCTCCGAATCGTTTCCCCAAATCATCTCGCTTTCTGACATCAATTGAGACATTTTCATGTTCAATATAAGCGTTGTCCTCGTAAAGTTCACCATGATTTTCAAGAATTGGGAAAGGCCACCTTCCAAAGGTTGTGTTATACGTTTCGGGGGATGTTGCTGTGAGTACTGGCGGCTTGTAGCCAAAGACAGTTCCACATTGGATGAGATCCCGAGAATCAGGCTCGTACATATTAGGGACATTCAAGAATGCCGTAGTTGTCTTGTTGCTGTTGAAATATATACGCTCCCCGTTAGTTCCATTGATGATGGGACGACAATTCATGCTGCCACTAAACCCTAGAGTGGAAGTCCGATAAAAATCGAACCCAGCCCTAGATCCCAAATTTTTCGGGTTAACTGGTATAAAGGCGTGGGATGCAGTAGACCATGGAGGCAAAGGCACATGTTCTGAAAGATTGCCGCGGGCTGCAGCAAATACGTTTAGGAAGTTTTTATCCCATTCAGCTTGGTCAGGGCCATATACACTCCAGTAATAGAAATCTTTCATAATCATTGGTTGAGCTGTCTGAAGTTGAAATTCAGCTGCCTCCCCAACAGCCCGGAAGCTTACCAGAAAAATACCCGGTAGTGTAACAACTAATAGACTGATGATTACAGTCATAAAGGAGACCAGCGCAAGTAGAAAATCGCGTGCTAGAAAAGACCGTGCCGTTAAAACAATAGGAATCGTTTGATACTTTAGCGACAAACTCTTCTTAGCGGATACGTTTCTCTTGAGAAGATTGTAAAATGGTTGGAGAACTGAGATGTCTCGATTGATCGAAGTCCATAACGGTTCTAAAAGCGTTGCAAGCAATGTTGGTATAAAAGCCCATACCAAATTAAATAAAACAGTATTTGTCGAGATTAGCGGAAGCCCCTCGCCTCGACTGCGCACAAAGAGCCAGACCAGACCGCCAATGAGGGATAGATGAGCAAAGAGGAAACTGGTACCAGCTCCAAGCCTTAGATGGAGCGGAATTGCTTCCTCTTCAATATTCTTTGTTTGCTGGTTCTCTAGTGATAAGGATTTAGAACATTGCAAGTTTGGTTCCATAATTATTCGGGATTTACTTACGATCTTTTGGTGAGTTCAAATAATCAAGCTTGTAGATTAAGTTGCCCGAGGAATGTTTCCAATGCCCTAATAAAACTTGCTTTCCTTTGGCCTCGGTCTTCAGGAATTTGGTGCTTGCCCTGTCAAGTCCCGAGAAGCTTGATGGCAATTCACTTCGAGCAATAAGAGCTGCAATTGCGGATAGAGAGTCCGGATCACTTCTCAGAGCGCTTTCTCTTTGATAGGAATATGCACATAGGGCAACTCCCATCACGAGGACTACACCTAAGAAAGCATCTGACATTGTTGCAAATGTCCGATCTACTATCACTGCCTGGCCCGTGGTTGAGATTACACCACCCACCGTCCGGTTACTGCTGCTCAGGTAGGCAGGGCTAGTACTAACGGCAAGGCTAAAAAAATGTTGATAGGCCTGTGTCGCAGCATTCTTAAGAACCGTGCCATCCAAAAAGTTTAAATTCGAGTTAGTTCCGTTGAATAGAATATCTGCAGGATTTATTTCTGCGCTTGCAAAAACAGCCATATCCGATCCAAGGACTTGTCGGGCCGCCCTATCAAATAGACTAGCGTCAAAGGGAATCAAGTTGATTTCGTCTCTTGAAATGAATCTCCCAACTACTGGTGCGGACTTCCGTTCGGAGATTGCACGGCTCGTTGCATTAAGTACGATTATTTGTTCAGACTCTTGAACGCCTTCGAGCTCACAGATGACGGATTTTAGATCAAAAGTGTTGGTTTTTCGATCCCAGTGGGCATAACTGGCTATTGTTGCAGTGTTTTTGAAGCCACACCACTGATTCGGATCCGGTCGTTTCCATTCATAGGCATATGAATTCCTGCTACTTGCATCTGCATTAATGATGATAGTGTTGGTAAAATTGCAGGCGCCATCTTCAAATTGGTGGAAACCAGAGTAGTATATCACCGGATTTAGACTGTCCGGCTGGTTGTATGTTGTTGCACTAATGTTGACAAAAGATGGTTCTACGCAATTAACAGCTAAAGTGTATGAAATCCCGGGTACTGTCCAGTTGCTAGACGCAACAAAACTAGGTCGAAGAAAAGTCTTCAGTGCCGGTGATACGGGAAGAAAGCTGTCACCACTCCCAGAAAAACTAGGTAGACTTCCATTTAACCGACTAATTGTGTATTCAGTAAACAGAAACTCAGCGGTTAGAGCGGAGTCACTGCCGTTCAGTGGTAAAAACTGTGACGTAACATCAAAAGTCGTTTCGAAATTTATAATTTTATCTGCAGTAGTTAGTAAACTGCTCTGGAGTGGAGCAATTATGAGTGTCGTCGTCAGCAATACGGTGGAAGAAAGAAAAACTGCCCAGTGCCTTTTAAAGAAAGCCCTGAAAGGAATGAAAAGTCCAAACTGATACTGGTATTCTAGAAATAAGGTATCAGAGCTGGCACCACCAGCTCGAGACAAATTATAGAATGGCTCCAGTCTCTTAGTATCCAAGTCAACAATTGACCAGCTGATACCATAAAGAACTGCAATTAAGGTGGGTAGATATTGGATCGCAAAAAATTGTATCAAAGGGAGATCATTAATGTCGCTCATAAAAATAAGGCCATCGTAGCGGTTGCTGTAATAATAGAGAATTTCGATCATAATAATAAATAACAAGGTAATGGCGTTTAATAGAATAAGATAGGGTAATCGAATTGTAAACGGTTTCCAGAACTTTGCATTGTCATATCGATGGGTTCCACTTGAGACTTGTGGAAGGTTATGACCTGCTACCCATTGACTAGAACGAAATTGCGGAATATCGTACAGAGGAGATACTGGGCGAAAGGCGGTCTCCATAAGAATCCCCGAATAGTCCGACCCCACGTACGACATGGGAGTCGTAGGCCGAAGTGTCATCCCCTCGCCCAACGGCTAGATTCATAAATTTACCGTATTAGTTTATTTGGTTTTCTTTCATTTAATTAAACTATTTGATTTTTAGGTTCTACACATACGCCAGGAGATTGTGGCCTTGATGGCATCGGTTTGTGAGAGAGTGGAGCTTCTTCTCTTAAACTTCTTGCTAAAGACTTCTCTAATCTTGATAGCAATGACAGAAGACTTCATTTCAACTTGATCGGAGGCGAGGTTCTAAAATGAGTCTGTTTAGCTGGACTTGGTGCCGAGCTTTGATGTCGAATGCTTGAAGTAGCTTGGAAAGAAATCGTATGAAATGGTTACAATGCTCTTTGGATAAATTGAAATGAATAGGGCGCCAGGCCTAGTAGTTAATGATTAAAAAAACAATGAAAGCATGAAGAACTGAAAATTGCATTCGAAGATGGTGATAACTTGACAGTAAGAGGTAGTCTCAGGGTGGAGAAATGCCGTTATAAGAGTTCGGATTGCTTTGGAATTCTGTCAACCTAGGCGCCGCTATAGTACCGCCCTTAACGCGCCTTAGGCCCACTGGTTGTTGCCCACGACAATTCGCTTGGTTTTCCCTGCATGGCCTATTCCGCCAATAAAGAACAGCAGACAAGGTTTCGAGCCTCTTAAAGGGCGATGCAGTCTGTGCTCTTGTTCCTGCTTTGGCGTGAGGGCGCTTCGAGAAACAAAAACCCCTGCTCAAGTTCATAGAGCAAGTGCCTAACGCCGAAAATAGCAATATGGGTTGGCAGGCGGAGCCCGATGAATCTTTGGTTTATTCCCTTCGGAATACAACAGGAGGTTTCCACGTTCGAAAAATAGGGGCATAATAATTCTCATATTAGAACCAAAATGTCAAGGAATTACATCGAACGAAGTAAGTGTTGGACGTCGGTGCTACCGCCACAAATAATTTGTTATGAACAACGTTGCGAGACCACTATGAAGCAAGGTTTGCAAAACAAAAACTGAACTGGAATATCCTTCAAAAGAATAAACCCACAGGGTATTTAATTGGTCACTACGAGGGTCGAACTCGCGACCTTGGCGTTTCAATATTAGCACCACGCTCTAACCAACTGAGCTAAGCGACCAGAGATGCAGTTCAAACATCTAGAGGGATCTATGAATTTGAAATCTAACAGCCACGATATAAGAAGTCTACAAAAAGACAAAAAAATTATACTGAAAGTATACTGGTCACTACGAGGGTCGAACTCGCGACCTTGGCGTTATTAGCACCACGCTCTAACCAACTGAGCTAAGCGACCTAGTTGATTTGAAGTTACGGCATCTAAAGTCTTATACAAAGCTACCCCGAATAGATATCATGCAATGTAGGATTTTTATGCTAACTTTATAATGCCCGTAAAGGCCTACTAAATATACAATCGTGAGTAAATACACAACAGACTGGACTTTTCTCATAACCAAGGCCGGTGCTCCTCTAAATAACAGTGCACAGCGTCAGCTCTGAGACTATACCACCAGATCAATGTTCGAACATCCTCATGGTGTCGACATGAAGTACTTAAGCTTAGTAAAACGCACAGTTTCGTGAACCAAGATATCACAGCACTACTGGCTTTATATATATCGCGGAACTCCTCGATGCTAACCGCGCTCACAGCATATTCCTCTACATAACCTCGAACCAAGTTACACATCGGCCAATCAATCAACTATAGTACTATCTCCCAAAAATAGCCAGCCCTATGGTTTACTGACAACGCTCAAGCCGTCAGACAACCATCAGAATACATCAAGGACTTCATAGAGGAAAAAAGAGAACTAATACTCCAGATCTGAATCAGGAACGCCATTTCATTCTTGTTTCAAACTTTTAAAACCATATCCACATACCTTCAACATTCTATTTGCACCTAGTTAAGCACTAGCTCTTCAGCTTCTAATGCTGACATGACAATGTAAACCACCTCGATAATGTGACAAAAAAAACACTGCACTATAAATATGTTCTTCGAAATGACTTTTACTTGCCGTTTAAACGAGGGCGCTTACGATAACTATCAAGAAAACCCTGGAGTATCGAAGATCAAGCCATAGTCAAAGTACGAGAATACCATTATACAAGAACAAGAATTTTATGTGAGATCATAGACGCCGGGTGTCTAGAGCATATGTTGACTGAAGGTTGATGCATGAGAAAGTAAGTAAAATATGATTTCAAAAGTGTAACAGTACATACATCCACAGTCTCATATAGCGTATAATTAAATAAATAATATATAACTAATAATAGCGGACCGCGGTACTGCCAAATCTGCAGATCAGCATCAATAACCATCTCGCTTTTTCCAACCCTTCACACCTAGTATACCAAAAGCGTTCTCTTCCCAATCTCTTTCGACTGTGTCCATAGTTTCATCAAGAGGCTGCAAACTCCACTTTCGGAAAGGTGCAATATCCATGGTACTTTCAAACCCCGCTTGATACATCTCATAGCCTGTCCATGCAATCATTGCAGCATTATCAGTGCAAAACTGGACTGGAGGGAACGCAAGCTCAATACTTTCGAAACCGTGGAAGTTGAGTTGCTTTCGTAGTCTTTCAAAAGAATTAGTTACATCCTTTACATCTTCAGGGTATGGGTTTATGAACTTACACTTGTCGTAGAAATCGATTAGATGCAACCCCGCCACTAACCACAATTGTTTTGATAGAGATATCTTGATTGCCCACAGTTTCGAGACTCATTACCAATCTAGAAGCCAGGTGCTCCCAACAACGTCTCATCAGCTCGCCAGATAGCGCTTTTCGTTCTTCGACATCGGCCCAATCGTCCCCCACGGTGCTTTTTCGAGCATCGACAAGTCGATCAACACTACTTCGGAGGCCGGCAAAGCTGAATTTCATCAGGCCTCGATGACCTCCCTTTTTAGCTCCACCTAGGGAAACGGGTAGCCTCCAACCATACCGTTCCTCTAGTTGGTCACCTGTAACATCGTTCTTCGATACTTCATAAAGAGCAGAGGCACCATCTGAGAACGCAAACTCCTCGAGCATCTTGCCATAATTTGTATCTTTCTTCGACTTGACAATCTCTTCCGGTACAACAACTCTGGCAACCTTGTCCACACAGTCGCCGACGGCTGTATCGATGGTCTCCGCCAGAACTTCATGATCCGTCAAACTCCGACTGATGACAATCATCGTATGTCCACCACTGACCAGCAGGCTGAGAAAAGGATAACTCGGAGTATCCAGTCCTCCCCCATCTAAGGCTTTACACAGCCTGACTGTCAGAGCATGAGCTTGCATGTGATTCACCCCAACTAGAGGAACGCCCCATGCCAATGCGAGGCCCTTTGCGGTTTGCAATCCAACATCGAGGGACGATATCATTCCGGGCCCGCGAGTGACGGCCACGATATCTGGTTTACGACCATCGGGCAGGTAAGGCAGCGCTGATTGTATCAGCGGGGACAAGCTACGTCTATGAGACTGAAATGCAGTGATTGGGTTTATCCCTAGAAACTTTGTAGTATCGGCGGTAACTTTCCCATGGAAGGGTAAAGTTGGAGTTCCACTTTCTGGGATGTGGAGAATCGCGACCGAGGAATCATCACTAACATTGACATGTAAGTGATAATTTGAAAATCCACAACGACTAGACGAGTGCACGATGGACATACCAAGATGACTCAATACCGAGAACGGTAAAATAGCGTTTGGCTTGATATGACGGTTGTCTATGCCAGTCCCTTCGGTATATGCCTAGTCTGGGGAGTTTCCGAAGGAATTGAGAAGGAAGCGACGTGCATCGTGCGGTCGACTGGAAGAATCTAACCGCCAGCAGCATTAACGTCGGAAAGAAAAATGCGGGCGGCCTTATGTGTTAATTCTTTTTCGATATCCCAATATACAGATTTTGTTGAGGTTATTGCAATATGTTAGGAATTTATTCGGTCGCGATCAATTTTGAAGGCTTTGGTATCGACGACATGCTCAACACATCTCGGAAATTCGGTATACCTGGCTACTTGGTATCGCCATGCGTCGTCCATAACACTGCAAAGGCATTGACGTAGAAAGAGTATGGCTATATGCCAAGAGCTTCGACCCAGTGAATTAAAGGCACTTCATCATGGTAGTGATATTTCCTGGCATTAGTAACATATCACTCTATATGATTTTAAGCGTTTTCCTTCGGTCGCTCATGCATCGGTAACCAGTATCAACAATCCGTATCGACGAGACCATAGCGCGTATATATATTCGAAAAACTCGCTCTAATAATGATAAATTACTCACATATATGCAATATAAATATTTAAATTCAATCCACTTATCGCTTTACGAGAAGAATTATCCTGGAATTTTTAAAGTATTATTATCTTCCCACCCGCACAGACGCTCGGAGAAAAACTTTTCCTCTGGTGGAGAATTCGAAACGCCTCCTGCAAGCCACTGAGATGCCAGAAAAACGCCAAAGTCCGACGTCAATTGCAACGCCACAACACAGCTCTACGCAATATTCTAGGCTTTTTGTTGATAGGAAGGACTGATAGATAATCTATCGAACCGGCATGATTAATATGTTTAGACGGCAAATGGTGTGTAGAGGAGAGCGAAGGGGGGAAACCGGCAGGGAGAGCGTGATTACAGAGCAGTTTTGTCACTAGGTTCTAGTTATAAAAAAAACCAAAAAAAAACTAGGTATGTTTGGTTGACGGGTGGTAAACATAAACAGGAGTCTTCTTACAAGCTAAGCACAAACAATCCAAGTTTAGTTACTCACGTTAGTCTCTATGAGAGCTAAGTCATCGCTGATTAATTGATTGTCTGTCGTAAAGCAGGATCTATGCAAAGCAAAAGTATCTTCGAGCCCCGATTCAAACATCCCCGTTAGCATAAAGCTGAGTTCGGACACCGCCTCCCGAGGAAAGAGGGGAAAGCTGTGTAATGGGTCCACATAAGTGTATAGTTTGCCCATGTGTATGGCGGTAGTTATCGATCCGTTGTACCCCTTTGCCATCAGCTGCTGTTCCCATGATGCATCTGGACTTACATGACGCATTCCGTTTGAGTATCGGCAGCACCCCTCCCCACGTCTCTTCGGGTGCGTTATCCGCGGCATTCTCCAGTCTCACTAAGGTGGTTGGTTCAGGTCGTTAGGAATGCAGTGTGCATGTCGATAGGTCCAATTCCGGCGAAGTACGGATAGGCAGAAGTCCTAGGAGCTCTCACACAGATCTTGATATCAGGGTTTCTGACCTATTAGCGTCGTGTTTTAGGATATCCTAACGGGAACCCGAAGAGACGTTAGGAAAGTGTTTAAGGATCGACGGTTGGGCAGGTATCGCAGGGGTGAATAGAACGAACGGAAATGTGTATGCTAGCCTCTGAATGCACTGAGTGCGTAAACTGAATCGCGATACGCACTAGAAGTGGAGCGAGAGAAAGACACCGAGAACCCGGTGCTTATGTCCCCGGGATGTGTGCTTGCCGGCGTAGCTAACGGTCTTAGAAACATCGACGTAGTTGAAAGTTGTTTAGCAACTTGGGTCGAGGTTATTATTTGGAAACACTTTGGCGTGTATTTGGCAGTTTTCTCATCAAAGTTAGATAGAGAGCTAGAGTTCGCTCAAGAATATCGATATTGCAAAGAAAAGAATTTAGTGCTGCGTATTCAGAAGATTTTCTTCTCGGAAAGATGTCGAACTGTAGCGTGGTTGTTCGAAAACACAAGTCTAAATCTTGCGGTCTAGATTCTGTTTACTAAATTGAGTATTTCGCAACCCTCGGAGTTAAGTCATCAAGTGTCTGCCATGCAGGCTATGCCTTCATGGGATGTAGTCCTTTTGGAATTGCCAACTAAACCAGATCCCCGTTACGTTGACTTCCATGTTTCCCGTTGCATCTGTTCTGCCGAAGACAGAGTATTTAGAGAATAGTATATCGGGTGACATCGTAGAGCCTTTTGGAAAGATGTTTCATTCATAATGTATACCGAATAGTATCGATTAAACCTATTTCGAAATAACATGCCAAGCAGTATCTTTGTTGTTATTGTCGCACAAATAGTGGTAAACCAAAACTCTAAACATACTAATATAGTTGATTAAGGATAGTTAACACTTTATGTTTGAAGACAAAGGTCTGATCACAAGCTTAATGAAGACGGCGAACTAAAAGGATCTAGAGACGTAATTAGACAAAATGGCTTGGTCATCCTCCCCTCATATCTGAGCCTGGCGACATGAGTGCGAGGCATCAGATTGTACCAGGCCCATGCGATCCAGTAGAACGCGGCGGAGTTCATTGCATTGATCGCAATCTCGGGGAAATGTTGTTAGGTAAACCATCTCCAAGATTCGCGGATGAAAATCAATTTATCTTGAGCTAGCTGATTACAGATCGAGTCGTCATGTTGGCATGCATATTGCACCTTTTGGGACCCCCGTCGGTCATAGTTCTCTTGAAGCCAATGCAGGATCTCAGAGAAGTCTAGCCCCATGATATCGACAACAGGGCCATCTCCTCGAATCGAGTTGTTACATCACCGCCTTCCCATCGAGTTAGCAAGAAATAGTTACCTGCCGCGCTTCGAAGTCCAGACCCTGTCGACATGTTTTTCTAACAAGTTGATGTACCATTTACTGACGGAGTGCACCAATTCAACTCACTCACTCCAAGCGCCAGGCCGTTTCCTACCGGATAATGCTTTATAATGAACGGATGAGATGCTCGGGAAACCCTAGAAAGGTGGCGAAAGGTTTCGAAACTACTTTAGTTAGTTCCTGTATGTTTAATCACAGCTTGAAAATCTCTTTGGGTTGGAGATATCAGTGTTTGAGACCCAGAACCCGCCTTGAGCTCTCAGTTCGATCGAGATACTTGGGAAATGGTGCTAAAACCGGTGCTCAACAATTTGAAAACAAGCAAACCTTCACGATAGGAAACATCACAATCTTTGTACAGGTGCCTATCATGCGTCAATATCGACTCATGACAGACCCACCTAATTTCCCGGGAGAAAGTCAGAACTCCTGACAAGAGGTCGAATAAACCCCACAATAATTTGCTGAAAACTACAGATTCAAGATATCTCGATCTGTCAGATGGAGCAGTTGAAAAGGCCGTATCCTGGAGAGCCTCCCGACCTCCCGCGGCATCACCTATCCTAGACCTGTGCAGTCACAACTAAACAGCTTCCGAGTCGAGTACCCGAGGGCTGGGCAGCGGCTAGTTTACAAGACAGACTGGGGTGGAGAATCTCAAAGTCGTGATCGATCCAGTCTGATGCGGCCCTGACAAAGCAAGAAAGAAAGAAAAATCTTCTCTCGCAATTATTGCTTATTATCCCTTCACGAAGGAAATGCATGCCTGCTGCATGATGCATCCTCGGCTGGTGGGAGTTGAAGATGGAGGGGGGAAATGTGATATGATTCGATTCGTCCTTGAGGATTCAACAATGTATCCTCCTATGCCAGGCAAGCCAAAAGCCTATTTTGCCTGAGGCAAAGGGTCTAGAGCAACAAAAGCATTGGCCCGAGGGGGCTCGTTTAGCAGCGTTGTCTGTGATGCGTGATATTTTGCAGCTGCACCTACATGCTCGCGTCGAGTGCGTTCGAGGATACGCGAGAAGTATCACAGGTTGTCAAAGCTTCAAAGCTTGACAAAAGTTCAGAGCTATTTTGCAGTAGTGAGGCCAGATCCTCGAGCCGTGGAATTAAATTATCTTTAATTTCAATGGGCCGAGAGAATTGTTTTATTGTTTTACATTCGGTAATAAAACGAACCGAAAATCACGACTCTAAGGGAACATCGCCGCACAACACACAGAACCAGTCCTCCAGACATGCAGCGCAGCTACATCCGCGAGGGCTTGGTGGTAGCAGTCAGCCCCTGGACCGCGCAGGCCGTGGAGTTGATGTCTGTCCGCATTGTGCAGCAAGTGCTACTTCAATACGCTATACGCTTAGAAGGAGCGGCTCGGCGAATTATGAAATCAACATTCATCAACAGATCACACAGCTGTGCCCATGCCAGACACCAAGTGCACGAGCAGGAAAAAAGCCGGCGACGGCATCCAAGGAGTGGTACCACAATGCCATGCACGCATATTCTTCATGCAAATCCATCATCAGATATCCAGACTCAATAGCCGGGGTGGGTGGGCCAGTGATGAGAATCACTGGCCCACCATGCAGCAAGACCAAAGAAGGGTGGGCCCCAAACATCGTCGATGCAAATTGATCTCTTGACACGAAGCCGTTTCAGCTAGGAGAAGAGCCTGTTATCTCTTCAGAGCACCATCTTTCCGCCCAAATTCCAAACCCCAATCGGCGAAAGTCGGGTATGTTGGTAAACCTAACGAGATGATGATCCCTTCCGGAATCAGATCGCTGCTACGACTCCTGCATTGCTTCTGGTCTGCAGACTATCCAAATGAGGTTCCCATCTGTCCAAAAGAGCCAGAGTACGGCTGGCTTGGGCCGTAAAGTGGAGCCAAATATTCCACTTGCCCTCAACTGCCGTCGAATGTGATCAAAAGCTGTTTTCCCCCCTTCCATTCAGACCAAGCCATTTCCTGGTAAACAATCAAGCTAGACGTTTCACTGCCGCGGGTTAGATTCCCGCCGTATTTCAGATCTCAATTCTGACTGAATAAACAAGACTTGCGCCTTGCTTTTTTAGAAGCTGTTAATATGTAGACATCGATTGCCACGTCCGACCAAGAGGATCCGGAATAATATAATATATTATTTCATACCGTAATTAATCTTGAGGCTAAAAAGAGCCCGGAAGAAAGACAGAGCTCTCTATCTCTAACATATAAAAGTCATTTGAATCCAAATTAGAACTTATTCCCCTTTGACCCTTGAGAGATGCTTGACTGACACGATTCTGCTGGGTGTGCTTAGGTATACATCAGCACCGGCAACAGGAACAGGCGGGTGAAATCAAAAAAAGCTCATGCTCGCAGCCCTCCCGTTGACCATAACCAGCCAACGAACAAGATGAAGCGTCAAAGTGCGACTTGTAAATATAGATGGACCTTGCGTGCATAATCTGACGCTTAGCCCTCGTTTGAAATGGCTATTCCTACGCCTCTCGATCGGAGAGTTTACCTGAGCTAGGTTTAGTGGTCTCTGGGTGCAACGGGAAGAGAATGTGAACAGAAAGGGGAAAAAAATAAAAAATAAAAATACAAAAAATGAGGCGGGTTTGGTATGACATCTGCTAGATTTCAATCGTAATTCGCGTATCTTACCAAGTATGGAAAGCCAAGCAGGAAATATGCACTATTGAAAAACCTCTGATTGGGTAATAGGATTGCGAGATCCAAGCCCGTAGCTCCGATCAAGATCTGAGTGGCCTATTTTTGGGGTGCCCCCCCCGAAAGAGCCACATGAAAGAAGAAACCAATAAATGGTGCGGTATAAGTACGGCCAGCTACCGCGCTAGCCAGATATGGAAAACATTTCTCAATCTCCCAGATCGCGAGCGGGAGAGGGTCACGCTCTCAGTCCAGGCGGCTGGAAGAAAGTCAGATTGCGATTGCCCATCAGAAAAAGGAAACCGTTTGAGTTTTTTTTGAAGCAGACAAAGCCACCGCTTTGAGCACATATCCACACGAATCTGCAGGGCCTCATCGCTCAGGAAGTGGTATCGGGCGCAAAGCTGTCGACACCCTGATCCAAAAACTTGGGCCGAGCAAACGGTAAAGTAATCAATGAGCACAGCCTTCACCAGGGTGCGCGATCCCGCAATTCCATCGATACGGGCCAGATATTAATATGGGGGAGTATATTGCAGCTTGGATTCCCCTAGAAAGATTGGAGAAAAGCACCGATTTCTAAACCATTTCGAAACCGCCCGTTTAGCCGATACGGGCATGTCTCAAGAAGACGTAAAGCACTTTCTGTGGGAGGTAGACCCCAGAGGGAGAAAGAAAAAAAAAACTTTGGGTCTGGTACCAGGGGATGCGGCACATCAGTCTGGTGAACCTCTGTTGAATGTGTGTGGCATAAACATCCCGGCCGTTGAGATCTAGACCGTGATCCGACTGAGCCAAGAGCTCCACCCAATCCAGGGACCCTGGCCTGATGAAGGTTCTCATTTCGCCTACCCCTAACCATTTCATCGAATGCAATACTTTGCTATCAAAGACACGCGGGACGACCTCCTTATTATTGGTGGATTCGTTCAGGCGATTTGGGGAATTGCCTTATGACGTAGCTGGGTTCTCTGAAATGCAATACCCAGCCGACAAAGCAAGTGGGGACAAACATTCTGTCCGATACAGAGAGGTTCGTAGACGAGTTCGGGGGTAGAGAGCAAAAGGAACAAAAACCTTGGACCAAGCCTGGGTGTGTATTTTTTAGGGGTGAAAAACAATTCTAGCTATCCTGAACAGACTGGTAGGAAACTAGGGAAAATATCGCGTGTAACTCACGTTCCAGTAGAATTATATGATCTGCAAGTATTAGAGATTCGACGGAAGCCTACGTCTTAGTCTCCATTAGAGCCTCGCTCATGTCAATCGGCAGATCTGCCTCCACTAACCCACCATCGTGGGGTCAAAAGATCCGAAAGAAAAAGATACGAACGTTCAAGCTGAGAAAGAAAAAAAGCTTTATCTCCGTCTCTAGATCGTCCGCTAGGGTAAATGTTGCTCCATTTGGCAGGCCTCCTACACCCAAAAGAGAGGAAGGACGAAAGCAGCTCGGAGGAAAAGCTGTCAGGAGAGAGCGAGGTTAATCTTTTTGGGACATGAGTTGGCGGCCGGTACGCCACAGTTTGTCCCTAATTGGGTAGTGCGTCAAGTTCGCCTACCCCAGTTGAGCGCTGTTATTGATTCTCGTCGGCGACCTCTTTCCTAATTCTAAGAATCTTCCAATCGAAGTGGTTGTTGATTGGTCGGCAAACCGGTTGACAAGATAATTTGAGGCGCTCCACATCCTGCATGTTACGTAGGTACACAAGCTGCTTCGGCCTCGGTAAACACCGTTGAAACCGGCATTGCATTAAACACAGGCAAAGAAACCTGACTCTTTAGCGCTGTGTCCAATTCATACACACTCAACCTACTGAAGACAATCACCGGAATCCAGGCAACAAGCATGATGCTTGTGGGAACAACGCCGGCGGAAGCTTTTCGCCGCATCCAGACCTTCGGGTTGGCAAGGGTCCATCCACAATCGACTTGATTCCAAAGATCTTGCGATATTTGAAGAGCGGCGGGAGGGAGACTCATCGTCGGATCTGATGCATGGCCTCAATTTGAAAGTTGAGAGGTGGCAAATATCTCCTAATAATATGCTGTTGGTTGTACAGGCATAAATATGCTATCAGGAAGAATCACCTAGATCCGATATTCAGTCACCAAGAGATACATATGTTCCATAGGTCAGAATTAGGGTTAACGGTTAAGAATCAAAATATGACGTTATTTACATTTGTAGATCCCTGTATATTGGACCAGCGTAGAGACTGACATTTGATATCCGAACGCTCCTCCATGGCCGCCAGCCGATATATACAGCTGGATATTACAGCAAGAAAAGGAGATTGTCGGTCGCAGCTGACTCCAAAGCTGTCTTGACTCAGGGTGGCCTGTCCGTAATCCTCAGAGAAAAATAAATATCTAGACGTTTTTAGCACTGCCACCGAATGCAAGTCCGGCCAGTTTGCATGCATGGGCAGTTAGAGATGTTTCTAGTCTAAGATTGAGCTTCTTGCAACAACCGCCCTAGCGGGAAAGGGATCCTGAAGTGGGAGCCTGAAACCTGCATTCTGGTCGGAAGCTGGTTCACGAATGATCAAGGACGGAAATCACTAATTTAGATATCCGGCGGCCTATAGCGGATCTAGAGCCAGGATTCGTGCGAAGATACCCGCCACTTCACGCCTTCGATGGAGGGAATAAAGTTTGGACTTGAGATTCAAGATCTGTGATTTCGATCGTATATGTTTCAGAGGCGTTCAGATGCTCTCCTTTGATTAACTGGGTTGGGCTTCTCCCTCTCTGCTTGGGAACAGTTGTTATTGCTAAGAAAAACTTCCGGGCATGGCAACCTAGAGGCACTTGTAACTTGAATAATAAACTCGAACAATGAGCGAAAACCTCTGATCAAAAATCATATAAATTCGGCGCGGTGACAGTAATAAATTTGTAAGCGCATGTATATATGGATGAAGCCATCGATCTAGATAGGAATGAAATATAAATTCCGAATAAAACTTAAAACGACAACGATCGTGGAATAAGAAATTTGAAAGGGGCCCATGCTTGGAGATCGGGTATGCGAACATGTCCGGTCCCTTACCAACCGTTAACCGCTAAAGTGAAATGCCAGCAGATAGACCAAGAGCAAAAGCAAGCCAACTTGTTTTAAGTTAATCTACAGAAGAATCGATGATCCGTCGACGTAGACATGGCTCCAGCTACACGGATAGCGGTTGATACTTGCTACACGGCATCTCTGACACGATTTTTCGCTCCTGATCTCTTATCACGTTCCCCTAATCGTAACGTGGTACAATTAGCCAGCGCGTTGCGGAATAGTATTGATTTGAATTCGCGAGGTGTACTCTGTTGGTCCTGTGTGGCATCGTGCCCAGACTCTATGCAGTGGAACAGTCGGAGCAAATGTACATAGAATTGAGGCGTGGTAACTCTAATGCCCAGCGTCCTTGAGTCCCCTGGTTTTTGCTCATCAAATTATGACAGAGCTGAGTGAGAGGATCGAGATTCTGAACCTCCAATCCGTACCAGGTGCCAGGTACCTTTTGGCGTTCGACAGAATAATTTCCATGTTGACAGTATCTTTGGTTTTAAACCCGTCCCGCGAAAGGACCCGTTTGGACGCGATGCAGACACTCTGATTCGATAATGTATTATGTACCTGGGTTGGCTCAGTAAAGCGCCTCATAAGAAAAAAAAGGTTGCTGCCTCCACTCTCGTCATCATCATCGATTCTTAATTTCCTTGACGGCGAGTCTCCATCACCATTTCAGCCTTAGCTGCAAAGTAGCCCTCCACCAAATTCTTTGTGATCTGAATTTTTCTTTTTTTTTCGGTTTGCTTTTGGGGCTGGAACGACAGCGTTCGCCAAGGAGCAGCTGGTTGGTGTGGTTTGTTACCGATCGTGGCAGTCGTCGTTTTTTTCTTTTCTCTGAATCCCTCCTAGCCCCCTGGTATCTCCCGGGACCCTCGGGGATGCTACTGGGGGGCGGCCCCGGAACTGCCTCTGGACGGCCACTCGAGAGCGCTACCCCGTTCGAGTTTCTTCTTTTCATTCGTTCTCGGTTTGCATCACAGATCCACCCGCCGCTGAGAATCTTGGAGCCATGTCTCCGTCCTGCACATGTGCTTTTTCTGCTCCTCGAAGCGTAAACTAGCAGACTAATTTCATGTCCACACCTGGGAGCCCAGTAGCGGAAGTTTAAGCACCCAGGACGTGCCTATACCTAAACATACTATCCTTTTAATTCGTTTCTTTTCCTGCCAGTGCTATCCGAGTTGCAATACATACTTTATAACCAACCCTTCCCACCGTTCTTGCGTTTCGCTTGCAAGTCAGGATAAAACCACTCCACCTATATAATCAACATTGAGCTCATAGCTCCACCCTATAATACAATACGCTCCTTCATAATCCACAAGTCTATCCCGCACTCTACACATCACTTCGAAGCATACACGCCTACCCGAATAGACGTACAGACAATAATCACAATTAAAACAAAAATATATAAAATATATACTCTTTGGGAAAAGGTAGCTCAACCAAGGCATATGCCCACCTGATTGTGTTGCGGCCCGATACTTATATCTATATTGAAGATAGACATTTCTTCACTCCAGCTGCACATTATATAGAATATATCTTAAAAGAGAAGGGACTAAAAGATCAAGGATATCGTATACGCTGTTCGACAACCGTCGTGACCCTTAATTCTCTTCACTACCACAGCAATGCAGCAACGTCGGGGGCCTTGGTCGCCGTTGGAGGATGCGAACCTAGTATCTCTAGTTCAAAGGTTTGGGGCTCACAACTGGGTACGGATATCACAACTTGTTGCAACGAGGTCGCCGAAGCAATGTAGAGAACGATTCCACCAGAACCTTAAACCCCAGCTCAACCGTGATCCCATTACGCCCGAGGAAGGTGCCCTGATAGAACAACTCGTGGCAGAAATGGGCAAACGCTGGGCGGAGATCGCCCGAAGGCTGAAGGGCAGAAGCGATAACGCCGTCAAAAACTGGTGGAACGGTGGTATGAACCGAAGGAAACGAATGTGCATGAGACAGAAGCAAATCGAGGCGGGCTGTTCGTCGATTGAACAAGAAAGAGCTTACAAGCTGGTGTCCATCGAGCCTATGCCTCACTCACCCCCCTTTGGCGATAGCCCTTCACAGCAACATCAACATCACCCAAAATTAGCACCTCCTCAGCGTCATTATGTTGAACCTGCTCTTTTATCGCCTCCCTTGTCTGTATCTATGTCGAGGCGGGGCTCAAAAGAAACAACACCTGCCTTGACGATGGATTCGATTTCGCCCAACTCTGCTTCCCCTAGATTACCGGCATCCCCATCTGTGGATGTCAACCTACCTCCCTTGGCCAACAGGGCGTCGACAGGATACTCACACGCCTCCCATAGCCAACTCAATCATCTTTCATATGACGACCGTCGACGAAGCCTTCCTTATCCACTAGATGACCGAAGGTATGCACAACATACTCAGGCCGAAAAATCGTATCCTGCTGGTGTTCTCTCTCACCGGAGTCCACATGAGCATGGAGGCTATCTTGCGCAACTGGCAGAACTGTCACAGTCTTTCCGAGTCACGGAGCCAAAGCAACTTGGTCTCGCACCTCCAGCCACACCGACTACAACATCTTTCCCAGCCCTCCCAGCTACACCTCTCTCGCCTATTGGCGTAAACAAGGATCAGAGAATGAACCTCTCCAGCATTCTTCTATAATTTCTCTCTTAATTCTACTATCTAATATCTTCATGAGTTTTCGTAATCTGACTTTACATGATTTAGCGAACAAATATCCTTTGACGAGCAACTTTGCATTCCCCCTTTCTTGTGTTCACTATGTTGCTTCTTTCAGTTTATCTTTTTTTTTTTTTGCTACTCATTTGGAAAGGAATCTAGGGAATGGAGTCTGGCAGGTCTTTCATACTTTTCTTTTTATTCCTCAAATTCTTTGGTGGATTTCCTTTCATCTGGGCAGGGCATTTCGTTTTTTCACTGTTTCATAGCTTTTTCTGTCTGGCGTTTATCGGTTACCTTTTTTGACCCATATTGTACAGTAGGTGGTTTCTACCACCACACCATCAGGATCTATCTGGATACTATACTGGTTCTCACAGAACTATATCATCTTTAACAACATCTCAATTGTATTAACAAATAGTGCTGTTTATCTACAGTCCTAAAAGAAACCCTTTTCTATAAAACACTCCTATCCTACTACTTCACACACATTAATTTAATACATCAACACCAAATTACCTGCTGTGAAATCTTTAGTGTTGCGAAATCGCTGCCTTGCTCGCTGATCTTGAGCCAACAACACCATAAATCGTAAAGCAAGGCGGACAGTGTGAAGGCTGGCCCGAAAGTCAATGCTGCTTTACGGAGATTGAAAGATGCAAAAAAAAAAAAAAAAAAAAAAAAGGGAAGGAAAAAAAAGAGGGGAAAGGGGGAAGGCGGGCCCAAAAGTAAATTGCTGCTTTACGGAGATTGAAAAAAGAAAAAAAAAAAAAAAAAAAAAAAGGGAAGGAAAAAAAAGGGCAGGGCCTGCACGCCCGGGAATGTTCCATATCTATTTTGACGAAATATTCAAAACAAAGGCCTGTTGCTGCCGCCCTCAAAGCTAGTGACCGGGTCCGCCTGTCTGCTGCTTTCGAAATTTCTGCTAGGGGAAAATTTCGCAGCAGCTTTCGGTGCATTAGTCCTTTCATCGCCTCAAGCCATGTTCACTTCCACTCGGAGAATTCTTTTGTGATGGACAACGGCTTAACGATATAGTATTCACTTTCTGTTCCGGCACCATTAAAGTCATTCTAGGTAGTTCTAAGGGACAGAATCATTTAAAAGACCGTTGAATTTCAAATGGCTTAACTCTTCCATTTGTCTGAGAGTCTGAGGCTCCATACCAATCTATCTCGTTGTAAAAACAATAGAATAATTATTGTGAATCCCAGGTATGAGTATCTACTAGTTGAAGCAATAACTTTGCTGTAAATGTTGGATAAACGCCATGTAAGTAACGAGTGATGCTTTTAGTTGGTTGTGTCCTTGAGGGAAATACGAAGGCTCTCCCGTATTTTGTTGAGAATTGCACAGGATTTTCCATGGTATCGAGATATTGGATAAACATCCAACATGTTCCCTTACAGACTAATACTAAACTTACCGGTTCCTTTGCTCTTTCGTGCATACAGCCAGAAACAAGTTTACCCAAGCAGAGGAAATCTCTCGCAATTCATGCCGACAGGGAGGGGTAGATCCTCCTATTCTTGCCATACAAAAACACACCAAACAAAAGGAAACAAATGGGTAACGTTGGCAGAGCGGATCTGGGATTTACTCTTTGCAGCAAAGTCAAGTATTGAAAAAAAAATTTCCCCAGCGCAGAAGCTTGATCAGGAAAGAAACCCCCCCTCCCCCGGTAGGATCGAAGATCGTAAGAATGAGCCGTCCACCGCTTCTGTGATCCATGATAGGCAAGAGAGGGGATGGAAAATCCAAGGACGGTCCGAGGTTTCCCTGTCCATCTAACGTCGCCCTTGTGCGAAGTTAACCGGAAAACCTGCAAGCCCGAAGCAACTTTCGAACTCAAGCGGGTCATTAGTGATTCGGGAAATAAACAACAGCAAGAGAGTAGCTTTCTTTTCATTGGCAAGCTCGCCTCGACGCATCTTTTAGATTGGATCAAACAGGTTTTCTGCAGTTGGAGCAGGAGCTATTTCACTAGTTTGATCTAAAGCCTGCAGACTACCAGCGGTATCCTAGTTAGCTTTAGAATTCCAGATTGGATCTCGATTGGCGATACAGATCTAAAAGTGTTATACTGGATCTAGCCGTTAATTTGCAGTTGCTCTGGACAAGTCTAAAAAGCCTACAGAGTATTTCCTAGCGAAAACTAGACGTGTCGGAGGTATTTTTAATGTTATTTTCATCTTATTATTTTCGTTGCTCTGACCTCCAAGGCACCATTATTCTTATTTCCAGTTAGCTGAAAACATATTGTCGGAGATATTCCACGCTGTACGTTAGGACTTGTAGTCTGGCCTATCATGTAATAACAAAAATCGTTACAGTTGAGGACAACCAACACAGGCCAATACATCCCTGACAACTGGTTGCATTTGCAAAAACCCCATACTCGAATATCGATCGGCTCAGCTATACAGGGACCTGTTTTCGCATAAACAGCTGTCACATTCCTTCAAACTACAGAGGCGTCTGATAACAAATAAGAAGCAAATAGTAACCGACATCGGAATATTTCCTCAACGTCAACATAGCTCAGCTGCTGAAACCCTTGAAAATGCACTGTGATAGCGGTATGGCTGTGTGTCAAGTAGCTTTCTACAACTTCGATTAAGGAACTGATCCAATGATAGTTCGCTGGATCCCTAAGTGACCGTGAGATCTTCAATGCACAAAGTGGACGGCTAGCTAGCTGGTTTCTTCCCGTTAATAACCCGAGTCGAAGCGAATGAATTACTGGAGTAGGTAATTTGCTGCTCGAGCTCATCAATACACGATAATTTGCCACCTTAAGCCAGGCTTCTTTGCGCTTATTGGTTCCTTGCGACTTCCGCCTGTGCGAACCCTTTCCTTTTCCACACATTTCCATGACTATATAGTCCGTGAACCGAACTCAAACCCAAAACCCGCCAGACATGCTGGAACACTGAGAAAGGCAGCAGATCGAACTTCCGGGTATCATCATTTGTGATTGTTTGGATGGCTCAGCAAACAAAGAAAATAAAAAAAGGGGGGCTTGCTGGCAGCAGACATAACCGAAAATTAAAATATGCGAAGCCAAAGTCCAGTGACGTAGATTGCAGACGGAAGTGGAATTTACTTCGATCAGTGCTGGGGGTGTGGGGAATGGGAAAACCCTTTCGGGTTGACTGGTTTTCTTTTTGGGAAGAATGAATCAGCCCACACTGCTATCTGAGCATTGCATTTCCGTGTGCGTTAATGATATTCGATAGCGAGAATTTGAATAGATCTTGGGCGCAGCCGTGCAGCAAAAAGACTCTGCAACGACACCTTTTTTTTTTTCCTTCTGGGATGCCGCTGGTTATGCATGCCGAAGGGTTGAGAGGAACTGGCCGAGCTAAGCGGTGCTACCAGAGCCCAATTCTGCAGTTTAGGCTTCCCCACAGACCGTTCTGGCCGCATATTTAGCCAAAAAAATATACTTTATTGGATGGCTACCCTGGGAAGTGCATATTCCTCAAGCTCACGGAATATAGGCTCCACTTTCTTTCACCTCAAGAAAATCGGGCGTCTACTAAAAGAGTTAGCGCAGCTCCAGAAAAAGGCTGCCCGACTTCGTCATAGTCCCATTCTATCTCAGAACACGTTTCGAAATTGACAAACTTAGATCAAAGAATTTCTCTCCTTTTCCTTCGGGGCGGCTGATCGATAAAACTTGGAGATTGGTGGTGGGAAATTAATTTGATCATCCGCTTTTGGTCATAACTGACGAGTACGATGACCTCGCGTGAACGTTTCGTCCCCGTTTCTACTTCCCGATCTCGCGATCGAAGATCTCGGTAACACCCTGTCAATTCTTCCTCAGATTCGTCGGGTAATAACGTCCAATCCCTAAAAGCAACATGAATCATGGGCAAACTCAACCGGTGACATCCAGAACTTCTTCGCCTGGCGGTAATTTCCGATGAAGCCCCTGATTTAAAACTTCTCTGAATGTTTGAATGATCAATCTTGTTTCCTGAAACAATTGTTCCAGGCCTGAAGGTCCTGCTTTGCATATCGAGAAGATGGGGAGTGCTAACGCAGACAACCGTTATTTTCCCCGGACCTCTGACGGTGGACGACCCCCACTAAAATTGTTGGTTTTGGTAATTTCTCACAATCTCATCCGTCAAAACCGGAGCGACGGTTTCTTTTTTCTGCCTGCCTCCCTTCCCTTCGTTGAGTTCCCTTTATTCACAAGATCGCATGCGACCGGGCCTCAGAGTCAGACTGGTACCTGGTTTGCGAACCTACCGGTCGGGAGCTGCCGAAGTTTAGATTTTTGGGTACGTTTGAGACTAGTGCCGATTTATCACCCATGCTTTGAATCTTTCCTGGCGAAAAGGGAAACACATCCGGCGGCGAAAAACAGGTCTTCGGGAAAACCGTTGGGGAGGCGAGCAAGAAGGGATTCGTCCAATCGCACCAGCCTTCTGAAAGGAAACATTGAAGAAGCAAAAAGAGCGGAATGCGGCGTTTGTGAAGGCTCTGCGTATGTGCGACCATTCGTCAACAGTTTAGGGTTACCTAGATCATAATGCTCGCTGCCTATTACCGAAGAACTATTGGCTCCCCGTTACCTTCCGCTCGGTTGTTCTAACTACGATTGAGCTATTGATCCGCGAATACCCAAGCAATGCTGGTACCCAGGACGCCTCAGTTCAGCCTCCAATGTGCGACAATCGTATATTATTTGTCTCTGGCTGGTCGGAGGCACTTAGTCCCCAAGCCTTCAAGCCTTGACGACACAAACAACCACAATCACCTGCAGCTTGAATCCATTATAGTTGGATTTCATGCGGGAAATTTACCTCCATGGCGTGATTTTTTTTGTGAGGAAAAAATGTATAAGATAAAGCGAGAGGAAAGCCACGTTTTTTTTAGTCCGTAGAAAACAATTTCCTGGAGAAGGCATCCGGGGCTGTAAAGAATCGTATGATACTCCTCGGTTCATTTTCCTATCCATTCGGAGAATATAACCCGCAATGGCGTTTACAAGGGCTCTACCAGCAAGTAAAAATGTAGAGCAACAGCGGCTAATCAGCTTTTTGACTGTACCACCAAACGCCCATTGTGTTTCACCTGAGACAAACACGTACTCGCACTGAGATCTTTCAGCTTCTCGAAAAGGGTATCTGAATAACGGGATCCGCCGTTCCCAGCGAATTACAGCCACGGATTCCAGCACTTCAGCCACAAACCAGGATCGACCTGTTAAAGTTAGTTGACGCCTCCTAAATCTCCACATTCATTCCTGTGTGCGATGGTGCATCGAAACCAGCTGCATCAATCAGGTCATGGCACCGGTCACCACTTTCTACTATGATAACGAGAGAAATGTTGACGTAGAGCTGGGACCCAAAAGCGGGGAGATCCGGATTTTGGGTGAAGAGACCATTGAACGGACCCAGAGCTGTGGCGCAATTGCAAGTGACACTTGGTCGGCGATTGAAGGGCACAGGTGGCGTTCAGAGGCTTTTATTTTGCAAGCGAATATTCGCTGGGCTAGTAAGTTGCGTACCCTCGAGATCGTAGCTGAAGACATTCCATCCCGCAACCAATCAGAGTTTCGCTTTTAAACTTCGAATCACTATTAAGAGTACCATTAAGATAACCCAAACCGATCGCTGCACAGAACCGCGTTAGCGACCGTTCGTATCCTATTAAAAAATAATTCGACATTCTATGAGCTATATACAGCGGTCTTTGTTGTTATTAGGGAATTCAGTCCCCACATTTTGGAAAGAACTATTTTCCTTAATTCCGTGTTATTATAGGTCTCCCGAGACCGATACCAATCCACGGTTAATCAAATTCTGATAATACGCAATCCTAGCCGAAACATCCAACGGTTCTGCGTCACTATCCTCAATACATGTGGTACACACGAGGGATAGGCAATGTTTGTCGGAAATAATAGTACACCCCCAATAACGGTTTTAGAAGGTGGATAAAACCAATACCATTAATTTCGAGGATATATACACCCACCCCGGGATACCAGCGTTGCATCCGAGCCATTCAGAGCTCAGTACCGTCCAGTTTGAGCAATCCCTTGCAGAAAATTACACACATGTGCATAAAGACTCAGCTCCACTATCTTTTCGTAAATGTTATTTATTTCCAGCTAATTTATGATCTATGTTTACAATATTTGTCTTAAAAATCCAAAAGAGTGGCGAAAGGATTTAATGAGAAGTTGCTCAAATGAAACGCTCGACCGAGGAATGATATTGTTTATGCATTAATCCACAGGGACCCACCATATCGATGATAGCGTCAGTTCATGAATGACGAGTGAAACGGTATTTTGCCGTACCGGTCTCGTCTCTCGAAACATGAAATGGATGCAAGGGTCTCGCCTGAACCGAGGCCCCCAAAATTAAACCGGGCCTGGATCAAGCTTGGACAGACATGACGACCTCCATTGCACAGTCAACACCCAGAGCCAGTTGCTCATTGGGGATCACCGAATTTTTGTTGTGAGAGGAGATTGGGATCTTTTCAACCAGCCTTCTCACGCCCGATTTGTCAACAGAGCCGAAGCTAAATGGCACCCTCTCTCTCAAATCGAGCACTTCACAATAGCAAACGGTATTAACGGGCACTCCTTCTGGAAAGAGGTGTGGTTGATCAGACTGGTACCACGCGCGCTGCACGTTTCCCCCAATTCCTTTCAGTTTAGCGTTAGTCTGGTGCATGTGCGTAGCATCTCTAGCATTAGAACAGATCTGTGCCGTGTCCTCTTCAGTGCAACAAACAGGCTACCTGAATATTTATTTCTCCGGTGCGGCCCCTGCACAGTGGAGATTCCTCTTGCGCGAGGACGATGATAAACGGGAGACGTTGGACTTGTGAGTCCCGCTCTGCTGCACTTCACTGCACAAGGACCTCATGTATGATCTGTCTTTGGCTAGACTCGATTTGCAGACGTGAAGAAAATCGAACTTGCATACACATATTCCGTCCAATGCAAATCAAACCCACTCAATCTTTTTTTTTTTTTTTGATGAAAATACTCTTATGTCGTCGAGCACACCCGTCGTAGCCTAGCATTGCTTTTTCTCCTCTTTTTTTTTTTTTTTTTTGTAATTTGCCCCTCGCCTCGCGCGCAAAATCTGTGAGCTTGAAGCTGGAAGGTTGAACGGGCCAAGTTGATTTCCAATGATTCGATACAATCTTGGTGGAGCCTCTTTGGTCTCGTAACTAAACTTGTTTATTTTTTATTTTTTTTCGATAGCAGCGGCAGAAAATACGAATTTCACAACGCACGCTCACATATGCCTGCTGGTTTTCCCTGAGCAGCTGAAACTTAGTATCGGAGTTAGCAAATATTAATAACTGACGATGCTTGGCTGGCCAGCCTGGGTAGATCGAGCCGTCGGATTTGGGTGATGTTCTTGGAAGCGGCGGCCGGCGGCTCCCTAGGGACGCCGGTTCCACTCCATCCGAGTGGATATTGGAAGCAGGGTTTCCCGGAACACTTCCTAAGTGCGGCAATCGGCCACACCAAATCTTGAAAATACTTTTTCTGTTCGGGCAGACGGAATGCCATTGGTAGACATTTTAATTTACAGGGCAATCCTTTCGAAGATTTTGAGCTCATGGCATGGCCCTTGGAAGAAAAGACGCATTCGCCTACTGAGCCAACTGCGAAAAGTAAAACACGAAAGGTGGTGGATCACAGGCCGTCGAGTCGTTAATCTGGTCCCGTTCTCCACTGAAATTGCTTATCGGAATAGCTTAGAGTGCCTCATTCGTTCATCAGTAAATGCATTCAGGTCGCAATCGGGATCAACGAAGGGATAAGTCGCTCCATTGCAACCTTGCCACGGTCGAGGAGGAGCCTTCCGTATCGGAAATTCTCAGTCAACTTTTGCCAAAAGCAGGGCATCTTGAGATGCATTCTTTAGCGTCCTGTCAGTCTGGACACGCAGCTAGCTAAACTAAGACAACGTCTTGTTGTTCAGCATCCCTCGTAAATTTGTGTCCCCAACTGAAGGTCTTTTTTTTTCCTTTCGCATCTGGGCATGCATCTTTCGGCTGAAGACACCATATTCCTCGCCTAGTTGACGTGTCGGCTGACCATTACTACCGATTCCGTCGGTGTCGATGCCGTCCCTTTGCGAATGAGATTTGCCAGAATGAGGGGTGAAAAGGGGGGTCATAAGTACCTCAGCCATTTACCGGATCTGATATCCTTGGCCGTTGTCGATGTATTAATTTTTATCCAGGGAATCCCTTATCGTCTATGTCCCTATCGTGTATCATCCCACTGTCTCAGCTCAGAACCTTTGTCCAGTAGGGTCTTTAATCGTGAGAAAAGAGATCTATGACGCCTGTCCGCATTTGATCTAGACAGAGCAAGAAAGACATCATTACGTTTCCAAATTCCAGCAACTGAGTTCAGAACTATGGCGGGTCTGTCGACATCTCCGTGTAGGTAATTTGGTGCACACCCTCCTTCTTAAACTAGAAATAACAAGCGGCAAATTCGACCATGGGTGATCCATCCTTCGCTTTGGCTCGTAAAATATAATGTTTTTGATATATAACTTGATCGCTAAGGGACGATATGGCCGAGATGAGACATTATGGGAATGGCGAGTACTGATTCGACATCTAGAAGTCTTATTCAACCAGGACCTCGACCCACGGCTTGTTTATAACCCGGGGCTCTAGTGCGGATTGTGGAGACGTCTTCCCGGGACAGTGTCTCGTCGTCGACGGAGTTTGCAGGGCGCAATCAGCGATTGCAAGGCTTAGCAGAGAGATCTTCACAACACATTTAACGAAGACTTCAGCTCGGACAGGATCAGATGCTTTTACGATTACAGAGGATCTGAGGCATTGTTAACCTGTAATTGCCATGAGTAAGGATACCGTTACATGGCTATGTGGTAGTCTTCAGCTGTGTGGTCCGAGATGCAACTTGGATGTTTGGGCAATTAGTTGTGCCTCAACTTGCAGAAAGGCTTACGAGTTGCCATCCTAGTATTTGCACATCACCCTACACCTTGTTAATCTGAAGTGGGAGAGAGAGTCGTGTTTCCTCTGGATCTTGATGCCATTTGTCTGAAGGATGCCGGCTAGAAATTATTACTGCCGCCTTAGATCCTTGTATGAGTGATGATTAGCCACTTAGCTTCGTTTGTGGGAAGTCTCTCAAAAGCGCTACCCAAACGCCAGGTTCTCGTTTTAAATTCGTGTCCTATGGCCATGAGTCGGATAACGGAGATGCGATCTCGGTGAATCTAACTTCCTTTCCTCATGATAGTAATATCCATTTCAGGTTGGTCAAAAATTTCCTAGCTATTATTAGGTTGTAGAGACGAGCAGCTATCGCTCTGGAATTCACATTTCTCGTGTCATAGAAGTGCATACTCCTTACATGCTGCAGATTATGCTAGAATTAAAATATATCGCCTCCGTCTAGGTTAGACATCGTCGGATTCTTCCTGCCTCTTCAACCAAACTATCTTCAGCGACGAAATCTTAAGCCTTCTCTTCATTGCGAGACGGCATTAACCATATCTTCTTGGGAAATAGCCTAGGCTGCTAACCGATGCTTCCCTAGCTGATTAAATATCCCGATCAATATGCACTTTTACAGCCCGATCTCTGCTTCTACGTTATTTGACAAAAACGCCAGACATACCACTTCTCGTTACGTCAATCTGTTCTCTCCAAGTCCACCCGGATCCTCCGGTGATAATCTACACGATACTAGCAGCGCTACTAGGTAACGCTTGAAAAGAAATCAAAAGAACAGGATCATGGAGGCCACCGGGGTTCCATTTGGTCTGAACGGCTAACATTAGATTTACACCCATGCCGGAGCGGTGCAAATTTTAAAGGCGATACTGACGGATAGTGGACCAAGGCTAGCAGGAATCTTGTTACTTCACAAGCACCTTTGAATAAGTTATTCAACGCTCGATGTCGCGATATATTTGCCTCCGACACGCTGCAGGACCTCCAGCCACCACGAACCTAGTTCGAAAATGGTCGGATACACGTTCCTATTCCGAGTAAGCGGTCTAGAAGGGTTCAAAAACGCCTTCTCGATCGCCTCCGCCGTTATATGGCAGTATTTGAGAAATAAGAGTTTCCAACCTTAATCGCTCAACTAGCCTCGATCGAGATTCTAACCTCATTTGGGGAGTTGATGTCGAGGCGGGCAAAATCGAACCACTGGCGCCCTGCTAATGGTTGTGAAGATAAAATCTCTCGGACTAGAGACTAGGATCGAGATCTCGGTTCTTTTCTCTATTTCTATTCAAAACCGTCTACACGGATAGAATTCTAGTCTCGGTCCCAAGTTGTCTCGAAAACCAGTTCTCGGAGCACTCCCAAAACAACTAACTCAAAGCTTGAAGTATTTGACAGCACCCGGACGATCTAGTCGAAAATCCAACATGGCGTCTTCGGTTGCGACACTCATAATATGCTAGAGATAATATTCTCCGCTCTAGCGGGACATGATCCTGCAGTGGGCGTAAATCCTACAAGCCCTTCTTATCATTAGACTCTGGGGAAAACTTTACATGTTGTTCTGCCGAAGCGTTGAGGCACTTGTCCCCCGATCGATACAACACGGTCGGCGAGTTGTAGTTAAGCCTCAAGATCAAATACACATATAATTAGCACTCACCAGACTATCAAAGACAGAATAATAATACGGTCTATTAAGGCACTGTTAGTTTAGAGAGGCCTTCTACTATAGTTTTTAAACAACCCCTGCAAAAGTTCTGGTCTATAACGCCATCCGTAACGCCATCCGATCAGCAGAAACATTCTCACCAATGATCCGTCTATTGACGGAATTAGAAGCTTCCTTTTCTAGAAACACTGCACGCTCAGGATAAACTCAAAATCGACCCCCACCGCAACAAATATTGTTAAGCCCTTTTATACCCCATTCTAGAGTACATTCGAGACTAGATTAATCTGCTATGGCAGCTTTTGTACGAGATTTGTAGTAGCTCCGCAATGTAACCCAACGAACTGATAGCTACCATAATCTCGCCATCGTTCTCGAATATATTTGGCGAATAATTCTAGATGACTTGATTCTCGCGCTGTATACAGAAAACTAGCAGACGTAAGGATATAAAATCCTCCTTGATACCCTTTTGTGAGGACTTTGAATAATCATTCCGTGAATCCTACACTAGTTCCCAGAAATACTCTTTAGGAACTGCAGAAGAATAACAAGAGAAAGGAAACTCAAACTCGAAATGCAATATACTAATATACGCGTGCAGGCAATGCATTCGACTGTAGTCGTCATCATGAAACGGTTAGAGAAATATCTGAAATAGTAAATATAAATAAGAATGCCCCACCCATAGCTATCGCAAAAAAAAGAAAGAAGAAAATGAGATGTCTAAGGGAATTCGAATTCAGAAGGCAAAAGCGTCATAGCACTTAGAGATATAATAAACCAAGGACAGAAAAGCATCATCCATATTTCCCAAGAAAACAAGAAAAAGTAAAGAGGTTCTCCATAGCACTCCTAAACGTCCCAGCTGTAGTAATAAAAAGCGAGGTCAAAAAAAGGGACAGAAAATGATAAAACCCAAAGCGAATACACCGCGAAAAAAACCCTGACATCAAAGATAAAAAACCCCCAAACCAAAAACACAATATAGCAAGTGTATAAGTCTACAAATCTATATCTCCTCTCTCTCCTTTTACCCATAGGTCCCAAGCTTTCCAATAGCCGTCTTCGAGACTCTTTACCCAGCCTTTTGTGTCGAACAGGGCATTTCTCCATCTTCCGACCACAAGCGTTTTCCTCATATCTATCAGCTCTCCGCTCCACATTCCATCAGCACCATACACAACGCTGCCCGCCAGCTCCACAGCTCTTTCTTCGTACATCTCTTCACTATCAACCACAAGTCTCTCTGCCACTTGCTTCTCTTCAGGCGAGGCATCATTGGGGATTGCAGAGCGTACAATGCTTGCAGCAATTCGGGAACACATTTTGTAATCGTGTCGGGGAAACGTGAGTAACGGGCTGCCACTCCACAACACATCAGCGGCCGTTGTATGGGCGTTGCATTCAGGAGTATCGAGGAAGAGGTCGCACACTCTGGCACGAGAGATATGTTGGTCCTTAGCGGCAACGTCGGTAAATATGATCCTACTGGCGACTTCTTGACCCGCCCAGAGTTTTGCAAAGCGGAGCAGATTGGCCTCTCCAAGATCCGGGAACCGGAGGAGCCATAGGATGGCATTGGGAACTCGCATTAGGATTCGAAGCCAGGTGCGGAAGGTCGTTGGTTCGATCTATACGTAACAATTAATATAGTTTCTAGGGGAAAGAGTCCGAGGAAAGAGCCAATCTCACTTTGTAAAGCTGGTTAAAGTTCCCCAAGATGATTTTTTCATCGGATAGCTTTGGGAACAACGCCTTTCGCATCTTCCAACGCCTTGCCTGCTCGTCTTTCCATGCGAGTTGTCCATCCTTAGAATCTGGCGAGCTTTGCTTATGGTCTGTACAGAAGAACGTATTTTTCGAATAGATGATGTTTTCAGCGTACACCCACTCGCCTTCCTCGTAGTCTTCGCCGTCCCATTCTTCGACGCCGCCCTGCATGTCATGAGCCTTGAAACTTGCTGTCCGAGCCCACGGTCGGAGCATATTTCTCGGAACAGCAGTTTCATCAGCATAGATGTAATCGCACCATTCGGCTCCGAGTGTACCTGCGAATCCCATGAAGCTCATTTGCAAAGGCGCAGGTTTGGCGGCAAACACTTCGTTCCTGGCACCACGCGTGAAACCGTTCAGGTTGACGAGGACGTGGACTCCATCATCTTGGATCTGCTTCACCAGCTTCTCAATGCTCCAAGCGCTTGCATCACGGAACACAGGTGCTTCACGTTCGATCTTTTGTCGGTGCTGGGAATTATCGCTGGCTGATGTTGCGTAGCAGAAAGCCTTAACTCTTTTAGGGTCGTGGAAGCCAAACACAGACTGCATAAGGTGAGCAAGAGGATGGTTATTGAAATCGGAGGAGACGTAGCCGACATGTAGAGCAGGTGCGGGAGGCGGAGGAGGAGGGGAGACGAGCGGTGAGAGCCACGGAGACTTTAGAGTGGAGCATGATATTCTCAATCCGTTCCTTTGAGAGATCATCCTGACTTGGGAAACAGACAACGGGCACGTAAAAGTATGAAAAGGCAAAACTGTCGGTGCATTTGGAACAGATAATCCCCCAAGCACCATCGATCGCCGATACTCTTCCGGCCGCTTGGTAACCTTCTCTACATAGAGATCTTGATACCATCGCCAGACCAGCCTTTTCGCAATCCTTTCCACAAGCTGCACAAGTCTGGCCCCTTGCCAACCCAAACCTTTCCATCTCTCCAACATGGCCCTGAATCGATTTTTCCGCCCTTCGCTCCAAGCTTTGCCCTCGGCTCGCTGCACATCGCCTAGCAGTGCCTCTACAACCATCGGGCTAAAGATGCCTTTGCCCCACTCCCTCCCTTCACCGAGCTGTCTTTCTACAATCTCCACAACCTTCCTCATCCACCCGCTTGCTTCTTTCCCCTTCGAATCGGCCAACATTCCATCCCCACCCACATGCCATCTGTCAACCTTATCCCCCACATGGACAACGCCACCCCGTGAAAACCAGTCACAAACGCTATTTAGTGCATTAGCTAGTCCGCAAACCGCCTCTGCAAAATCCGGATTCACCTCCACGGCTCTCTTGTAATATCTGATCGCGTCGGCCACGTGTCCCTGATCTTTTACCGCATTCGCTAAATTTGCTAGCGCGATATCAAACCGCCCATCGCAATCTACAGCCTGCTCGTACATCTTTATTGCAGCGGGCAGGTGACCCATGTCCTTCAGCAAACTACCCAAGTTCGTATACAAGTGAGCATGGCGGTTGTCCAAATGCAAGCCGTAGTAGTAATATGCAAGAGCAAGTGCGATACCACTTCCTGGTGCGAGGCCAGAGATCTGCGGTAAGGGACTATTCAACGGATACACAACCGAAAGTGGCGAAGACTGCTGCACGCTAGCCAACAGGATCCCGACATTGTTTGCTGTTGATGGTGAAGGATGTAGCGCTAACGATAGGTAATACAGTGCAAGAATATCCCTTACACTGCTCGCTGCTTTGCCAATTTCCTTACCTGCTGAGATAGCATCTTGGTAGATCTTTGCTAGAGAAAGGAGCGAGTTGCTTGTCGTATTGATCGCAGCCTTTCGCGCGGGCCCCACGTGGACGTGCTTTAAGCCTGGTAGGTCTCCATGGGAAGGAAACAACAGCTTTGCGGTTCGCAACGCACGATCAGGGCTGAGCAATAAGGGATCTTTGGAGTTCCGGATGAGACCACTGCCCGCCATGCCAATTGCCTCTTCGACTGCAATGGATAGAACATTGAGGATATTTTTGATGAGCCCTTCAATTCCTTCCTCGGGATTCATCGCTGTGCCCAAGAGCACCGCATCCTCAAACGCCTTGGCAGCCTGCAGATTTTGTCCAATCGAGTAGAGCATGTTTCCCTTGGCGTGAATCAGCTGGAGCAGCCTTCCATTCTCAGCGGGTGGTATCATGTAAATCGGCGCTGTACAAACAATGCCCACATTCACGACCCCATTGCTGGCGTTACTGGACTCAGATCCTCTGTGTACTCTCTGGGAGAAGTAGTCTCCGTCCTTTCCAGAGGGGCTCTCCTCGCTCGGCGAACTCATGGAGATGACGCCATTTGACTCATCTGTTGACATAGAATCCACTGAACCGCTCCTAGTCCATAAGGGGTCTTTTCGTGTTGGCCGGCGAATCGATTCTTCTACAAAGTCGATCCAATTTACAGCCTCTGTCGTTCGCTTGTCAGAGCACAGAAGCGAAACCAGATGCTCAACAGCTTCGAAATATGATGGCCTCAACTTGACCGCACGGACCCAAAACCTTTCCGCCTCGATCTTATTCCCCATGAACAGAGCAGTGGATCCCAGATTGGTCAAAGCTTCCACATATGACGGGTCAATATCCAAGATCTGCTCATATCGGAGTCTTGCTTTCTTGATATCACCTAACGCATACGAAAGGCACCCAGCGAGCAGCATGCCCTCTAGCCAGTCCCAATTATCCTCTGCGCATTGCTTCTCAAGCATATCTAGCGCGGCGTTGGCGACGTGAATAGCTGCAGGGATAACACTCGGCGACATTGTAATCGGCGACCCATTCGGACTGTGTTGTGCTAAAAACGCGGATGGTTGGTCGTACCGCGGTGGGTAAATGGGTGGATCATTTGCTTTTAGTATTCGAACATCTGGGTGCTGTCGTCGTCTCATTTCTACTAGGCTTGTCATGCTCGAAGCTCTATGCTGTGGACCAAACCGTCGACTGGTCGGACTTTGGGCTACCATATCTGCTGGTCCAATAACCGGATTCCTTGGAACCATACCCATAAGCCCCATGGTTGTCGCACCGTCCTGAAGACTGTTTAATCTCCTTCTCTTGGATGCTGAGCTCACAATCTCGGGATCAGCGTGCATACCCGCGTCGAATGGTCGAGCCCCTCCAGTCCTGGCATTCGGGTTCCCAATAATCGGCAACGCATATGCTTCTCTAGGCCCAACGCCCTTCGAGAGAGCATTACTACCTATAATAGTCGGATCTGAAAAATGTCTCTGTAGTTCTGGACGGCTGTAAAGCCTCGCCCCCTGTCTCCAAATCCCGCTCATGACGCTCTTCGCTGTTAACCCAATATGTCTTGGTAACGGCTGGATCCGCCCTTTACCGATCATATTGCTTTGTTGCTGTTTCATCGCCATGAGCTCGACGTAGGCGTCGTTGCAATAGACGAGCATTACATCGCGGGACATTTCGCGCTCTCGATCTTGTGATCGCGGCGATAGTGGCCGCTGAAAGGGGTTGCCCGGTGTGATTCTGCTATTTGGGACACTGGTTTGTTGGGGGAGATGCATGCTTGCGGGCTGCGCTATGGGATGCTGGAGGATTTGCTGAGAGAGTGGTGTAACTGGTGGTACTGGATAAGGATAAAACTGTCGATAAGCTGCGTTGCCTTCTTGAATCCCCATACCCAAGTTTGCAGCTGGCGACCATCCTGGTGCCGGGGAGTTGAAACCTAGAACAGCAGGCATAGGACCGCCATCTTGAACTAGCGCGCCGAGTTGCGTGTATGATATTGTCGACGGATTCTGTGGGTGTTGTAACCCTGTAGGAAATTGCTGTATATTTTGCATCAAGGGAACAGAATGGCCCTGTTGAAAAGTAGCGTACGTAGGTGTCATTGGTTGCTTTCGTTGGAAATCTAAGGGAACCGGGGTAGCATTGTTGCTTCTGCTGGGAAATGCAGAGTCATCCAAAGGTTCGTGCTGGAGAGGAATGTTGTTGTTACTGATATTTCCTTGAAACTGAGCGCCGACAGAGGCGGCAGATATCCGGCTCAAATCCGTGATTTGAGGTACCGATCCAGGCGTGTTAAAGAACTGTCGCTGTAAACCAGTGTTGCCGTGATTCCTCATATTATCCTTCCTGTAGAGTATTGGGTTCTGATTATTTGGGGTTATTGGATTTGTAGGTGTTAATGGTTCGTGCATATCCCCAGATATCCCATTTGAGAATAGACTGCTCCCCATGACTGCCATCTGTTGCTGCTGATATTGGTTTTGGTTGTGGAATATATTCGACGGCATCCCTCCACCAACTGCAGCAGAATGTGGCATAACCCCAGTATTTGCCAAAAGGATATGTTTCCTAGGTCGTCCAACCATTGTATCATGCGTCCCGTCCAGCTGGATAACACCACCACCACCAGCACCGGGAAAGTTTATAGGTGGAGCAGCATCAAAGCCGCCAATGACCATGCCTCCACCAGGTGTTTTCCTTCGTAATAATGTTTCGGCAGGCGTCGGCCGGGAAGGCAGTGGCGAGGCATATATTATCGATTGACGTCCAGTCTGATCTACGGCATTGTTACCGTTGCTGCTGTTCGGTGTACTCACAACACTAGCACTAGCCCCTCCTATACCGTTCCACCCTGAAGTTCCTCCTCCCCCCATGGACATGCGCCTTGCCGGATCCGAAAAGGATCGTTGTACGGGTGTTCTAGGAGAATTGACCTGTTGTTGAGATGAAGAAGGGGAGTTGATGGAGTGCGTGTGGATGGGAGCAAGGGGGCGGATGGCGGAATTGAGAGGAGTCTGTGCGCCATGGTTGCTGGGTTGAAAGGGAGGAAGTAACTGCGCAGGATGGTGGTAGAGTGCTGACGGCTGCTGCTGAAGCAGGGAGCCGAAGGACATGCTTCACCACAGCAGCACCACGGACCGGGTTCGTGATTCGATCCAAGATAGGTAGGTGCAATGCTGTAATTTTGAGAAAACGGCAGGTATAGATCGACTGGTGATAGGAAAAATGTCGTGACAGAACAACAAACGGATTCGTAGATAAAGAAACGGGAGATGTCGTTAGGTAGAATATATTGAATATGGTGTATAAATTAGGATTCTTGGTAGGGACTAGGGCGAATCAAAGTGACCTATGCGGACCCACCAGCATTAGCAAACTGCCCGACCTCGCGCGGATGTCGTCTTGGGAAAAAAAAGACAATAAGAAGCAGTTTGACGAAGAAGTTCGACTGTTAAATTCCAAATGTCCGCCTGTCTATCTGTCTGTCGAATGCAGAAAAACAGCCGCTAAGTGGAATTAGAGGAAGGCAGCGAGACTCGGATTGTATGAAAGCGGTGATAGTAGAAGTTGTTGTTGTTGTTGATAGAGGAGAAGGATGACAGGATGGACGACAGGGGACCTTACTCAGAATGTGGCCGGTAGATGCGCCTCCCAACAGAAAGAGAACTTTAGATATAAAAAAAGCAGGATCCAAAGACGCAGACAGAAATGGTATCAAGGAATCATCGAAGATTTGACAGGGAGGACAAAACAGAAGAGAGCGCGAAAAAGCAAAAGATGCACGAAGGTGGGTTTTTGGGTTGAGGACTATCACGGAGCCTTCATTTCCACGGTCGTACCCCGGAATGTAAGAGAACAGAGGTGATATCGTTTCTTCCGCCGTCCTCTCCGCGGTCGCAGGGTCGATATTGAAGTCCCGTCCAGCTTGTTTTGTCAGAGAGAGATTGGATCTTAGTCTGGCGACTGTATCGTGGCAATATACTGTTTGTTGATATTGGTGGAAAGGACCCGCGTCGCTGTGGCGGGATTACTGTCCAGAGACAAGTGCGAGCAGGCTAAAGACGCAGGAGAAGTAAGTCGTATTCAAAGGCCCGGTAAAAATAGCAGTTGGCCCCGGTACAGTCGCTTCGCTTGCTGTTTCGTTCGTGCCGCAGATGTCAGTATTGACGGGGGAAGAAGAGATTGAGACAGAAGGGAGGTATATCTCGAATTTATCGAATATAATCGAGAGTTACAGAGGAAAGGAATTTGGTCGCTACGTAATACCTTACGATGCAAGGGGAAGGCTGAAACTATGTACCAGAGCAACAACGAAGCGAAAGAGAAAGGAAGCGAGTAGGAGAGCCAAGTAAAAATAATTAATTGGACCGGCCACTAAAATAAGTCAGGAATCAAAAAAAAAAAAAAAAAAAAAAAGGGAAGTGCCAAAAAAAATCAGGAAAAAAAAAAAAAAAAAAAAAAAAAAGGGAAGTGCCGGCGCAGAGGGGCACAGCTAACCAATTAATTAGCTAGCTGGTATTGTTTAGCTGATGATGCTGCACTGTACAGATCTCGAACGCACGGGAGGCCTGTTAAACTAAGATCTCATCTCGACTCGTACAGCAGCAGTAGCAGCATCAGTAGCAGCAGACAAGCGGGCAAGCAGGCAGGCAGGCAGACGTCTGATATGATCTGGTTTCTCCGTCGGTATAACGTCGCAAGGCTGACCGTCGACACCTTCTTCCTGTGGGACAAGAGTGCAAGATGCTGACTGTACTGCTGCTGCTGTCGCTGCAAGTCTAACGACAACGTGGGTCTGATATGACCAGAAGCTGGGAGGGTGGGGGAAGGGAGGGATGGTGGTGCGATGCTTGAGTCCATGGAGGTACCTTGGCACCTTCTCCATTGCGTCCCTCCTGCCGGTCCTACCAGGTCCTAGCAGGAACGTTCGAACCGTGGGTCCGATCATCTCGTGAGTCGGACTTTAAACATCGCGGTGGATCGGGCAGAAATTGAATAGCAATATCCGCAAACGAATCAAACACCATAAACAGTCCCTCAGCTGCCATCTGTGCCTTTCTTACCTCTGCAGGCCCATTCTAGCGATTCGATCGTGAGGGAACCTGTGGACGAGAGTTGCGTCCCCTCGTTTGCGATTTCGACTGACAGAATAAAATGAATTGAAATAGTACTAGGAAAAGGAAACTTCGGATATCCAACGGCTCGCTTTATTGGAGAAAGGCCATCCCGGGGGGCAGTGCAGTGCCACCCAATACCCAGCATCCAACTCGTGCGTCTGCCTCAACCCTACCGATGTAGCTAATAGCTATTTTTTCGGGCTTCCCTCTATCCTACAAAGACGGATACATGCTTGTTCTTTTCGCGAGACTGTGCGACTGCAAGGCGATCGTGATTTCCCCGTTCAACTGGGAACCAACAACCGTGGCAACCTACATCGTAGGCTTCTCGCAGCCAGAAGCTTGTGCTTAGTTGGCCAGGATGGAGGTATGCAAGCGGATGGAAACCAAACCTGATTCATTTGGGAAAGTAAAAGAAAGGAAGAAAGTAGCAGAAGGAATAAGGTTTATAGCAAGATGCGGCTGTCCGTAGCCGTCCTACTGACGATGAAATGGAATTTGCTTACCCTTCGAATTCGATTACGGTGTACAGAACTTCCAAAACCTGGAAACGCTGCTAGAAAGAAAAAGTAGGGATTCGACTGTTTTATTTATGTCGACGGCGCGACGGGACTGGGATCGAAAACCGGGTACCCGTCGGGAAATATTGAAATGCACAAATGCACCTGTAGATGGACCACCACCGATTCCTTTGGAGATTACCCAGAGAAAAAGGGACTTTCGGTATTCCGTCTGCTGTTCCCGGCCGAATGCTCGTGCGTCGGACTGCTGCTGAATCGATGGCGCTCTCGCGATAGGCTGGTAAATACTTAAAAACGTTCAATGTACGGCCTTTTTCCTTCCTTCCGCCCCTTCCCGTTGAAACCAATCCAGTAGGGTTGAAAATAACAAGAAATGTTCAATAGAAAAAAAAACCCCCGTCACAAATATAAAAAGAGAAGTTGAAGTGAAAAGTTCCAAAGTCGTGGAGAAACTAGAGAAACCTTCAATTCTGGATACCGAAAAATGTGGATCTGATTTCCCTTTTCAATGCCAATGCAGTGCGAATGTGACAAGAGAACCAAGCACACCCCAAAAAAGCACGTTTTCTGACCAGACTCTTGACACGGGTTCTCCACCCTCTTTAAACGAGGGGAGACGACACTCGCTCTCCGCTACACTCTTTTTCCTGTCCCGGTCAAGGTGGGAGTGGGATTTCTTGGGTTCGGAGAGAAAGGCCCGAATAAGAAAATATAGCGAGAAAGAGAGGAGACAATTAAACGACCTTTTGGCTTTCGCACCCTGTTTCACAACCCACAGTTGACGCCGGCAAAAGGCGATCTCGAAAAGAAACGAGACGACATCCCGCAGTCTTGTGCATCCGATTGATTGATTACACATCAAATAATGTTTTGGCTTGACTGTTTCTCGACTCTGGCTCTGCCCGGCCGAGTTCTAGAATCTCCATCCACCTTCGTGCCAATGCTTTTTACTTCCCCACGTCGCGAATACCTCACTTAATCGGTAGCTTTTGACACACATAGAAATTTTCCTAGACATAAAAAGCATCCCTTCTGCAAGCCAAATCCACCCCTTTGCAACGTATTCCATTCGACAGTCAGGGGGTGGTGAGCATCTGCAGCATCAGACAAGGGTCTTCGACGCACAAACGGCATGCTAAAAGTGCTCGCTTCTTTTGCTCTTTCCTAGAGAAAAGAGCAGAGCACCAGGAGAGAAGAAAGGGAAAAATAACAAACTAAAAGCCCGCCTGTTATCTATGCTTCAATACAAGTGTTAATTATGCAATGCAGGATTTTTCCGTTGGAGAGACAAACGAGGATCGCAAAGTGTCGGAACAAGAACCTATCATTGTTATCCACCTAGCGAACATCTTGAAAAGCAACTACCTAAAAATTATTATTTTTATTTTATTTTTTGTTGAGATGGTGAAAGTAGGATACCTAGATATGTCTTGTAATCCGAATAATATAAAACACAACTTCGTTCCTATACGAACATACCAAGGGTCCCAAAGCCGGACGAGCTCAAACAGATCATATCCCAATCCCGGAACTGCAAGCTCCCCTCTTTCACGTCAGCAGCTTTGAAGTGCCTACTGATCAACCCAGGATCAACTAGCATTTCATGACTCTCGTCAGGGGGTTCATTAGTGCCAAGATGTTGGAACTGCGAGGGGTGTTACCGTGTCGCATGGGACAGCCTGCAGTGGACGACCCTTCCGACTCGACCAGCAGTGCATCGATCGAGCTGCTCATGAATATCGAAAAAAAAGAGGTGTCGATTTCCCTGCTTTTACAGAAAGGAGGGATACTGTCACCAAGGTCCGAAAACGTGTCCTGCCATTTCTCCGATCTCAAGTTGATAATCTTTCTTGCACAAGATTTTCAAAGGCTTCAAACTTGTGTTCCAAAGCTTGAGTTTCTTGAGAGATGCGGCTCTACGTATCACAGACAACACACTCGAACTTTCTGAGCTTCTCTAACGAGACATAAACTTTTCATTCGTAAAAGTTTAAAAAAGTTAAATACTAAAGGAAGATTCCTTTCTCAGGTGCAATTTCCCCAAGTACGCATCCTGAAAGGAGAAAGAAATAATCGAAAAAAAAAAAAAAATTTCGCGCGAACGCTCTCCGCCATGTCTCACCAATTTAAACGAATGGCAGAATCCATATCAACGCCCTGATATGACATCCCATCCACATCGAGACAATATCTCCGTCCCCCGCCCTATGAGATGCACCCGATAAGCGCCGGAGCAACAATCCCACTGACATCACCAGACTCGAATGAAACAAACAAAGAGTTCGAAAGAGAGAAAGAGTCATCAGCTCGTAAACAAACTAGTCCTATAGTCCCGGCCGTTCATATCATATTTTCAAGGCAAACTAGGCGTATTCCGGTTGCATATTTTTAAATGTGTAATTTCATCTGGCCTGGTCAATCAATCAATCAATTAATTAGTCAATCTTAACGGAAAGGAAATTGTGTCTGTGTTAGTCTTTTCCTTTTGTTTCGTCCGAATCTCACCCGCAAAAGTATTAGCCTCGACTATCTTTTCCACCTGCATTGGTCTCTGAGTATTTAGAGTAACTAGAATCCGAACGGGACGTGGGCTTATGTTGTGATACTATACTGATTACCTGACCCAGTTACCCAGTACTGCGGCTCGAGCCGCGGGTCCTTCTCAAACGATATCCCTTTTATCAAGGGAGAAATTTTTTCGGCTGAGCTAGACGATTTGTGAATATAGCATGAAACCCATTATACGGTCCGACTACTTTAGTCAATTGTTTGAGCCTTACGCCTGTCTTATCTAACTCTCGCTTTTAGAGACACGATTTTACTCGGACGCGGACGGTTGAGCATCTATAAAATCGGTCTAGAGTATATAAAACTACCTATTACTATCGTCGAAGCAAATGCTCAAAATTGTATCATTTCGTCGTCTCTATCCTCTATAACTTGTATAGTTCTATCCTCAGCTTTTGTGTATCTGCATCTAAACGTCTAAGAGATTTCAACTGTAGAAAAGTAGTTACCAAAATGGAAACAAGTAAAGAAGAGGTAATAAATCAAAGCATTGGGGGAATGATAAAAAAGATAGTGAATGGTAATTAGCGTATGGTAAAAAAAAAAAGAAGAGAAAAATGCATGTGTATGAGAGCTCAGTGACAAAAGAAAATCCCGAAAATGGTATACTGTACATGAAGGAAAGAGGGATGAATGGAATATATACGAAGTTCTAAAACGGTAGATTGCATAATAAAATATGCGGAATATTTTCAAGCATAGTGTTGAGCTAACCTGGCTCACTTCGTATCACCCCACGCTCACACCATACACACCCAAACCCCTCTACTTTATAACGCCGGAATTTTATGCACTCAACCCTCTGATCCTCTTCCATTCGTCCTCTGTTGGGTTAACCTTGACTTTTCCGAAATTCTGATCCAAATCCAAGATGATCTTAAGCGCATTTCTGCTCCTTAACCATGGCATCGCCGCCCCGTCCGAAGCTTGTGCACCAAGTGTTCCAACCTTCGTGTCACCCAGGGAATCATCTTTCGCCAAACCGGGGTATGGGAATGACGACTGTAGGACTTCGTACGCAGCGAGTGTGAAACCGAATTGTGGTGACGATCGAAGGATACGAGCTGGGCCGCCCTTGAAGAAGGCCTTGAAGCCTTCTTCCTTGTAGACTGTCTTTGCGCAATGGACCAAACCTCGGTAGTTTGTCTCGCCTTTTCGAGCTTCGACTTGTAGACGGGTTTTGATGACATCGCATGGTGTGGTCAAGTAGCTATATATTCTTGGTTAGCTTGAATATTGATTGTTTCCACGAGACGGCAAAACTTACGCTGCAGGCATACCAGCAATCGCACCACTGATCAACAACGGCAGGATACCCAACTTCTTTCCTTCGCTCTCGCCAAAGTAATCTTTCTTGACGTGTGCATAGGTCGGGAAGTAGATCGCGCTGAAAGGAATATCACGCAACAAACACGCCGAGGCACCCTTATACAAGCCTAGCAAACCCAAGTTCTTGACTATCCACAACGCGGAGCGACGAGGCATTCCGGGCGTGTTTTTTGCGATTTCTCCTTGTATTTGCAGCCGGATTTTAACGATTTCTAGGGGGCTAAACATAGCGCGATTAGAAGCCGCGAAAATTGATACGAAGGAAGGATCCTTACTTTGTAAAGATAACCTGACAACCACCTGCTGTTCCACCAGCTACGATCTCCCACGGAAGCGAAACACCTTTACCATCAACTCCTGTTCCTTTCGCATAACCTCTTATCATATCGTTAACCGTCAACTTGATGGCTTTCTCCGGAGCCACACCGACTAGCTGTGGACCAAGACCTCTGTATAGACCTGTAAAGCCTTCGTTTTTTATGACCTTCTTTGCGCAATCTATCGAATTGAGATACAGCCTTTCCCCAACAACGGTTACACGCTGATTCTGCATTCGCGTTTTCACAAGATCGATCGGGTAAACCATTGTCGCACCGAATGCACCTGCTATCGCACCTAATCCAAAGTTATACACACTCCCAAGAACAACGGCTAATGAACCACCTTTGATAGCCGGGATGGCAGATTTTTCATCCAAAAGGCGCTCAGAGGGTCTCCAGCTTGGGTCTACGACTTTGCTGAAATCTTGGAGGGAAAGTCGCCCGGTTTGATTATCGAGCGAACCAAAGTGGAAGAGTACATCGGCTTCCATAGGTGTAAATGTGCTCCATCTCGAAGTATGGGCGGCCTCGTTGAGAAAGTCGGCTCGGGTTATTTTTCCATCCGTGGACTTGGAGAGGGCTTTCCGGATGATAATCTCTACAAGATCGATATCCTTCATCAGATTTTGAAACGCGCGGACCTGTCCGTAGGAGATTTTGGCAGTAAGGCCGACGTTGCAAAGAGTGTGTAAGTTTTCTAAGAGGTGGTCTGAGAGCTTATGTTTCGATGTCTTGACGATAATTTCTTCGAATTCGGTAGGTGTTATATAGCCAGTTGCCTTTTTGTCGAAGTGCTGGAAGGCCTGGCGGACACGTTCGCCTTGAACGCCACGCAGCATTTGCGAGAATTGTGCATATGTGAGATCTTGACGGGTCTTTTGGCCGCCAAGGTAGAGAGAAGCCCACGAGGAGTTCCAATCAAATGGGAGCGCATCAGCAGACTTGTTTTCTTTGTACGATTGGAGAAAGTCGTTGAAATTAACGACGCCAGTACCCTGCCGGTCGAATAAACGAAAGGCAATTTCATATTCGGCATCGGGTTTCGAAAGAAGGTTTTCAAAGAAAACATAATCTTGAACAGTTATCTGGCCTTTGTGTTCTCGGTCTGCGACGAGGAAGAGGATGCCATATTGTTCGCGAGGAATCTTGTGGTAGGAAGCCGCTGGCGAGTCTGGCGGAGGTGTAATCGCTTCAATAAAGTCGATTTGAGTCATCAACTTCTCGCCTTCAGGGGATTTAGCGGAGGCGAATTTCTCGAAGTGTGTGCGGACCTGTATTGAAGTTTCCGGGACCGGAGTCGAAGCTTCGTGGCCGACTAGAACATCGACAACAGCTGCTGCTGCCTGTTGCGATTTTGTCGCAACTTCCTCGGTGAGGCCTGTCATGCTGGTAGAGAAGGTGCAGGGAGACGGCGAAGTCTATAATCTCGTTAGTAGTTTCATCGGAAAAATGGCCGCTGCTGTGGGGTTATGAAGGGATAGTGGGCGGTCATACGAATAACTTTTCTATGACGTCGGAGGGGCTCAAACAGCCAATTGGGAGCGAATCTGGGAGGTATATACAGGTAGACCCGTGGCTCCAGCAGGCGACAGATGAGTAGAGATAGCGGGGAGGAGCGGGAGCGGAGAAGGCGAGGATCGAGAAGGGAAGAAGTCTGGGGAAGAAGGGATGAAAGGGGAATGAGGGCGAGGAGCGAGAGAGGTTTCTGGAGACTTTTGTTTGACAGCGCCCAGCTCAGCTAGTTAGAATCCCAACTTAGCAACTTCGCACAAAATAAAATAAAGGCTATTACCGAAGGGAACCAGAGAATTTGTCGGAGCCAGAAGACGCGAGGCGGGGTGCAAAATTTTGTTTCAAGCCGTAAACTTCCTGGGCACGCTAGAGAGTACAATGTCGGCGTTGTCTTTTTGAGGCTGCAGGTTAAAAAGTTTTTGTTTGGCGGTTACGTGAGGAGGCCACATTCGCCGACGTCCTCGAAATAACCCCACGCAGCAGCAGCAAAAAAAAAAAACTGTTCCAGCTGCTATTACTTTTACTCTCAAGTAAAATATCGCAACCTCAAGGTCTGGAAGGCTGTGGCAAGTAACCGAGGCACCTAGAGCTTGTGGCCGAAATCGCAGGAGCTCACTTTATATAAGATGCCTTTCTGGGTAGCTTTCTCTTTTTTTCTTGCTGTGTCAAATGAAATCGTCAGGGGAGTCGGATAAGTCCCCATGTTCTTGTCCACCTGGCTATTCCGAGCTCCATCGCACCCAGATGCAGGCACGAGGTCCAAATAAAATGTAAATTAAGGTACGGTGGAGCTGCGGTTATCTTATCTGTCATTTTGGCTAAATTGCCGGATCTAAGCTATCAACGAAAGTCTCTCGCGTTTGCTTTACTCTTTAGCATTAAGCAGAAGGAATCGATCGCAGATGTCGGAACGATCTGCTTAATATGTTTACCGTCCTGCGGGTATTTCGGATCGGGATTGCCAGATCGCTTCAGAGCCAGGCACGTTGAACCCACGTGACCCTGCTAGATTGCAGTCTTATTGGCCGCTGCATGGGCCTGATAATTCGTTAAAGGGATAGTGCCCATGTCTCCGGTCTTGGGCTCGATCTATGCCGGTATCGTATGCAACGACATAGCCAAGTACATCTCTGATGATTAGAGTGTTTGGCTCTTATGTTTTTTCCATTAGGGATCTTAATGCCCAAAGTATTCTAGTCCGGTTAGTTACGAGCCAGAAACTAAATGGGCAGTTTGCATACCAATCGTTTTTGATCTAGCATTATATATTCTTCTCGTAGAGTGGACCGAACCGATGTATTGCAGTGTCGACATTGATAAGAGTGTATGGTGTGGCTCGTATTGAGGTGTGGCGGTGGTAGCTTAGCTCCAAAGTTGAGCTTCACCAAAAGCGCAGCTTCCAAACCAAACACAACTTCTGACAAACTCCAACCTCAACCTCAGTCTCAACCATAACGCTCTGTCCCTGCCCCATCATCTACAAGCAGTTTTGAGTTGATTACTATCGCCAAAAACCTATAGCGAGACCAGCCGTGTGTTTCTCGTTCGGCCTCACCGTCAACTATGGCGGAACAATACTCGATGTTGGACGAAGGTGGGGCGTCGTCTGCCAACGCGCCATATGATGAATTTGATCAGAATATCGTTGCCCAACAATCAGCTGCGGCCACCTCTCAGGTCGTGGTAAGCGGTATGTTTTCAAGAAGTATATGCTTGGGGTATAGAACTTACAGTTCGTCTGCAGAACTTCCTCGGTTCGACCTGGAACAGTACATTGGCAACTATTCTGGTATGGATTGCCTCGCTGGATCCTCCCTCATGGCTTCGTCTGATAGTTGTCCTTAGGTCGCATGAAAACCACCCGCCTCCTATTCATCGGTAACCACTGCCCTCCTCTCGCAACGGAAGCTCTCAAAACCGCTATCGCTATTATTAAGCAAGACAAGGATGTTCGTCTATACCGCCAGGCTGTCCAAGCCCTGCAGGTTTATACTCCAACCGACCCGGATGCGAAATTAGACGAAGACTGGATCGAAAAGACTACTCGAGAAGTCAAGCAAAAGACCGACCGTCTTGAGGCCGAGCTCAAATCGTATAAGAACAATATGATCAAAGAATCTATACGTGTAATAATCCCCCCTTCACTAAACGCACCATACATCAAAGACCCTGTGGACAGGCATCTGATAATCCCCGCAATATAGATCGGTCATAAAGACCTAGGTGACCATTTTTACACCACTGGTGACCTCCCTTCTGCATACCGGGCCTACAGCCGCATGCGCGACTACTGCACGTCCAACAAGCAAATGCTCGATATGACACTCTCCTGTATCCTTATCTGTATCGATCAAGCCCAATACACCTCAGTCCAAACGAATGTTGCCAAAATCCGCAACCATATACGCTCGGATGACGACCTCAAAGTTCACGAACCGAAAATCAATATCGCTTCTGGTATCGCCATGCTAGCCGCAGGAAATTATCTCGAAGCTGCTAGGAAATTTATCGATACCAATCCCAGCATTTTAAACGAGTATAATGCTGTTGCCACAATGAACGACATCGCTGTATACGGCGGTCTTACAGCTCTTGCCTCAATGGATCGAAACATGCTTAAATCAGAGGTTTTGGAGTCCTCTACCTTCCGCACGTTCCTCGAATTGGAACCGCACATCCGTCGGGCCGTCACCGCCTTCCATTCTGCTCGCTATGGCGAATGTTTGTCTATACTTGAGTCTTACAGAAACGATTACCTTCTCGACCCATTCCTCCAAAAGCATATTGATAGAATATACGAGGCTGTGAGGACGAAGAGTATTGTTCAATACTTTATTCCGTATTCATGCGTTACCTTGGACGCAATGTCCACCGCTTTTGGTGTGCCTGCTGAGGATATGGAGAGGGAGTTGGTTAGGTTGATAGAGGGTGGGAAGTTAAATGCAAGAATTGACACGCAAAACCGATTGGTCACAAGTAAGGAGACACAATTGCGAGTCGAGGTTCACAGGGGGACTTTAGCAATGGCGGAAGAATACGAACGGGCGGCAAGGTTGAGGATGTTACAAATTAGTGTCTCAAGGAGTGGACTAGAGATCAGAGCACCTAAGCAGGGATTAGGAGGTGGCTCTATGGGTGGCATGGGGATGGGAGGGAGAGATTTGAGGGGTATGATGTTTGGCAATGGCGTGTAGACGTACTTTGAGCAAGGTTGATTGGTAGAGTGGTCCATCAATATCGGACTAAAGAACAAGGGCTTTTGCATTCTAAATTGCTTGCATTAATGGTTCCCCTTTCCCATTTATATTTGGTTTATTGGGAACTAAGCGCTTTTTCAAACATGATAGCGAAGATATGTTCCTTTGCTAGCTGAAATTATATATATAACCGTCGGATTTCTTTAATCGGCCGGAAATACTATATTTACCATGGAACCGGGTACTGTAGATCTTCCATCCGGCTTGGCTGCCCGATGGAGCTTGTACGATCCATGCTTACTGGTTAGATTACTTGTCTATGGCACTTATATCTAATAGATCCATGGATTTGCAGTACTTAAAGTTATAGAGTACCGTTAAGGATTTAATTGATTTATCCCATGTTAATCTGCTACTATCGGGATGTCCAGGGACTAATTTTCCCGTTACAATATCAGATATATATCGCTTTATCTATCTCTCCGTCGGGTTGGAAGTTTAGTTATCCGAAGCTTTACCAGCCGTTTTATAATTCGTTTAATATTAATTATACCTGGTGCTATGTCTAGGTTCAAATGCCCGGTCGCGGAAACCGAATTCTGTTTTTCTTTTTTCGGGAATAAATTCAAATACCCGCTTCAGGAGGTTCCGCAGTTATTCAATAGAAGGACAATGTTCGTTCTTATCTCGAGTCTGGCAAAATTGGTTCGCAAGAACTTCTTTTGTTATCTGATTGCTATTGGTGTTGTTTTATTTTTGGGAATTTAGAGACGTCGGCGTGTGCATCTCTATTGAGGAGGGCTAAAGGGACTGAAACTCGCAGAACTTGTGGACCTTACTAATTTGGAGACGCGTCGGCTCAGGAACGAACCATGGTAAAGTTAGCTTATGACATGCTTGGCACTTTGAATCAGTACCCTGTCCGATCTATAATGACGACGGTGGGGATGCCGCGTTCCCGACTCTCAATAGCTTTGCTGATTCCGGAATACGGCCCGTGCGTCGAACGGATCGCTTTTTTTTACCGTGGTACAAAGCGTCCGGTACCTGCTTTTCTTCGACCGTGGCGCGCTGACGATGGAAACAATATCAATGCCTTCTATATATATTGGCAAGCTTCTGCCCAAAGAAAGCCAAGACTGTCAAGGCAATGGATTTCCAATTGGCAGGATAATTCAAAGCTTGCTGCAGCTGAAGTACCTCTAGCATCCCAAGATGACTATACTCTACAAATCCTTAGTGGTGACAGGTTTGGTGGCATCAGCTGTCGCGCAGACCGCGATAACAGTCGATGTTGCCGCAACATATCAGAAAATAGACGGCTTCGGGTTTTCTCAAGCATTCGGTCGTGCTAACGACCTCAAATCTGCGGCATCAACCCTACAAAAGATAGCTCTAGACCTTCTGTTTAGCACTACGACGGGTGCTGGTTTCTCAATAATTCGCAACCGTATCGGTTCAGGTGGATCCGGTGACAGCATAGAACCGAATAATCCTGGGTCTCCATCATCTACTCCGGCCTATGTCTGGGACGGTGTCGATAGTGGCCAGGTCTGGTTTTCTCAACAAGCCAAGAGCTATGGCGTATCTACAATTTACGCGGATGCGTGGAGTGCTCCTGGTTTCATGAAGACAAGCGGAAACGAAGCCACCCCTGGGTAAGATATCCCCCATAAATTATATTTAAGACTATTCTGCGACTCATAACAACGGCTAACCGGATGAGGATCAGATATCTCTGCGGTACGACAGGTCATACTTGTTCTAGTGGCGACTGGAGACAGGCATATGCCAACTTCTTAGTTCAGTATGTCAAGGACTACGCATCCGCTGGGATCACAGTAACACACCTTGGTTTCCTCAACGAGCCCGACTATCAAGTAAGCTACTCTCAAATGCAGATAAGCACCAACGCTCAAGAGGCCATCTCGTTCATCCCAACCCTTTACAATACGGTAAAAGCCGCAGGCCTCAGTACTAAGATCACTTGCTGTGATGCTGTTGGATGGAAAAGCCAGATTACATATACTTCTGCCTTGGTCAATGCTGGCTCGACACAATATCTAGGCGTCATTACGAGCCATTCTTATAGCGCTGATCCCACCTCACCTCTTAGCGTGACGAGCCTGCCTAAATGGAACACAGAGGCCGGTCCCAGCGGCGCCTTTACCACTACCTGGTATTCTAGCGGTGCTGCAAACGAGGGATTTACATGGGCGAACAAGCTCGCGGTCGCCATGGTCAATGCCGAATTGTCCGCTTACCTCTTCTGGGAAGGCTATGAGAACAAGCAACAGCAATCTGCCCTGCATCTTCTCGACACCGACGGGACAAATGTGGTTGTTTCAGGTATCTACTATGCCTTCGCCACTTGGTCGCGATACATCCGCCCCGGCGCTGTCCGTGTCGGAACAACAGGATCTATTTCCAGTGTTATTATCGGCGCCTTCAAAAACACTGACGGCTCCATCATTGTTATATTCACCAACAGCGGAACTTCTGCACAATCAGCCAAGGTCTCGTTCAGCGGCTTCATACCTGGCTCAGCAGCAGCCTACCTCACGAGCCAAGGCAATAACTTCAAATCCACTTCGTCAACTTTATCCGGTGGTGCAGTTACAGTTTCCATCCCTAGCAAAGCTGTTGTCTTGGTCAAGCTGACGGCTGGGACCACTGTTACTACGACCACAAAGCCTACGACCACCACAACGACAAAGGTAGTAACGACAACGACAAAGGTAACAACTAGTAGTGCTGGTGGATCTACCTGCTCACAGGCACAATGGGCACAATGCGGCGGCATAGGCTTCACCGGTTGCACGAAGTGCGCGAGCGGGCTTACATGTTCCGTTATCAACGACTATTATTACCAATGTCTATAAATTCAGAAAGAGGTGTATCTTCTGATTTAAAGGCTTCAGACAGGCTGGAGAAATGTAGATACCCACCGTCGTAAGAAATGTAAATTATATTGAAGATACTATCGGAATTCGATCCACTTGCGCTTTTGGCGGCAGAGTCATTGATGCATCGGCTGTTGGAGGTTTTGTGTTGAAGAGTCACGCACAAGGCAGTTGACGTGTGGAGCCCCTGCACGAACCTGCAACCTCGCTCTTAAACTGTCTGCTCTCTCTTCATCTTTGGCCTTCTTCTTCCTCCACTATGTAAACAATAATTTTCAATCTTACAATTATCGCATTAAAATTTTCGCTGTTTCTCGTGCTGTCATACTATGTCTGATATCTCCAAGCTGACATCAAAACTTCAATCCGCAACTTTTGCCGAAAAGTCACCGTCTGCTGCCGGTTCCTGCCCGCTCGCTCACCTTCCATACGACGTTCTTACCCACGAATTAATCCCCCAATTTGCAAAGCCAGCCATTCTCCTTGAGTCGTCGAGCCCAGTCGTCCAGGTGGAACCTTCTTCTTTGCCTCTGCGCACCCTTGCGAGCACTTCAAAGCATTTTCGATCCTTAGTCTCAGGCCAGTACAAGACCTATCTTCAACACCAGTTTCCGGCCGTCTACTCCCACGTCATCCAACAGGCCTCGATAACCGGTACAAGCCTAGATTCTATTAATTGGTATTCGCAGGCTCTGGAAGCCGAGAAGCTATGCCACCGTTGGTTCCGCCACCAGTTTTACGTCTCGACCGTGGCGGGAAACTCCCAGGAGGGTGAACCAAACCGGCGCCAGGCCCGCAACAACCGTCACAATGGTCATGAACAAGCTGTATACCGTCCCTGCATCGATATATCCGAGACCCTCGCCGGCACGGAGACTCTAGTCATCGGGCAGGGCACCCAGCTAGCAGTCCGTGTGGGTGAATACGCAGCATGGAGATATATCACTCGTAGGGACATGAAAGCTGGCCTAGATGACATTCTAGGAGTCCACATCTTTGATGAAGATAATATTATCGCCAGCCGAAGTCAAGGGTTTGAAGTCATCCGGAACGTGAGTTCTAGCGATGGCGAAAACCTTCGAATTTCACATGCCAACAACATGTTTACCTCTGGCGCGAAAAGCCCCACCAGCGGGGTTACGTCTAGTTGTCTGGACAATTCGAGCTCAGGTGCTCGATCTTTTGCATTAACCACTGCAGACGTTGCTGGCGATTTGTACAAGCTCCAAATATTTAACCTCATACGCCAGGACTCTCGTGTAGCCGTCCCTAACGAACGAATACTCGAATCCACCATCCCATCTAAATCCTGGGCTTCCATGTTTCTCACCCCTACGACGGTAGCAGTTGGGCACCGTCTTGGTCTATCTCTCTACGAGCTTTCTCAAAGCTCCATATCAGATCCTATAAACATTCCCCAGCCTTCTTCGTCGTACAAGCATGAATTGGCCGTGCACTCACTCGCTCGGCTTTCCGCGCCTTTCTCCACATCCATCTTGGCGTCCGGCTGGTCAGATGGTATTACCCGTCTCCTTGATACCCGTACAAATACCTATGTAGCAAGCTATGAGAACCCCATTTCCAACGAAGCAGCGCCAATCTACTCCCTCTGTCACACCTCCCCATTATCCAACACCCTTCTCGCGGGATCGTCCATGCATCAAGCGGTAGAAATGCACGATCTGCGGTACACCGGTAACATGGTGGCACAGTTTTCGCCATACCTTTACCCGCCTGATAGCCCAATAAGTAAAGCGGATGCGGTTACAGACGGCTGTTTGATATTCTTCGATAGCGTGAGAGCCGGGGCGGTCGATAGACGCTGGCGCACTCATTCAAGACAGAACTGGGGTGCGGGGAGCACTTCGGTGCACTCGCTCGCTTCTTCATCCGCGGGTTCGGGCAAAGTGTACATTGGCGTGCAAAGTGATGTCCTACGGATTGATTTCAGAAAGAGAGTTTCAGGACGACGTTGGGGGGCTGGGTTGACGGCCGAGGAGAAAGTGAGAAAGAAAGAGGCGGAGAGAAACACAAGCTTTAGTGTTCCGATGTATTGGTATGACCCGGAGAAACAGATGAGGAGTGACAATGGATCAGACGACTTCCATGGTCATGGGGGTCGTTATGGTGGGAGGTGGTACTGTGGGAGGGGAGAAGAGGCGTACAAGGTGAAGGAGAGGGGCAGAGCGTACGGTCAATTACGAGGATAGATTTGAGTCGGCTTATCGGTCCATAAATTATAGACTAGAGTTCTCAGTTACAGGAGGAATAGAGTATTGACGGAGCTAGAAATAGAAATCTACTGAGTACAGGAAATAGGAATAGACAGTTAACTAAGTACAAATTACGGTTCTTTGGAAATAATTAATGTTCCCACCGTAGCGCTATATTCTAGAAAATATGCCCTAATCTCCTGAATCTAGGTCCATAATCCGTCCCAAACACCGCGTGATTCCAAATTTAACCCAAGGGAATAATTATAACCAATAGAACTCCATGAGCCACCGGATACCCAACCATAAGGAGATATTTCTACTTGCAAGCTTGCTATATACTTTATTTATTCGGAAATATCACCATCCAGATCTCGCGGATTGTACCCCTCTCGTTCATCGACTAACGGCGTTCGTTCCGTCTCCTCCCCAATCTCTGTCTCACTACCCTCCAAGTCGTCATCACCCCTCAGCTGCTTCTTTCCGTTATAAATCAGATAATGCTGGGTTATAAACACAATATTTAAACTCATACTGATCAGACCAAGACCCGTCTTGACCAGATTCCCCGAGACACCCTCCCAGCTGCCCTCCAACGCAGCATCAATCCCCAATTGCACAAGACTGAGTAAGCCGCCGGAGAAATCCATCAAGATCTGGTAGATGCTAAACCCCTCGGTCGATTTGTTTATATAATTTGCATAAATCTGGGGGAGATATTTGATCAATGTGATGAGCAACTTTGAGAATGAAAACGCCGTAGTGATGTCCAGGTAGTTGATTTTGTCAAACGCCCAGAAGCGTCCGTCGTCACCACCGTGGTTTGGGACATGTGGTTTGGACTCGTTTGCGATGGCGTTGCTCGTGACGATTCCGATCGTGACTATGATGCCAATAATTATGCCCCACACTGCCGGCCTGGTCCTCTCGCGTCTCCGGCCTTGTTCGTAGCCCCATATCGAGGGGAAGAATTGGGAGTATGTAATGGTGGCTAGAATGAAGGCGTGAAGTGCGAAAGCTAGGTCGTTGAAACGGACGGTAGGGTTCGGTGCATTTGGATAGCGGGCCGCGTATTCGGAGCGGATGACGGGGGAGTAGAGCAGTAGCGAGGTATAGAGGGTGTAGCAGAGGAAGCCGAGGATGTTGAGGGGGAAATAGGAGGCGGCGACACCGAGGGTCGAGCGACGGGCGTGGTTTTGGAGCAGCTGCGGATAGAAGGAGAGGGTCCAGAGGACGAAGCTGCGAGGTAAGTTAGCACTATTATGTTGTGAAGCCTGAAGGACAGCAAGGGGTACTGACTATATCCACCCGACGACCCACGATACAATCTGGGCAACCTCTCGCCCGGTTATTGACACCATCATCATGGTCTTGCGACAGACATGCGGCAGTGCTGCTTTTGAAGGGCTTGGTCCGAGAAGGATCGAAAGATGGTGGTTGGTCAGATGGAGATGTGGCTGATGCCTCCGAAAGAAAACAAAGCTTCTACTCTGTCGCTATATATTTAAACAAAGGAGAAATCCGGGGTAACAAGAAACAAATGAGGCTGGTCTGGGAAGCGAGAGATGTGACGAGATGGCATTCAGAGACCAGGTTGGTTGAAGTCTGGCATTCCGCCAAGCGCCCGGCCGTTTGTCAGCAGGACCGCCAAAAAGGGCAGCATCGAGCAAGCTCCAGCCGACCAACGTCGCGTGGACAGTCTTTTGCATTCCTTGGAACTATCAGACGCTTATACTAGTTTAACGCACTAGTTTAACGCATGCTATTTTCTATTTCTCGGTCTTTAATTTGGCGTCCTTGGCCGTATCGAGTAGTTCCTTTGCTTCTTGATACTCTTTGCTGTCCTCTCCCAAACACTTCCTCTCAATTTCGAGCGCCTTCTGTGCCCAAACCACGGCGTCTTCCTCTTTTCCAACCTTCAATGCCAGATGTACCCCAGTCGCATATACCACGCCTAGCGTATCTGTCTCCTCCATGCCCTCCTTTTCTAACAGCTGTATATTCTTTGCCACAACTGCCAAACTCCGTTCGTAGTCCTGCTTTGTCCACCTGCCATTGTTCTTCAAGCGTTTCTTCTCCCTATTCCCCATCTTGACGAACAAATCTTCAATCCTCTTCCTTCTGTGATCTTCTTCGACATCTAGATTGTCGCATGCCTTACACCGGCACCGAAACCCCCAGTGCTTTAATAACTGCTGGCGCACAGCTGTCGGATGGCAGATGTCAATATACGATGTCAACAGCTCTTCGCCAGGCTGGATATCCCGAAGAGCGTGTATCGTCAGCCGATTAATGGATGGATTGTATCGGTGAAATACATTCGGTGTGCACGAGTGATTTATACGGGCGGCCATGGGGAACACGCCCAGACACTTTAAGGTCCCGTCGAGAGATTTACAGGTGAACCGATTAGTTTCGTAGATTGACCACGCTCGTTCGTATTCTTCGACCAAGGTATTGAAGGTCTCCGAGGAATCATCTGACAGGATGCACATATCAGCACAAAAATTCACCACCAGGAAATAGATATATATGTATATAAGAATGTAACTGCATACCATCACAGCAAGCTCTCAGCATATCGATCCATGTTACTACTTTGCCTGGCTTTGACGAAGCAGCCAAATCCCAAAACATCCTTTGCTTATCCGCTGGCAGCGTCGTAGCTGCATGATAGAGATCAATGTGCCCGGCAGTGTCAGGTAGCATAATTATGTTTTCTTCGCAGAAGATACGGATGCCGGAAGATATAACGGTGGTAGCGAATGCACCAATGCCGCTTTCCAGGGTCTGCCGTTCCTCATAGAGGTCTCTTCGGACGAAGTTTGTGACATCATTTAGATTGAGGGACGAGAAGTCTGGTGTTGACGGCCTTGATATCATCACAGTATCGGGGTTCGACATGGTGGATCCTAACTCGCGGGAAAATTATATCAAGATACAATAATAGTTATATTGCCTCTAGTTGGCCATCGATGGATTGGAAATCCTCCTTTCCAGGTCTCGTAACCTAATTTCGTATACTCATTTTGAGTTGTTACTTAAAAGAAGGTATTTCTACGGACTGGAACTTTGGTCGGCAGAATGCAAGTTTACGGAAGGAGATAGGCGTCTCGAAGCTTGGAACTTTATTCGATAAAGATAAATTTGCTAGCGATCTTTGAGGGAAACATGGCTCTAATTTGGGAAGCGACTACAAGGATAAAATCCAACATTCAACGCAAAAAATCTAACACAATGGGCGAATTCGCTCAAGTGGTACCACTGTTATCCCATCTTTCAAAATGCCATTCCGTGAAGTATTTGATTCTTAATTTCAGTTCCTAGGCTGTTCACTTAAGTCTCTCGACAAGACTTTGAAGCCCTATTCCGCATCCGCCTCCTCACCCTTGAATTTTATTTTATCTCCTTTGGAATCGTCTCCTACAACACCGTATTCCTTCATCTTTTTGAACACAATGGCTCGGCTAAGGTCTCTCGATCCGCCTTGTTTGCGGAACTCTTTGCAGACTGCCTTGATGTCGTTCTTGTTGACAGTTTCAATCGCCTTTTTTAGTGCTGCAGTCTACAATTAATTTTCACATTATAGTTAATAGACTCATCGACATGGCACCTAGAGGCATTCTGCATAAATCTCACCTCAATATCGGATAGAAAGACAGCCTCATCTCTAATCTTGTACCAGCGAAACCTGAAAACATTCTCTGAGCCTCCGGTCTTGAATATTGTTTCGAAATTGTTGTATTTTTCTGTTTGGTTCAACTTTTTGTGGATTGGATTTGTAAACAAGTCGCGAATAAAGGCATCGTGTGCTGAGGTAAACTTAGGCGCTGGACCAGTAGGACCGGCTTTTCTGCCTCGTGTTTTATTCACCTTGTCCTTTTCCACTTCCTTTCCTTTGCGATCATCTTTAATTTCTGTCTTGACCAATGAAGGAGATGCTGATCTTAACTCTGGCTTTTTCAGCGTGGGTTGACACCCGACTTTGGGTTCAGATTTCTGCTTCTTAGGTTTGGTTGCTGCATCACTGCCACCGGTTTTTGGTGGGCGCCCACGCTTCCTGGGAGCGCTGGTGGTTGATGAATCGATAATGCCGGCGGCATCTTCCTTGGCTTTGGTATTTTTGACATCAGACGTCTCTATGAGAGGGGTTTTGACATCTTTGCTGATATTTGGGGTTGCATTTTCTTTATCTACATCCGTGGTAGCTAATGTGTCATCATCTTGTTCTGTCTCCTCGATTTTGGGATTCTTGTCTTCGCCCTTTTCAAGCTTTGTACTACCAGAGGTGATCTTTCCATCTTCAGAGTAGGGTGGGGTTGGAGGAGGACGGATCTCTTCCTCTTGAACTTCAGGCTTGATCTCGAGTTCGGACATCCTGTGGCACAGTACTTTCTCAAACAGCCGGTTCTCTCAAGATAGGGTGGATTCCAGTAATACTATACGATTTAACTAAGGCAGCTAACCTTGTAACCTGAAAGCAGATGAATTTGTGCGCTCGATGAAATTGAAAGGTATTGGTAAGTAACTTTCTCAAGACTCGAGATGTTAAAAGGGACAAGACGGGCTAAGCACGAAACTCAGAGAAAGATCTTGATGTACCTGCTAGAGATTTTGTTCGGGAGAATAGTCGGATCTTCTAGAAATAGTAATGCTATTCGAAGGGTTATTTATTTCATGATGGCTATTTCCAGAGTGTCTGCGACTGGTCTCGAACTAAAGACAAGAGTAGCTAGTGACATGCCATATTGTAAAACCTAGCAGAGTCCTCGATAAGTACAAAGTTGATTTAGTTACACCATTGAATCCCGCTGATAGAGCTCTTGAATCAACAATAACTCAATAATAGTAGCTTGTTGGATTCGTTGTAACAAGGAAAACAAAAGAGGGTAAAAAGATGGAAAACGCCAGCCTCGGATGCCCGATATAAAGAAATAAGCATATTAACGATAGTGACAATAATAGTCAGTCCTGCTTCTCAGCCTCGCCATCATCTTCATCATCCTCCTCCTCCTTCTTTCTGCCACCTCGGTTGTTGATCTTCTTCTGAACGAAGGCCTTGGTGATCTTCTTCCCGGTTTTCTCCTTGAACCTGTCAACGACCTTCTCGGCAGCCTCACTAAGGGCTTCCAAGATCATGGCCTTCAAGATTTGATTCTCGGATTTGGTGAGCGAGGCCGCATCTTTGATGAGGAACCAACGGTTGCAAAGCGACTTGGCGTTCCTGCCGCTGTTGAATTTGGCTTCGAAGGCAGCATGGATCTCGTCAGAGTTGCTCGTGGTCTTGCGAAGTTCGCAGATGTAGGCATCTTGCTCTGCGGTGAAACTGAGGGTTGGACCGTTGTTACGTTTATTCTGCATAGTAGCTGGGTTTTCTTGCTTGGTCTTGGGTTGCTTCTTGGTTTTTTCTTTGGCTTTCTCTTTCCCTTTGCCCTTGCCCTTGGTGGCCGTTTGGGAACCTTCGGGTTTTTCGTCGTCGGACTTGACAAGAGAGACACGACGTTTCTTGGCTGGAGGAACTTCTGAAGTTGTCGATGCAGGAATGGCTGGGAAGGTTAACCCGTTGATAGTGACAGTGCGGTTCTCGGATTTATCTTTTTTGATGCCGCTGAGGATATCCTTCTCGATTTCGTGGAGGGGACGAGACATCTTGACGGTTTGAGGGCTTTGGCCGAAAGGAGACTGATGACGTTGGCTGGATGCTGATGAGACGGTGATGGAGCTGGTTGAATGTGTGAAGACCGTTTTGCAGAGTTGGAAATGATTTTTGTGACTGAGCAGGACGGAGGCCAGACGGACCTCAATTCTGAAGAGCAGTCCCACCGCGACCCCTCAACAGCCCTAACACCGCTGCTGCTGCTATTTCAATTGCAAGTAATCATCATCTAGACATCAACCCCATCGTTACAACTGCTCTTGTCATCAATATCCAATGTGATATGGATTTGTTGGTTAGAATATAATGATCACTTGCTAGTCTTTCACCCAGAATAGTCTCCAGTCCCCCCTGAACTATTTGAAGAAATACTCGGAAGGATCCAATAATGCAGTCGACCTCAGTTGATAAAAGATATATTAGTAATATATTGAGTACTCCAAACACCTATATATGCTGCCTTGCTAATATACAACAAAACACTGCCACCAAGCATCTTACCAGGCATAGTGACCTCTTTTTGGTCCATGACCCAGAACTGTAATAAAAGAAAAGTAGCCATGCTTTAAACTCCTTCAATAAACTCCCAATCCTCAAAGCTCAGCCAAATCCTGCCAGATATCACCATCCACAACCTCCTCAGTAATTTTTGGCTTTCTCTTCTTCCCCTTCTTTGTATGTTTCTTACTTCCTTCTCCATCTTCCACTACCACATCATCCTTCAGCTTGTAAGGATCCGTCTCCTCCTTCTTTGCAACAACTTCCCTCTTCACTTCTTTCTTGCCGCTCTTGAAGCTATAGTCCCACTTCCTCCTCACAAGCACTCCCCTGATCAAAGTTTGAACACCAACAATCCTCCTAACAACCTCCGCAACTCTCTGTTCCACCGCTTGTCTCCATGCCCGCTGAATAATCTTAGCAGCTCGCTCTTCCCTCTTGCTCTGCACGAGTCTTTCGATTTCTCGTGCTTCTTGAATCACCGACTTGACCCTCTTGAATACGTTGCGTCGGAATGATACATGCCTCCACCACCCCTGAATCCTTGCGGCGGTTCTATTCCTCTTTGTCGAAGCCAGGACCCTCGAAGCTAGAAATGCCAAGGCGGAGGTCACAAACCGCTCGCTGACAATCTTTTTATCCTTGCCAGACTCAGGTGTGAAGAGCTTCAAGAAGGCCTCGCTGCATCCGATGGCTTTCAACCTGTCCTTCAACTCAATCTTCTCCGCTGTTCCCGAGAGTGCAGTGATGGGAGAAGCATCAGCTAGAGTTTCGTATTCTTTCAATATGCTATCCACAACCTCTTCTTTCATGAATTCCTTAACCGCCTCTTTGGATCCGGCGTTTTTTCCACACACGATCACCTGCACCCAGTTCTTCAGCCGAGCCAAATATCCCTTCTCGTTCTCTTGCTGTTCTGTGAGAAGTAATCCGGTATCGACCTTGTACTTCTTTGACAACCTGTCTGTTTCTCCCTCAAGCTCTTTCCAATCCACAAGCGCCTTGACTCCGACGCCGCCCACAAGCGCCCAAAGCACACTCAAAGTCACTTCTCGATGCCCATCCACAATGTCCTTTGCCTTCACACTGCCCTCCGGTAGTACTCCGTTGACGTAAAGCCTCTTCAGCACCTTGTTGACATTTGCCACTTTTTCCCCTCTGCTTTTTGGTGTCAACGGCATCCCGGTGAGTATCCCTTCTCCGACACCTAGCAGCTCTGCCGCCTTCCCGAGCCGCACCCCGTCCCTCAAATCAACCCTCAGATTCGTAACCCCCCACTCGTACTCTTCTCCTTCCGTCTGTACAACCTCAAGGATGTAATTGCAACCTTTCAAAATCCTCCCAACGCTGCCAACCCCGGGTAGTAAAGTCTTCCCCAACCGGGACAAAACCTCCTCAGAACTCTTCATCTCAGCGTATTTTCCAAATAACAGTCCACCACCAAACATTCCTTCTTTTTTCCCTTGATCGAGTAGATGGACGAGTAAAAGACACCGTAGAATCGTCCGACGTAATCTCCAGCCTTTCGTACCAGCCTGCTCATTCTCGATCCACACTCTTAGGTTCCCATGCGAATTGGCGCTATAGCTCTCCCACCCACCACTATCATCCTCAATATCGACGAAAAAAGTTTCAAAGAATTTATATATTTCCTTCTTCTCATCTACAACCGTTGTATCGGAATGACACCGTAGTGATCTCCCTGTGATAACTTCCATTCCGACCTTCAGGGCCGATGAAGAATAGTTATCGGTGAATAATCTTGTAAACTTTTCTCTCTCCCCAAGATCTTCTGCTAATCCTACACCGCTATCATCTGAGATTTGATCCTCGGAAGGCTTCATTGCACCATGCAGGATTGAAGCCTTTAAACGTTCGTGAAGGAGAAGATAGCTGTCGGTGTTGTATAGATCCAGTAATTCTCTTCTCGTATCTTCTTCGGGTATTTTGGTGGTGGTGGTTCCGGAGATGAGGGTTTCGTTGAGGATACTCTCGAGTAGCATTTCTTGATTGGATAGCCATGTCGTTTGCGAGGCGTGCAGAGCCGGGTTCAGATAACTAGTTACATTTGACGATGAGGCGGAGAAAGTCGATAGGAGAGAAGGGTACGAGGAGGCAGATTTTCGGGTTGGTTTCTTTTGGAGGGAAGGTTTGGAGACTTTCGATTTGGTGAATTCAGTATCTGAGAAGGATTTTTGAGGAATGGTGGATTTCTGAAGGCGTAATCGGGTGATCCCTGAAGCGGCGGACGGTTTTTTCTTAGGAGGGGATGTGGGATTTGTGATTGGAGATGGACGGGCCGTGGGGTTCATACCACGCGTTACGGCTTTGAGTGCAGGGCGGGGGTTTGTGGTGGTGGATGAAGTGGAGGCAGCGCTGGTTCTCCTAAGACTGGAATTCGAAGCCCGAGGTTTTGTTGCTAGGGTCGAGGATTTCTTTGGAGCATCCTTCTTTGCGGTCTTTGTGGTCTTTGTAAGTGCCGTGGGCTTAGTTTTTGGCTTAGATTTCGTGGCTACTGAAGATGAGGTTGCTGCAGTAGTAGCCTTTGCAACGGCAACGGCGGCCACTCTACGAACTAGCTCACTGATTCTTCGTCGTTTCCTAGGTGGCGGGTTTTGTGGTTCTAGTTTTCGAATATTAGATGAGATTGACAAGGAGGAAGAGTTTGGCGAGGAATGTGGGAGAATAGTTGTTGAAGTCGAATCAATACAGGAAATGTCGGCATGAAGAATGGAGCTGTTTGGTTGGGCGGCCGGAGATGAGAGGAGATTGCTAGTCTGCGACCTAGTGGACATTCGGCGATGTTTTGTGGTCGATTCATCCTTCTCGATGGCCTCTTGCGGGGCCTGAGCATACTGTTTTTTGGTGATGGCAACCCCCCGTTGGACTAGATTTAGAGGAATTCTGCGACGCTTTGGAGCCAGGGCGAGGGAGTTCAGAGGTCGCCGTCGGTCTGGGAGATCGGTTGTGAATGAATCATTATCAGGAAGAGGGAGGGTGATATCGGGGTCGGGAGATGCAGGACGGATACGTTTCCGACGGGTGACGGGCGGGCAGGGCGTGTCGATGAGGTCCATTGTGAATTGTGCATGTAGAAGATGTTGTAAGGGAGTCGCGTGAAGTTGTGAGAGTCAAAACCACGTGCGGTATTTGAACGCTATTGAAGAACAGAACGGGATTGGTGTAATCGGATGGCTAATGTGGGCCTCTGCAAACAGGATGGATAGACCGGTGAGGCGTAAATGGAGAGAACGAGAGACAGATAGTTAGTTGGCAGAGGTAAACAATAATGAGACAGAGATGGACGGTTTGTGTTGGGGGTGTGGTCTGAAATGTAAACATGTAAACAACCGCCAGTCCCAATTCGGACAACCCGCCCGAAAAGGAAATCCGTATTTATTCCTGCTGGCTTTCATATTAATTACTCACCAACGTTTCGGCGCAGACTGGCATGGAGCTATGGCAGTGAAACATAACGAGTGGCGGCGGGACTGTAGTGAGCAATCGTTTGGTGCTTGTTCCTCATCACTAGCAATCCGTCTCTAATCGAACGATAGAAGGTATATATAATGCTTTGGGAACTTTTCCTTCATCAAATAGCAAGCCTGCTCTGGTGGTATGGCACAATTGGTTAGCGCATTCGGCTGTTACAACTCGCTCAGCGAGGGAAGCCACCGAAAGGTTGTAAGTTCGAGCCTTACTATCACCGATTGATTTTTTGCATCTCTTTCATATGTCCTTCAGCCCTTGACGGATTTGGTAGAGATTATTTTATTTTATTTTATTTTCTTGAAAACATATTTCCCTACTTTCATCAAAGTATAAGGCTGTTGATGAGGTCCTTTCTTTTGCCCTGAAGACTTTTCCGTCTCTCCGCGGAAGCATTCCTACTATCCCTCCCATTTTTGTGCTTTTAGGTTTGAGGGGTACTACTAGCCTGTCAACACATATCCGGAGATGGAAATTATACAGCAGACAAACGGCCGGTTAAGGTTCCGACGCACGAACACCTAGCCGACAGCAGAGCCGCATGTCAAAACGTGGGAACGGACCCGAATCGTCGGGAACGATGACGAGGTGGGAAGAGGCACCGATCACGATGATAGATACTTTCGAGATCCCGGAAAACTAATCCTTAGAACTGAAAAATAGCTCTCGAAAGTGTTGAATCATTGTCGCACCGGCACGGCGACACCAGATATCGCGAGGTCAAGTTTGATATCGGCCTTCCACGGTCGACACCAGCTGCTTCAAAATGGCACGATTTGGCGGGTTCGACGTTGATATTCAACTGGTGTTGGAGCATTTTATCGTATCTTCATTTTGGGTGGCTGTTAGTCTCCGCACCGCCACACCTGCGCGTGCCTTAGATCATCGATCCGAAAAATGAAAACCTCGTTTGAAGGCAAACACAGGCGAGTGAGAATGGCAAAGAATGATATATCTAAAATCCAGGTCCTAAAAATAAAAAATGAAAAAAGTTAACTGGAAGAATCTCGATGACGAAACCCCGCGACTATCATCAGTAAGATGTGCTAGCCTGCTCCGACTTTCCGTGCTTTGGATATGCCACCATCTCGACCCGCGGAGTCAGCTGCTACCGTGAGCAAGATACCGTATTCAAAGTGACTACACGGTTCTCAATGGGCTCCTTGTGTCGGTGAGTCTTCGCGATGGGTTGAGAATGAGTCTTTTGGCGGTGGTCATGTTTTTTTTGTTTGGTGTTTGCGGCTGGTGTTGTTGTTGTGGCACCGCCACCGTCAGGTTGCTTTTTCCTGGCCGACCTTTCCTTCTCCTTCGTCTCCCTTCTCCCCCAAGAAATCCCAATCCAACGAAAACACCATCGCCAATTCTCCGTCCTGCCTCCGTCCGGCTTCTCCCTCGACTCCATCTTCTGACGGTTTATCGCCTGTCGACACGCCTGTCGCTCGGGCTGCCGTCTCTCTCTGCTTTGGTTTCTGTCACAAGGTGGTGCGATTCACTCTATACCGCGTCGACATCCCACTTTCGCGTCCTTCCTCAGCACCACACAACCCAAACTATCTTCGCCTCGGCATCAATAAGTAGACCATTCCGAGTCCTCGATTGCTGTCCCGAGTATAATACTTTATTCCACGGAGACCTATCGACGGTTTATCCTTATTCTACCAACCATATTACTCACATTAAACAAGTTATATTATCAGAGTAAGTCCGTTTCCTTGCCACAAATATCTTCCTTCATGGGAAAACCCTGGCTGACTGTCTGAAATGCCTAGATCCCACTCGATGATCCGAGAAATCATCCTCCTCTGATTACCTCTCCACCACCACCACGTTGTCTGTCACCCCACCATGCCAACTCGCGGTCGCAAGGGACAGAGCATCACAAACCTCGTAGTCGACCCCGAGACCCTCGGCGAGGACTCGCAAGACGACGATTTCGACCCCAGGGCCTCCCACGCCTCCCCCTCTAAACGCCAGTCTCGTACTCCACACAAAAAGGCCCGTGCAGCCTCAAAGAAAAGTAAATCTCGCAGAAGACGCGACGAGTACGACGACGAAGACGACGATATCGAGATTCTCAGCAGAGGCTCCTGGTCTTCCTCATCTAGCAGTGAAGAAGAAAATAATCCTGAGATGAACGCTGCTGGCCGTCCAGCAAGAAGAGCGGTTAAAAACAACAGAGTTCAATACAAGGAATCGTCCGAGTCCGAAATACCAGGAATCAAAGACTCGGAAGACGAAGAGGAAGCCATCTTTACTGACGACGAAGGCCCTAAGCACAAGTCTCGCAAGCCAAAAGCAGGCAAGACTCCACAGAAACAGGCTCCAAAGAAAGCTCCAGCTTCCACTAGGCGCAACCTTAGGCGTCCAGCCTTCACCGAAGACGAGGACGAAGTTAGCGTCCCGCCCACAGACGACGAAGCAGACCGGAAGCCCAAGTCTCTCATCGTCAAGCTCAAAATCAGCAAACAAAAATACGACGAAGAGATGGCTCGTAAAGGATCCGTCTCGGCGGCACCTGCCCCAGCGCCTCCCACCCAACGACGATCCTCGCGTTTAGCCTCTCTGCCTCCTGAGAATACTGCTGATGACCTTCCACCCCGAACCCGTGGTAAATCGAAAGAACCGACCCAGTCACCCATTGGCCGGAACAGGCGAAGTCGCAGTTCCAGTCGTCCTACCACTGGTGACAAGGGTTCTTCAATTCAGGGCGCCAGTCGATCTCGCCGAATCACCCGTGCCGCTAGCAGAGCTAGCAGCGAAGGTGCTGCGAGTATCGATGCTCACGATGATGACATGGATGTTGAGCAACCAGCTCATCCTCCTCCTGCTCTTGCCATGTCTCGCATCACCGAAGAATCTACGCAGAACTCCTCCAATAAGCTCACGAACGGTAATACTTCCAAAGATGAAAACTTTCAACCTGGTATGACTAGCACCAGCACTGGTGATTCCCTGGATGTTAATGTCCCCAATCGCGAAATTTCTGGCTTACTCCTTGCTCCGGACCTTCTAGACGATGGTGACGTTTCTGGGCGGAAGGCCACTAGAGCTAGTGTCGCCCTGAAGAAAGAGTTCATCGAAACCGGCATCTTTCCTGAAGACGACGAAGAAGAAGAAAATGCCCAAGCCCAGGCAGATATCGTCGACATCAATATGGATGACGACGAAGATGAAGACGAAGAACCTATAGTCGGTCGCAGAACACGTTCTGCAGCCAAACGACAAATCACCCCTCCGTCTGAATTTACAACGCCTAAAAAGCAGCAACCTCAACGCAAGTCCAAACGTAGCAGCAAAGACAGCGATGACGAGTACGAAGAGGACGGCGAAGATGAGGTCGAGCATGACGAGTCAGATAGCGACCGGCCTGAACCACAAGATGACGACGACGAGGACACCGAAGAACCTCGTGGCCGTCGGACCCGAGCTGCTTCCCAAAAGAAGCGTCGCCGCAGCGAGATGTCTACGGATCCCGTTGACCTTGACCTTGAGGAGCTGGCCGAGGAAGCCCGTGATCTTGGCAAAGAGCGCAAGCGCACGCGGAGAGAAAACCGGTACCTAATGGCAGTAGAAGAGGATTCAAGTTCTAGCAGACGACCCCGACGTGCTGCCGAAAAGCCTGTGGATTATCGTGTCTTCCGTCCCGAGGAGAATCTCATTATTGAAGACGATGGTAGCCCACCGCCAACAATTATTGGCAGGAAGAATGGCCGCAAGGGTAAGAACGGTAGCTCCGGTGCCCGACCTTTGTTCAACACTCTCGGTATATTTGGCGGCATCGGCCAGGAACGCTCAATCCTCAACTCGGAGCGCAACCTCGGATTTAATGATTCCGATAGCAGCGACGACGATATCCAGTTGATGCCCACAGGAGGTATGGACGCTATTGCCCCCCCTATTAGCACTGGCGGCAAACGCGATTCTATCTCTCGAGCTGGTGGTATGGGCGCCCATGGCACACCAATGGATATGGGCAAAATCACATCTGCTCAAAAGCAAAATCTTGCCGACGCTGATCCTATCGGCATCGATCCTAATGTGGACTTTTCAAAAGTTGGCGGTTTGGCAGAGCATATCAATCAACTAAAGGAGATGGTGGCATTGCCTCTCATGTATCCCGAGATTTTCCAAAGTCTTGGAATCACCCCTCCTAGAGGTGTGCTGTTCCACGGTCCTCCTGGTACGGGTAAAACTCTGCTCGCAAGAGCCCTTGCCAATTCCTGCAGTGCCAATGGCAAACAAATTACGTTTTATATGAGAAAAGGTGCCGATATTTTGAGCAAATGGGTTGGCGAGGCTGAGAGACAGGTTCGACTATTATTTACTGATGCGAGGAAGAATGCACCCAGTATTATCTTCTTTGACGAAATTGATGGTATGTAAACCCCTTTGGAACTGTTGGAAAGTTTTTTGGTTAATAGTTTTGCAAAGGTCTTGCGCCTGTTCGTTCTAGCAAGCAGGATCAGATCCATGCATCCATTGTGTCCACCTTGCTTGCGCTTATGGATGGAATGGACGGACGTGGTCAGGTTATCGTCATTGGTGCCACAAATAGACCTGATTCCATCGACCCTGCCCTCCGACGTCCTGGTCGTTTCGACAGAGAATTCTACTTTCCACTTCCGGACAAGATATCCCGACGTTCCATTATTGACATCCACACGTCGGGATGGACACCACCGCTTTCTGATACTTTTAAGAACGAGCTTGCTAGTTTAACAAAGGGATATGGTGGTGCTGATCTTCGAGCCCTGTGTACTGAAGCCGCCTTAAATGCTGTCCAAAGAAAGTACCCGCAAATCTACCGTGATACGGACAAGAAATTCTTGATCGATCCTAAGACCATTGATGTCACTGCTCGTGATTTCATGATCTCGGTCGACAAGATCGTTCCATCTAGCGAGAGATCTTCTACCTCTGGTGCTGCTCCATTGCCTGAGCACATTGCACCTCTCTTAATTCCTACTCTTGAAGCTGTCAAAAAAATGCTTGAACAGGTGTTCCCACAGAAGAAGAAACAGACTGCACTTCAGGAGGCAGAATACGAGCCATATACTGATGCAGACGGCGGCTTTGGACGCGAGAAAATGTTGAAAGATTTCGAGAATACTCGAGTTTTCAAGCCTCGACTCCTTATTCATGGTCAGCAAGGTATGGGTCAAGGGTATCTCGGCGCCGCTTTGCTTCATCAGTTTGAAGGCATTCACGTGCAAACAGTGAATCTTCCTGTTCTGATGGGTGACCCAGCTAAGAACGCTGAAGCAACACTCATTCAATTGTTCACTGAGTTGAGGAGACACAAACCCAGCGTGCTCTACATCCCGGATTTGGAGAATTGGTTTTCTGCGGTGTCGAATGATGTTCTTACTACCTTCATGCACCTTGTAAGCAGTATTGGAAGCTCTGAAAGGATCTTGTTGCTGGGCATGACTTCAGCGGAGATCGAGGAGATTAATGTGACCGTTGTTAGAGATTTATTTGGGTATTCGAGGAAGTGTAGGATTAGCATTGCAAAGCCGGATGAGGTGAGAATCCCCATATTTATATTTATTATATATCTTGGCAAGATTTACTAACAATATCATGCAAAGGGTCAACGAGACCAATTCTTCCAAAGAGTCATTACATTTATCAGGAAGACGCCAAACGAGTTTCCTGACCCAACTATGCGACGCAAGAGGACTATTGAACCCTTGCCCCTTGCCCCGCCGCCACCACCAAAGGTTACAAGCAAGGAGGAGCAGCGGAATCAGAGACAGCTTGACAAGTATTACATTCACCAACTCAAAGTCAAGCTGATGCCCATTATCGATATGCTCAAGATCAAGTACAAACGATTCAAGCGTCCGTTTATCGGACCGGAGCGATTACAGCAACTTAACGTTCCACATAACGATGAAACGGTGGTTAGCGATCTTCGCCCCGAGCCAGATATTCGAATGATACGAGATGAAGATGGGATGGATATGATTCTTGATGTGCCGAAGAACAAGAAGTTTTACAATCTTGATCTCGAGGTTATCGAAGAGAGAGTATTCAACGGATACTATGTGAAACCGTCGCAATTTGTGGAGGATATCACCTTTTTGACAATGGACTGTCAGTCTAGTGGGGAGAGGGCTGCGATCTTGCTAGGTAGCGAGATGAGGACTAATGTAGAGATTTTGATCTATGATATGGAGAAAGAGCATCCTGGTCTGGTGCTTGAGTTGCATGGTGTTTGGAACAGGGCCCAGGAGAGGGCCAAGAAGAAGGCCGCGGAGGGGCGAGGGAGTGCTGGTTTACCCGCAATTACCGAGAGCGGAGAGGATAGCACACGTGTCGAACCATCGGAGATGCAAACTACACCTGCGCAGCACCCACCTAGTACAGGGATTATGAGGAAAACATTCACAGTAGGGACTCCATCTACACCCTACCAGCAAACGCAGATGCAGATGATGCCACCGTTGATTGAAGAGCGGGATGGTGACACCTCGAACGGGTATATTGCATCGAGTGAGTTGGGACCGAAGGATAGCGATGGGGATGCCGTTATGAGCGATATCCCCGCGGTAGGTGGAGGAAGCACACAGGATGCCAGCGTTGCCGGTGCAACTGCAGGGTCTGATAGCAACCAGAGCAGTACTTTCAGAACTGCTGTGCAGAGCATGATTCCTCAAGTCTCCGCTTTGCAGGGAGCCCCACAAGTCCAAGTACAGGAACAACAAACATCGGTTGCGGTGACACAAATCTCGGCTCTCGTCCACAGCGCGGCGAATACGCAGAAGAGTGGAGTAGGCGGGGCCAAGTATTCTGGTCCGATCGGACTGAGCAGTACTCAGACGCAGTTCGAGCAGAATACTTTGAACGCTAGTTCTACGACTTCCGGCAAGGACAATAGCTACCCTCGGCTCAGCGATCGTACGTCAAGTAGCAATCGTACTGACGTCCCCCAAGACACGCCACCTGCCAGAGCATTCGGCTATATGAGCGATGGAGCTAGCGGTGGCAGCGCTAGCACGGGGACTAGAACCCAACATCATATGATGCAGCACGCCAGCACGACTACGGGCTACGAGCACCCGATTGCCTTTGGAGACAGCCAGTTACCTGATACGCAGCGTAAGTTTACCTTTTTTCCTCTTCGGATCCCATTTCGAGATTCCTTTTGTTTCATATAGAAGGCGTGTTTTCTAATAAGCTTTTGATTTGTTCACAGCAGTAGCTTCATCTGAGGGTAGCGTACCTAGTCAGTTCGCACCCTTCGGGCAAGATTTCAGAAGCACGCAGGCTACGGGTGGGTATTCTAGTGGATCACAGCAGTCGCCGTTCGTGCCGCCGGCTTTGAGGCATCGACTTGCAGACTTGCCAGGCCCTTCACCATCGAGTAGCGTTCCCAATCTTCCCCCCCGACCACCGACTCCAACACCGGATCCACCACTTCAGCTAGATGAAGATGATTTGAAGGCGTTCCATAGGCACTTGGTGGATGTCTCTCATGGATTCACGATTGAGCAACTAGAGCAGGTTAATGCTGCGGTAATGGATCTAGTGTGGAAGCATCGAGCTTCGTGGGATAGGAATGAGATTTTGAGGGAAGCCAAGGAGGTTGTTGGAGAAGTTAAAGAGGATATTTCGGAAATGGAGCGGATGGTTAAGATCAGTAAGGCTAAGTGGAGGGCCAGAGCCGATGAAGGTGGAGAAGTCAGTTATGGCGAGGTATTGACCAGTGAGCTCGATTAATGTGGTAAAGAAGCAGGGGGTGAACGGTCCTTTTGTTCTTTGGTCTATATTGCTCATTTATGGCGGCGTTCTCCTTTTATGATTTATCTCTCTTTTTTTTGTATTGTATTTTTATATCTACTTTGAAGTAGCTTGGGGTATAAGGGCTTTAGAGAACGAAGAGACTATGTCTCCGATATTTTCTCGGATTTTCATCCACGGCTGGTCTTCATCCACGGTGTCTGTGGGTTCGCGTTAAAGATCTCAAAGTCAGTAGTTAGTCTTTTTTTTTTTTTTTTTTTTTGCTTTCCTTTTTATTTTTTTTTTTTTTTTTTTTGCGTCTCTCTTTACTTAAACTATATCTCTGGCCTGAAAGACATCTTTTTATACATGGGCGGGATTCGTTCTTTTTCTCTTTCCTTTTTGTATAATACTGAGGTGAGACTTACATATACATATTAAATTACCTTTTTTTTGTTACTTTTCTATGGAAGTCTTCGCTGCCTATTAGATTTCGAACATCGTGAGATATTAGGGCTTTGATATCTTTTTAAACCTATATCGCATAAAAAAAAGATGGTAAAGAAAGCTATGTCTTCTTATTCAAATAGATGAGAGGGAAACGCAAAAAGAATATTTGATCAAGTAGTTGCGAATATTATGAAGCATACAAGGATATTAAAAGTCTGGTTACGGAGCCATGGGAAAAAATATCACGCCCATCAAGCCTTCGTTGGTCGAGATTTGAGCTTCTTCATAACGTACGCCTTTGTGACCGACTTGCCGTTGGAAAGCTCTTTAAACCGGCGAATGATAGCTCCGGACATGTCGTTGGAGATTTCGTCGATTGCTTGCATTAAAAGAGATTCCTTCATAAATAGAAATTAGTAATAATAAATAAAGGTTATAATTATATCGCAAAAAGAAATGGTGCACAAACCTCCCAGCCACTGAGAAGAGCATCATCTTTGATTGCAAAATACCGATTCTCTAGTCGTTTGACATTACTTCCCGTATTGAACTTTTCTTCGAAGAGAAGATGCACTTGGGTGTTATTCTTGCCTTCTTGGCGGAGGTGGATGATGTAGGCATCTTGTTCCTTGGTGAATGATGACCCTCCTGGTGTACGGCCGCGTTTGAATTTCTTGGAGGGAGGAGGAAGAGGAGGAGTTGAGTTTATTTCATCAGTGTCCGCGGCGAGATTTGTTTCTTCAGGTTCGCTTTTAACGACAGCAGCGGTGGGGTGGGACTTGCGTTTAGTTGAAGGGCTTGGATTTGAAGCTGTGGGAGGAGGAGAAGGAGATGTCTCGGGTTCGTCGACCTCTGAGAGCTCTGATTTGATTTTAGGCGGAGACATTTCGCTAGAGGTTATGGAGAGCTTTGGTTTAAAGGTTGAATAGATTATATTATGGCAAGTAAGGTAAAGGTTGATAGAGATCTGAGGACTTGGCTATTGATTCTTGAGCACACGCTTGGTCCATATCATACATATACTTAGTAGCTATATAGATGGGTTTGTTGGATTCCTAGAGATGTATGGAGTCTGCAGAAATGGGTGGTAGAGTCTCTGTTGTGCTAGAATTGGCTCTGTAATCTCAACTAAAATGTTCTGGACTTTTCTAATCTTAAGTAGCAATACTGGTATATAATATCTTGGCTTCAAGGTGAGTAGATATTTGTAGTATGCTTTAGTGTGGTTTCTTATATCAGCAATAAGGTGAACATAATATACGCGATGGGTGTAATATACAAAATGGTTAAATGAAGGGCTATACTATTTCTATCGGACTAAGTCGTGTTAGCCTCAGCGGTACATCCGTCCAGAAGGTGATAATACTATCTCTTGTAAAGACGGAGTAGGGTGCAGCCCTGGGCCTAACATTGCGTGCGGTAGTGCGTGCAGCGTCGCGTGCAGGTGGTTAACGTTGCTAACGTTGCTAAAGTTGCTGGAGGTCCAGCAGACGCGGAATTCGAATTATAAAAGGCCGCTCCGTTGCCCATCCGCACTTTCTTTCTTTCATCTTCTGTTCATTCTGCTTCCGCCCTACCTCCTCGCGATCACCAAAACCAAAGCCTTGACCATCATTCTGCAAGTAAGAACGCAATGGAGTGTATCAGAGATACCAAGAGTAAGTCAGCCAATTCATCAAATTCTTCATATACATTGTGTCCAATTCAGTCACTATGGTATTGCAACGTTATACTAAATATTAGTATTTACAGCTGGTCGGCCAGTTGGCTCGATTCTCTATGAGAAGCCAGCAGAAGTCCCAGAGAGGCACATCATAGGGCTTTTGCCCATTGGCGTCATTGGCGTCAGCAAAGCTATCGGCGCAGTAGCCATGGTCAAGAAGACCATGGCGGAGGAGAGGGTCGGGGTCCGAGAGGCTGTCATCCGGACGGTCATACTCCTCGGAGTCACTGACCAGCGGATCATCGAGAAGATCCGCGCAACACCACCACCACCGGGGATGAGGCTCGCGGTTCCGGGGCCAAGTGGCCGCCAATCCCCACCACAAACCACCAAGCCCGTCGTCGTTGAGATGCGGGGGGGATACGTCCCTCCCCATCTCCGATGGATGCAGAAGAAGAAGGTGGAGGAGGGGGAGGAGAGGAAGGGGGAGGAGAAGGGGGAGGAGAGGGAGAAGGAGAGGGAGGAGAGAGAGGAGGGGAAGAGGAAGAGCGAGGGGAAGGTTGGTGGAGGGTATATCCCTCCCCACCTTCGTGTGGCTGTCGCCCCCCGTATGTCAAATTAGCCATATAATATATATATTTTTTATTTATTTATCATAAGTTCATTCTCACATTTTAAATACCTTGCTGCGATTTCGTGCCCACATCACTTCTGTAGACATATACCAAAATCTCAGCTGACACGGAACCCTAGGCTAATATATGGAATTCCAGCATTGCAGAATGAATAATTTCCTCTGATTTGATTATGCAAATAAAATCGCCATCTTACCACCCTTGTCGTGCTTGCTGTACTTCGATTCTTCTCTGTGCCAAGTTATAATCAACAAGGGGCCGAAAACGCTCAAGAAACTGGTAAATGATAAATGGTACTTCAAGGATCTGCTATAGCAATTATCGGATGGGTTCTCATCTTCATACTTCAAGTCTTTTCCCCAAACCTCAACCCTGTTGTAAAACTGCAACACCTTGATATAATCCATCTTATGTTCTCAGTCTATGACTCTAGAACATATGCACAGAAATGTGTCATTGTGTGTGTTGTTAATACAATGCAACAAAAACGCATGTTCATACATTAAAGTTAGTAACAGGGCTGGCAAAGCTAGCATTATCTTTAACGAATCTAGGGCTTGGTAGATTCTTCAAAAGTAGGAGTCAGCTTCAGCTCTCTGTTATGGCGTGTTGGATAGCGTAGACAAGGCTGTCATATTCCTTGGCTTCAAGGTAGAACGCCTCGTGTCAAAAAGGACGCCTACACAACCGGCGGTCCCCTTTGGAAGCTACACGATATTCTAACCTCCTTAACATCACTCCGTTTGCTATTTTATCGATTATCAAAACATTCTTCGCCGGCTGTCATCCTTTCAATCAAGTTGCGGCCAATAAAATTCATCACGTTGACAATATTTCAAAGTAAGGATATGCATCAGCTCCATTGGTTCCTGCATTAGTGCAAGACGCAAAAGGCGGTTCGAGCTCTGCGACATCTGAAGGTGCATAATTCAAACTAATTTCACACATCATAATCAATCACAGCTTGTTACATTAGACAAAATGGCTGAGAACGGGTGGGAACGGCTCATGGGCGCCAGCCCTGCCGTCGAACAAATTGCCATATGCCTCTCGGTCACGGACCTGATTGCATTATCATGGACCTCATTGACTACTAGAGGAGCCTTTCATCCTGCATATCAACGCCGAACGGACCTTAGTCTCAAACTTTCTCGCAATTTTAAGGATCCGAGAGCCTTGATACAGATCATGCGCCAAAACAGAGTTGTCGTCGGCGGCAAATGGTCCATCTCGTTCATTTGGGACGGGATGGCTGATCCAAACTCCACCCCATGGGAGTTTTATGTTCTTCAAGGCTGTGATCAAGCCTTCAGAAAACACCTGAAAATCCACCAGGGCATGACTGAGCTACCCGAGGTCCACCAGGATAGCATTCGTAGTAGCCAATTTGAATGGATTCAGTTCGAAGGGGAGAAAACGAGTGCTGTTTTGAATATCGTCAGCGCTTGGGGCCCACGCATGTACCCATTGACCAAGACGATTGGGAAATTCTCTCTCACGGTCCTGAACTGCTTCTCATCAGTTGATGCAACTTTTATTGGCTACCCAGAGTTCACATTGAACCTGCTTATGGCGGAGCGAGACGACGCCGCAAAAGTAGAACGTGGAAACTGGAGCCGCTATTTCCAGCAATATACAACTGCAAACGAAATGGTCAAACTCGGGTTTACCAAGGTACATAAATTCCAACTCCGAAGGGCAATGGCTGGACCGGAATTTCGAAAACATAGAGGCGGTGTGACAAAGAACCAGATCACTTCCCCCATCAAAATAATGCATCACAATAATATTATTGGAAAGAGCGCTAGCGGCAAACTTAAAAGGCAGCTAACAGAGATAGAGCTGGGTATCATTTCGCACATCAGAGCTGAGAAGTATCGATACGTCGATTTTTTGCCTCGCATCTGGATCCCTAGGACTTGGGCAAAGATGAGACCTACAAAGGCGGTAGACCTAACTAATATTGAGTCGAAGGCCAGGGGGCAAAGCATGGACAGCTGGATGAGAAGGTCTGAGAAAGAGCGTGCTGCTGTCAGACCGATATTTGACTCCGAGCCTGAGGAACCCATCTACAACGAAGATGAAGCCCATTCGGAGTGATTTTTTTCTTTGACCAATCACCTCAACAGCTACATGGTTTACCGGCTCAAGCGATCCCTGCGCCGATTAGGAACCCAACCGTGCAGCAACAGAGCAGCCTGAAATTGCGTATGCAGGAACCATTACACCTTGTTCTTCTTCCTCTTCTCCTTTCTTTTTTTTTGTATCTTTAATCACTGCCATTGTCTTGCGAACCAAACTCTACACGCCGAGCGCTCAGCTTGCGCAGTGGTTGGATCAAAAGCTAAAAGGCCATCTTTGTCATACCTGCATGTTTTGACAATTAGCCTTGACCTGAGAGATTTGCACAACAAGAAAGCTTATTAGATAGAGACCTCAATTCAGGAGACTATTCTCTGCCATCCTCGTCTGTGCAATGTGCACGCAAGAAGTCTCAGCTGTTACACATCTAAACGTGCTTTGCCGTTTTATAATCCTAGTCATAAAAATGATATTTCCCGTCCTCCCACGAGTTTTTATTATTTTAATGCATGCGCCACGCGCTATGGCTTCTGAATTATTATTTTTTTCAGGTTCTTGCTTCAAACCCCTGCGGGTCGTTGAGGTGAAAAAAACTCTCGAATGCAGATAGTAATCACAAATAGAAAAACTCAACCACCTGATCGAACTCTCTTACCTGATAGCTGATGGTTTGACACACACATAGTATGCCGCAAACTTTGCTTTGACGCAACTGCCGCCGCGACGCAACTGTTCGGTTAAGTGGGGATCAAAGCGCCCACTAGGATCCTCTCCCAAAATCGGTGTTATTCTGAGAGAATGCAATATTCCGGTATTATGTTATAGGCCTGCATGTTAAGATTGTGTTTCAAGGATATTCAGTTAATCCGGTGCAGCTCGTAAACGGAACTTCAACTTCTGTTTTCTTCCGTTTCTCTTTTTATCTCCCCTGGCTATAATTCTTATCTCACCAATCGATACGATATGCGGATATCGTATCGCTATCTATTGATAAGAAGAACTATCGCGAAGGTACAAGCTTGAGCATACATTTACGCCTTTCATTCTTTGTTTCTTCACCCCAACTGGTCCTAGCTGTAACGAGCCTAATTTTATTCAACACGCATGGTACCTATCATAGAGGATCCACTCAAGGTCGTACGTTGTACGACCAAATCAAGAACTGTCTCGAACTTTGTTTGTCGGGTGAAGCCCCGCCATTCTCCGCCAATTCCCACGGAATCTTTTTAAGCGAAAGAATTGAGTAAAAAGGCACCACTAGCTAAAATCACCGCGTTTCATTAGCACAGACTTGTGCTCGGAACTATGTACATACGTGTACCTTGGGATCGGCTTTTTGGCCCCTCAGCACTCTGAGCTCGAGCAGCTCGAGCCGTTCGCGAGAACGTCGATTTCGAAAGGGATTCGCCTATGTTTCAAGTCAACCGACGGAGCTGAAATCCTTTCTCAGAATTTCTTTTCGCCACTAGAAGAAATGACAAAACCAGACAGGTGGGTCTCCCTGTGCCATCTAGAATGCAGGTCTGTTGCACGGACATCAACCAAGAATGTCCGCCAAGATCTCCGGCGGCTTTAGCGCCAAATCTTTCGTGCAGACTGAACATTTTCAACCGCTGGCTCTTTTTTGAGTTTCCAGTTGCATTGTTCTGCCTGCCCCATTTTCGGCGTCGGCTTCAGGGGTGCGCCGCTCTCTGGTACTCTCGGATCGCACCCCAGCCAAAATCTGGGGAAAGTATTCACAGGAAGAAGAAACATAGCTTTAAGAAAACCCCAGAAACAGTCCTCCCCGGAAAGTACGAAACATGGCACCATTCTTATATAATATATAATATGCGTATCCGCACTAACTGTGCTACCTCAATCCTTACTTTCCTCGACAAGCATCATTCCTTTAAGATATTATCCCCACACTTTCTACGATTCTGACATCATAATATTGTGGAAACGCTTCCTTTAGCAAAAAGTAAAATAATCCGTCTCATTACCGCATTCGCAATGTCGTTCTCCAAATTCCTTGCGGCAACTGTATTACTTGCAGTCGGGCTCGCGCCCACCGCGGTTATGGCAAGCAAAAGCTCAACCTCAGGTGTTGCAGAAACATCCCTCTACTGGGATTGCTGCAAGGCTTCCTGCTCATGGGCAGACCATGGTTCTTTTGTTGGCAATCCCATCAACACCTGTAGCATTAATGGAACACGGTTAACCGATTGGAACCTGGGGACGGGATGCAGCGACGGCGAGTCGTTTGCCTGTCAAGACCAGCTCCCGTGGGCCGTTAATGATACGTTATCTTATGGATTCGTTGGTGCTTACATCGACGGATTCCTAGAGAGGACGTGGTGCTGTGGGTGTTACGAGCTTGAGTTTACAGATAATGTGGTCAAAGGCAAGAAGATGATTGTCCAGGCTAGCAACTCTAATTATGACGCTAGTGGGTATTCACAGTTTAATCTTGGCGTAAGTTATCCCTTAGCACATATAAAAAAAAAACACCTCATCAAAATTCGAATACTAAACAAAAGTTTGCAGATTCCTGGAGGTTACGATTATGCTAGCGCGTGTGCCAAACAGTTTGGTGCGGAACCAATCTTTGGCAAGGAAAACAACGGGGTGCTTACCCGTGATCAGTGCGAATACTTGCCTGATACCCTCAAGCCGGGTTGCTACTGGCGATTCGACTGGCTTATGGATGCGAAGAGACCAAAGTAAGTCGTAACCATGTTGAAAGAATGAGATTTTCTTGTAAAATATAGGAGCTGATTATTCCGCCAGCGTTACATGGAAGAGAGTTGGCTGCCCAAAGGTGCTAACTGACATCACTGGCTGTCTTCGAGCTGACGAATCCCAGTTCCTTGCCACTGCAGTAGACAACAGCACCATCGCCACTCCTACTCCATCTGCAGCATGGAGCATTAGCTCTCTATCTGCGTTCTACACTATTGCATTTGCTGCACTGCTCGGTGCAGCGATCTCTCTGTAGATTTTGTGCAAGGTAATTTTTTTGAAATTTCCATAACGAATTTATATTTCTCTTCTACAATGCAACGTTGGATACGATGTATATGAATTATTATTTTTTTGCGAGCTTTTTTTCTTCTAATACTTCGAATATTCTATGTTCTCTCTTTTCAATTTATGGTGACGACTGCGCGGGCAATGGAGTTCTTCTGTTTCATTTCGGGTACTTTGCTTGACGGACGATTTCTTGTATCTATAATGCGGCTCTCGAAGAACTATTGGCTTGTACGAGTTCGTTCATTCTTCTGATTAAAAGCTATTGGATCGGTTGAGCTGTTCCTTTCAAGAATTGTGCCTTTATTTTTGTGTATCATTCTAAATTATGTTATGGCGTCAGATAGAGACGGCTGTCATATCTGAAGACATTATTATTGATATAAATATTTTCTATATATATTCTTTTCAATGCTACCAATATTCCAAGCAGCGCCAATTAGCGAAATAATTTTAATTTTGTTGAAACAAAGAAGTCGTATATGACGGGAAGAATGAATTACAGTAGTAGAATGTTCTAAATGGCGTAATTCCATATTAGATGTATAATATTTCAAGTTAAGGATTTATACAAGGCCAAGCTGTTAACGTTAATCAGCTTCCAAGTTCGCTTGGTAAAAAACAAGGTCTCTTGAGAAAGGGGTCCCACGAGGATTCTGGGAAGCTGCCGAAAGATTAGCGAACGTGCGGAAACCAAATCAATTAATTTGCATATTTGGCAGATACCAAAGTACTTGGTACCTTGTCCGCTGTACAAGATCCCCCTTTGCTGTTTTAGACCGTGGACGAATTCCCTTTCTTTGAGACTGTAAGACATGGCTTAAAAGATCGAATCTGTGGTACCGCCCAGAACCAAGGAACGCCGCCATTCCATCGCTTCTACACGTGCACGTTTTCAGCCCCTCGAATGCAGACTCACTTTGAGTACCTAGCTAATTAGTTAACTGAAAGTGCGGGTTCGAGCAAGCACTAGAAAGGGTTTTCTCTGGTCTGAATCTTCAATTTCTAGATTTCCGTTGACGCATGACGGAGGAGAAACTGCAGGGGTTTTCTGTCTGTGTTTGTATCCCGTTCCTTTTCATTTCAAACCGTTAACTCGGGCCCGGACACACAAATGAGGCCTTTTGTGTTGTGTCTGGTTTAACGAGACCAGGCCCGGACGGACTTATTCTCTCCGTATTGCAACAAATCTTTTTTTTTTTTTTTTAAGCTGGAACGGCGACGCACACCGAAGAAATAATTCCGTCAAGCCGGCGACGGCCTGCCCGGCTGCCCCGGCTGCCCACCCTCAAGAACCTTCTGTGTGAGATTAAATAATAATGGTTTTCTGCATGTGTCGCATGTGGTCTCCTGAAGCGGATTTAATGCACCAAAATTTTGCCGCCACCAAAAAACTGGATTTTCAACGCATGTAGGCAAACTAGGTGCGCACGCTCCCTTGGCAAGGGCCGCGACCCCGTTCGATTTTCAAACCAGTCAATCATATGTTTCCAAAGTACTCCCTCCGGCATACGAGTATATTGATGGTATTACTGATATTAAACACACGGAATTTGCACTTGATACATTGGGGGCAGCTGATGAATCGTATCTATCATTTATGCATTTTGTTCATTTTTGTTTTATAATGTAACTTGTACAGATACATGCATACATCTGCATGCATGGACTTATAAAATATGGTGAGACCATGCATTCGACCAAGCTATCCTCATGAAAAGCCACCGGAAACTCCGCCTCCGCTAGATAGGTAATAATAATATGTACAATGGTATTGTATGAATGAGTGTATGAAACAGAAATATATTAGGAAAATGTAACAAAAATCTTTAAAAACGCCGACGCCAGCGACATTGAAACCAAAAATCCGGACCGGACATAATTCAAGTCGTCATATCATATAAGTAACGCCATCAACAAGCTAAAGGGATATATTTGAGGGAAAGGGAAAAAAAAACAAAAAACTCCTGTTTGTCATCCAATGGAGAACAAAGTACAGTGATAGCGACATGCTTAATGCTTAGTCACAGCTAACCTAGGCTTTTCGACGGCATCAGCCCCGCCCACTGTAGATACGCTCTCATTACGCGAGTAGCAGTTCACATCAGCTTTTGAGCTACAACTGGCGCTGTCTTCTTCCACGATGGTCTCATCGAACCGTGTTTTAACCATACAGGTTTCGAGATCGATGGTTTGATCACCGATAGTGGTATCATATAGACCCTTCTTTCTCGGCGGGGGTCTGAGCCTTTGCAAAAAGCCCTCGCGAGCAGAAATTTGTGTACCACTAACACCACCGGTAATGCGGATGGGGCTGGCGCCGCTCCCTGCGTATGTGCCTTCTTCCTTACCGAGCCACCGGAGAATGAGGACACGAAGGGATGGGATGCACGCGACAACAATCGCGACGCAGTTTTCCCAGTGGTTGATGGTAAAGATGATTTCATAGGTCCAATCATCTGGAGCGGAGACGTACAGACGATCTCTATAGGTATAAAATATTTTGGCGGCACCGATGCCAGTGACACTAAAATCGCATTTTATGTTAGCTTTTCGTACGATAAATTAGCGGAGTGGGAGGAGATTGTTGGATGCGCATACGCTAAACTTAACGAGAATAAGAACACTACAATCAACCTGTTCCTCAAACTGGCCTTTTGTAGCTTCCAGGTGAGATAACATGGAATCGGGAAAATGAGAAGATCCGTAAACATATTTACGCAGACTTGGAAGATGTTGATACGTCCAATAACTATTCTACCGGAGCAATGCAGGTTGCCGAACGTTCTGTCGTGCCATTTATTGCCCGATCTCTGGGGGCACTGGAAAAGCAGAAATACGGCAACTATCAGGCATGAAACGGCGTTCAGAGCGAAAATACCGTATACGAATTTTCGGAGCTCGTTGAGGATACCGCCAACTTTGAGAAGAAGCAAGAGAATAGAGGCTTTCACCAGTGGTAAGATGAAGGCGTTGCAGACATTGAACCAGGTGCTCATCTGATAGTTTTTCACCATATCTGGTTCAAGAAATCTCTGGTTTACGTCCCATATGTGGATACCAAAGTGCCACATTTTTATCCATTGCCAGGATGGATATATTATAAGAATCGATAGGAGCTAGAATGAAGGTTTAGCGAGTGGTACATATGTAATAGGTTGATCAGTCTGGCAACAAAACCTACAGTAGCTAAGAAAATCGTATAATCATCCAATCCCCACCCTGATTTTCTTTTTGCGTGAAATCTCAAGACGGTAAAAGCCAATGATATGAGCGGCGTTATTGTAACGATGGCTAAAGCAAAATTTTGCTTGGGATAAACTCCTGGCTTCTCGATGCTGCCACCCCAGGCAACCCACTTTTCTGCCATGACTATGGCAAACAAATAACGAAAGTTGGAATGTGTTGAGATGTCGTCTAGGGTCTGTTGACCGATGTCGACAGGCTGGTGTGGCCCGGACTAGGCTTCTCCAGTGGCTAGGGCAAGATAGCTAGTCGCAGTATACCCTTCTACCTAGTTTCAGCATCAAAAAATGGACACTGAAGTTTTAAAGATTGAAAAATATCGCGAAAAGGGAAGAAAAGGTGTTTTGAAAAGGATCGTAGGAGGGTTTTATTAGTCCCTTCTTAATCCGCCCAAATATTGACTTGGATGTGGTAGGTATCTGCAAAATGGTGTCCGATCGAAATGGAGATTCTGGGGCCGAAGACAGGCAAGAAGGCGCAGTGGGTCCTCCTTAAGTATCTGAGATCGGTGGAGACGTCTCTGGATTGGAGGAATTTTGCTTTGGCCTTGATTGTGAAAGCTGGGGTTAAGTGGGTTCATCCTGGTCCCCCGGAGGATGCACCAGGTCTGGGAATACGACCCACACACCACCTGCATATTCTTTGTCGCACCGAATGATCTGTGACAGGGATTTCTTCCTACGGTTGAAGTGCTTGATGCAGCAGACGAATCACAAAACTGCTAATGATTTAATATGTGGCGCTGAACGGACGGGATCTGGGTTTCGAAGAGGACTTGTGATGATGGTGTGTACATACAGTCGACTACCAAAAGGAATCCGGGTGGGGCTCTTTGTCCCTCCAGGTTTTTAACAGTTCTCTTCCGATTTAAAAACATTCTTTTTTTGCAGCTTATAGAAACACATCAAACGGCGATCCCTTGCTTACAGTAGATGAATTCTTAAAAAGTATTCTTTAGCCCAAATTTAAAGACCTTTGGTAGTCGACTGTACAAGTACATACATAGCCAAGTATGTACACCTTATGCGCCTCAAAGTTATTTAAACTTTCGATTCTCATGACAAGCACAGTTCCAGAACTTGCAAGGTGTCAATTTTGTCGCCGCCCACGTTTTAGAAACAGCAATCTCATTTATTATCTTTGGGTGATTATTAAATTTTCGGTATAGAGCTTTCGTCATGGTTGTGAATCTTCGTTGCTGAAGGGATAGCAATACGGTGACGGATCAGAATCTAACCTGTTTCGGTGGCATAGAATGATGACTTTGGTTGTTCTATTTTATTCAGGTTGATTTGCGGTGAGAGGTGGGCGCGTGTGGCTGTCTCTGCATCAGTCGCACGGACAGCAGAAAAGCTGATGGTTAAGCATTCTCGTCTTTCTATCCTGTCAAAACACCGGCAGCATCCCATTCGTCCCTAGCTCGTTTGAACCGTGTCTTCCAGAGATGCATCTGCATCTCGTTCTGGCAAAGCTTGAAGAGGCATCGATTGATATTGCTCGGGCCCGGGCTGGCTAAAAAACTCATGCAGTGATCGACGCAAGGATGGAGTTATTAGGACGGCACCGGCTGAAGAACCATTTGAATATATTTGAACACACGAGCAATATAATAACGTACTGCCACGCGGTTTCGGATGTTGTCTGTTCCGCTGAGAGTAGTTCCGTCTCACCGCCTTGGCTGTTTGTCGAGTCAGTTTTCTCTCAACACATTTCTTGGCCTTCCAGCTCTCGAGCAGGGACTTCGCAACGAAGGTGTCGATGATCTGAAAAACATCAGACCTGCGAGAACAATTCGGATAAGGCAAACCTATTCTCTCAGCATCAACTTGAATCTAATTTCTCTCAAGCCCTAATTATCATAATTCGCTTGGACGTTTCTGTTTACCAGCCTGAGTCCCCAGTAGTTTTAACAGACGACCCTAAGGAAGGTCAAAGTTGGTATCCACTTTCCACGCTCCCTGACTTGCAAGACCTGTGGAGATGGCATACTGCAAGTTTTGTGTAAGAACAAAACTGTCAAAAAAAAGACCAGCGCCTCGACTGGGTTCCGAGAAACCCAGCCATTTAAAATGAGATCTTTAGCGAAAACGGGATTTGTGAACTAGGGCCAGATAAATGCTTCTTCAGCAAGCGTTTCCTTGTGTCAGAGCAGGATAACAAAATTGTGACCATCCCGTCTTCAGATATTGATCTGCTTCCGTGCAGGTTTGAGTGAAACGACATGCAGGAGAATCGTGAAGATAAACTTTGTTTCTTCGCATTTTCGATGCATCGCTCTGAGCTCTTCAATTTGATCAAGAAGAAGAGTGGCGTGACTGCATCATCTAGCAGCTGCAACCAGCTTTCACGATAGGCTGCTCTCTGCCTACGACGGGACCTGCTAAACCCTTCGAGCACGGTTTTCTCAACTAAGCGTCGGCTCGCTGCGCCTCGAAGTTTAGGGTTCGATAGGAGGGAGGGACTGAGCACAAAGGTCCCGCTCTGCAGCATGCGATAGATTTGTAGCAAGCCTAGAATATCATGCAAGAGGATCATAGGTTGAAGCTTGGAAACCAATGCTCCTATTTTAATTTTGAGACCAGGGTAGCAACAGTTTTAAATTTCAACCGAGGACACATGATCGGCACTGCAAATATATGCACAACGAGAAAAAAGCAGGCTGGCACGGAAATATGTTTTGACTCGCTGGGTTTTCTGCTGTCTGAGCGGGATATTTTTTGTTGACGCCATTGCTGCTGTTGCGTTAACCCGTTGGTAGAAGTCGTAAGAGGCCATGGCAAACTGTGAGTGTCCAAAACAAAACGAGATTGAACCGCTTGCTGTTTCTGACGAAACGCACATGGAGAAGTGGAGCAATGCGTGATTTGGAAGACGGGGCCTGAGCACCGAGTCAGGTTAGAAGCAGAACGAGGCCCAAGGAAATGGAGTTTCGCAAGTCGAGAGGGGAACACCCAATCCCAACTAGCACTGCTCTATTGAGATCGAAGAGAATCTGGAGATGAAATCTAGAGTTGATGGAGCTGTCAATGCAATATCGCTGACGTTAAGAGAGACCCCTAGTCTGATAGGGCTGATCGTTATATTTTATATTTTATAATGCAGGAAATACGGGCTTTCCGTATCTTATTTTTCCCTTATGATGAGGAATCGAACACCAAAATCCCCATCAAAACGGGTGAGAGACGGGTTTCGGAGGGTGGTGAGTTCCGTACAAGGGTGAACCAAGGGGCAGAAGGCTGCCAAGGGGCTAACGCCGACGAGACCCTTCCTATTTGCTGTCCAAACGAGAACATGGGGAGTCCTTCGGTTTGTCGACAGGCATGGGTAGGCGAAAACCAGCGAGCGGGGAAAGCAGTGCCTTCTCCTGGTAACACGGCCTGGCTTTGCTATAGGCCGGCTGGCTGGATTGCAGGCAGGCTTGGATAGATGGGTTGATGGATGCGTGGATGGATGGATTGATGGATGAATGCATGCATGGCGATGTCCAGGACACTGGAAGGAGCTTCCACGCCTCCATCCGACTGAGAACAGCGACAACACATCTGAGCCTCAACCCGTCCTATCCTCTCAGCTCAGCTCATCTCAGCTCAGCTCGCTCGAGCAGCCTCCGATTCGGCTCAAGAGACTCCTGTCCACGGATCCGGCCCAGCCAGCTCTGATTGGCCCATCTCAAACTCCAGCTTCAATCACCTCGTCCTTTGCTCAGCCGCCGGTCCGCTCCATCCTTTCGGCATTTGACTGTTCCTGTCGCGGCTGCTAGCATTCGGCGACTTCCGCGAGTGCATGACAAGCGCCGTCTACCCCTTTCTTGGACCAATCTAGGCTGTCTCGTGGCAACTGTCCAGCTCAGACATCAGACGAAAAAAAAGAAAGAAAGAAGAAAGAAAGAAAGAAAGGAAGACAGAAAAGAGAGAGAAACACGCATCGCTCTCTGTTGCATGCTGCGGACGGGTATAGCTCGCATCGCCAGATTTCGCCAAACTTCATCATCGTCCGCTCTGCTGATTGGGATACCGGTTATCCTGTCTCACCCGACGGCCGTCTCCCCCGGCTTTCTCGGACCTCAATGGACTGATTCTCACGCGGAAGTGGCCAATCACACCGCCGAAACCACCCCTTCCACCACATCAACCATGTCGTTCAGCTCTATCTTCTCTGAAAAGAGAGCTTCGAAAGAGTCCACCTCTTCCACCTCTTCCACTCATTCCATCCTTCCCAAGTCTCTCGTCGATTACATACACTCCGTTACCAATCACGCTCCCACTTACCCCACCATCCCTATCCAACTCGTCTCAGACCTTCATCTCGAAATTCCCGATCCGGTCTTCCAGAACCGCGGCTATTCCGAGTACACCCTACCTCGTCTCTCTCCGTATCTGATCTTAGCTGGCGACATCGGCACCCTGAACCAGCCCGAAAGCTACCTCTGCTTCCTTCGCCGTCATTGCGAGATATTCGACAAGGTCTTCCTGGTCCTCGGAAACCATGAGTTCTACGGGACCAGCCGGCGCGACGGGTTCGCAAGTCTCGAATCCTTCTTCGCTGAGGACCCCATCCTCGCCGAGAAATTAGTCGTATTAAACCGTAATCGGTATGACTTTCCAGACTCGAAGCTCACGATTCTCGGGTGTACGTTACAGTCTGAAATCAGACCTGAGCAGCGCTTAGAGATCGAGGGCAAGCTTAATGATTTCCGGCAGATCAAGGGTTGGAAAGTAGACGACCATAACGCCGAGCACTCGATCGATGTTGCATGGTTGCGTGATCAGATTGAGGAAATCGCAGAGGCGGACCCGGATCGGAGGATTCTCATAGCCACGCACCACGCGCCCAGTTTTCGAAAGACGAGTGCGCCGCAACATGAAGACTCTGCGTTGAGTTCAGCGTTTTGCACCGGGATTCTGGAAGGTGGGGCCTGGAGAGGGTGGAAAGGGAAGGAGATGGTGAAGAGTTGGGTGTTTGGTCATACGCATTGGTGTTGCGATTTCATGCTCAGCGGCGTTCGGGTGGTTAGTAATCAAAGAGGGTACTGGTTTGAGAAAACGGTGAGGGCTGAGTACAAGGAGGACTTGGTAATGGATGTCTGAGTCCTGGTTTCTTGGCCATTCGCGAAAATCTCGGATATGTAGTGAAAATAGCAGAAGGTGGTGCCTGTCGTTCTTCCCAGTTAGCGTTTGGTTTACGAGACAAATCACTACATGGAAGAGATTAAATCGGTTATACCAAGTTGGCGTATTGAGAAATGCAGAACTCGGTGGGATTATCCGAGAAGTAATACCAGAGGTGCTCAAAAGGCGGCACTGTTGGGTATCACTATCATCATCAAATATCATGTATTGTCTATGAAGGGCATTGGAGTCACGGCTTTTTGGTTGAGAAGGTCCACACCAGTATGAGCAGTGCATTCTCTTTTTATCTTTTCGTCGCGATTCGTATTTTTCCTGTGTATTTATTATGCTTCATCTAATATTATATGAGCGATGTTTTTCTTCTTTCCGTACAAGCTTGCTTCTTCGGAGAAGGCGGTGCAGATATAATAGTAATATTTAAAATATCGTCATTCAGTATATATATTCGTACAATCCCAAGACATGAAGTATTACCAGTCCCCCGCTACCAAGCTCGCTGAAGTCAAGACCCGTCTGCTTTGCTCTTCAATGGCTTTCTTCCTTCCCAATTCTCCCACGGTCAATGCAAAGCCTCTTGCTACTCCTCCCTGGGCCAGCAATGTTCTAGCCATCTCTCTATCTTCAACCTCCGACCATGGTTCGTCGTAAACCCGTTCCGTCTTATCAACGCTCAGCTTCTCTTCGACGCCCATAATCTCGTTCCATTCTTCCGTCTTTCCTTTCGAGATGTGCGTCAACCGGAGATTTCGATGATAAAACAATGGGTTTTTAGGATCCGATAGGTGTTCTTTCGCAAATGAGACATTATGAAGAATCATATTCTCCACTTCTTTAATCTTGGGATCGTGTGGGAACGTCGTGGCGTATACCAGTAATCCTTCGATGAGGAGATGCGTAAAATACGGGTAGTCCGCCCACACCCGTTTTGCCGGGTTCGGGGCCGAAGTATTAAATATTGCTTTATAGGGCGTTATGCTTGCAGCCGCGAGGACATGGATCTTTTCGGTCAAATCTTTATCACTGCTCAATGGTGTAGAATCATTTGACCGTAATGACTCCTGATGTAAGAGGCATAAAAGCTGTAATGTAGTTCCGATATTATAAGATAAAATAGTATTCTCGTCTCGCCTCCAGTTTAAGTCGTCCGATTGGGTCATTTTGTCGGCCATAAGATGTGTAAGTTCATCGCCTTTGTGGTCCTTTTCTGTGATCCAGAGGGTGTCGACAAGCCAGTGACCAGATTTCCGGGCTACCTCTATGAAGTTTGAAATATCTCTCTCGAGCTCCTCTATGGCGTCGTCGGATCCATGCTCTAATGCTACCCAATCCGATTTCTTTTCTTCATCGCTTAGCTGGATTTTAGAGGGTGTTGGCCGACTTTTTATGGTTTTGATATGTGATCTTAGTGCTTCTGCTGTTCTTAGGAGTGCAACTCCAGTAATAGCAGTTGAGCAGCAGCAGCGATCATTATGTGGCGGTTCATCGCCTACGTGCCATTGTATACCGCCAGGCGATGAATCTTCCTCTGTCCAACCTGTTATTAGGAAATGACAAAGGTTTCGTGCTAATTCGAGGTATTTGTATTCTTTGAGAAGGAGAAAAGCATCAACGAATGCGACTGCGATTTGTGCATTATCATCTAAAATAGTGGGTTAGAACTGAAATGTCCTAGAAAACTTAGATCGGCATTGGCAAATACAAACCGTAATAAACGTCTGTATCACCCTTTGCATACAGCCATGCGGAATATGCCTTAAACTCGGGGTTGTAAAATCTTTCTTGTAAAGTTTCGATAGCAGTGGGAATATGATCGCTATACCGACCCGGGGATAATCTCTCGGCTTCAATAATAGATTGTAATCCGACAGTCTAAGATATTCCATTTGTGTTAGACACCGATTTTTCGTACTGGGAGAATAGAAGGCGACGGGGGGCGAATGCGACGTACGAATGTCCAGACTGTGTAACCATTATAAAAACCTAACGGGACCTTTTGCGAAACACTAAAGCATTAGCTCCTAGTTTAATCAAGCGAGCGAAAAACAAACATCCTCGAAGAAATATAAACTTCGAAGCTTGTGATAAAATTAGCTTACTGTTTCGGAGCTTGGACGTTTATTGCAAAATAGATCAACATCTGGTTCCCAGAATTCCTTCCATATGTCATCTGCTAGTTTGAGAGTATGTTCGCGTAGTTCGGATATAAACTCGTTTTTGTAGTTTTCGTCGTCGAAACGGTTGGTGCTGGTTATAGCGGGGCCTATGACTCGGGAGAGCAGAGAGCCCAGAGCAGATATCGCGGCATACATGGTAATTTATCGGGCGGTTGTTTGATTTAATTAGATTGCGATGCTATTGCTTATGATGGGAAAGTTGGATGTGGCGAGTTCTTCTGAATTTGGAGGTCGAGCTTTCCTTCTTCTGGTGGTGCGGGTCGTGACATCATGGCGGCGGTAGGTGGGGAGATCGCTCACTAAACTAAATCGTGTGCAACAGAGCGGCATCGCAACACACAGCAGTGTTGGATTTGTCCAGAATCCGTTTATCGCCTAACTTCGTTGTCAATAGCGGAGGGCCTTATTGCAAGGCTTTTATTGCCATGAGTGTGCGTTTAGTAAGTGTAACAATTACCATTTAAAGGATTTTGCTCCTGGTTGAAGGAAATCAAGTATGGATTTTTAAAGACTCGCGCATGTAATTGAACTCGCTTTCGAGCCATGGCAATTGTATAAGAATAATGGCCGTAAGTTATTGATTCAAAGCATCTATGTTATATAAATGAGACATTGTACTGCTTCTCTGAAGTGAGCTACGAGCTATTTAATCTGCCTAAGGTTAGCACATACGTAAATAGAGTTGCCAATATCAATTATATGCATTACAAACGTTGGGCCAAAGCGATTGGAACCTGTGATTACTCAAATGGGCATATACATACGGTACATCAATGGAATGATGACCGCGTGTGTTAAACTAGTAGAGGTCTCGAAGGATAGCAAGGACATTATGTGTAGTTATCAATTTCGATTTAGATATGTTTGTGGACAAACAAATTGGACTCCTTTCCTCCCCCAATTTGCTCGAATTTCTCGTGGATTTTTGGTAATTACAAAAGGCGGCACCTCTCTGGCTTCATCCTCCTTCCCTCTCTTTTTTTCTTTCTTTCTTCTCCTCTTCCTTCTATCAACCGAATAGCCCTTTATCTTCACCGCAATTGAGAAACTTTCATTCATCCTCTTCGTTTCAAATCCCACAAACAAGCTAATATAGCAAAGTAAGTTAATCCTGACGCTATTCGTTCGTTATATTTTATTTCATATTACTATGTGTGGGTACAGGAGGACTTTATAGTGCATTCTTGGTTTAGAAGATATAATGACACTGTAACCACTTTAACGAAAAACCTTGTCTTCAAGTATCTTCAGGTCTTCTTATCTTCGTTAGTCACATTGACCATTATTTATTATTTCTGTCATCCGATTCGCCTTTCTTTTGTGTCGATATCTCATTGAATCGATAATTTTAAGAACATTGCAATTAACGCTACGGGAAAGCTCCAGGAAAACCGAAATGCCTCCACAAAGAACTAAGCGATCACGCTCTGCCTCTGGCAGATTTCAAGTAGCCCCATATAGTGGGCGCCCAACTACACCAGAGCCGCCAGTCACTAGAATACGTGCACCTCCTCGAATTACCTTATTCATGCATCTAATTATTCCTCCCATTTCCCAATTACCTGCCCTCACTCGTGAAGGTAGCATCCAAAATCCCTCTGCGCCTTCATGGGACGAGACTACGGAAGAGGTTCCTAGTCAAGTGCCGTTCGACGTCCGCATGTTTCTTCGCCGACGTCGCCTCGACTTCGTTCGCGATAACGGAGTGACGGCTGGGGGTCCCCCTTCTAATTCCTCTCCTTTACTCCTGACTGACACCCGCAACCTATCGGGACGCGGTGGTCAGAAGGACGGAGTTGTAAACCGGCTGAGAGCCGGACTGTCTCGACGAACTTACCACTCGGAGCCTCCGAGCCCGGGGTTAACGGGGTTCGTAAAGAGGACAGACTGTGGTAGAATTACAAAACCAAAACCGGTAGCAGCTCGGGCAACGCCAGGCAGCGTTGGTCGCGGGAGGAGTCCCAGACCACGCGAGACTACCAATTCTCAGATGTTTGGAGAGACACCACATCCCGATTCGAGTGTATTGCTGGTAACTGATCCTGGGGTACCTGAGGTTTCTGGGCGAGTCACCGAAGCTGGACCCGCTACCCGGCTTCAAAGACGTACGGGTCCGCGAAGATCTGGCAACGGTGCACGAACTTGGTCTCCGAGGGATCCAAGAGATGGAGCCAATGCTTTGACTCGAGGAGGAGGTACACGGATAGCCAACGGGGGGCAAAGAGATCTCGCGACAACTGCTAGAGCCCCTCTTGTAGGCCTTAGTGGTCGACAAGTCGGTGCAGCTGGCGGACGACGCGCAGATTTCGATGCTTTGACGGAGGCGGAGCGGGGCTTGTTCTCAGCTCCAACTCCTCCCCAGGCTCCTGTACAGCCAAGGCGTGGCAATGGAGTCCGAAGGAGTAATGGAACTCGTGGTGGTCGTCCCGCGCAAGCCGCTCCTACGGGGCGACAGCAACCGGTGATGGCACCTACAGTTCCACGAACCCAAGGTACTCCTCTAGTCCAACCGAGAAATCGTGCAGACCAGCAAACGCCTGCGGCAGCTTCACAGCCAGTACGGCGAGTAGGACTCACCGAAATCGATACCAACCAGCTGGCGAGTGGTGGGGTTGTGGTTCGAGGACGGATGGTCCAACCGAGTGCTGCAGTTGCTCCCCGAAGCCGACGAAACCGTCGCTATCAGGAACGTCTGCTAGATGTATTCCGTAGTGGTAGTAGATGATTGCGTCTGGTGTTAGGGTGGCTCACAGCACCGGGCTCGTCTTACCGTGAGGTACAATATATGTGGTGTAAGAAACAGATGAAAATATCACTGGAGGAGGCTCTCCTATCGGGGGTAGAGCTCTTGCCAACCAACCCTTCTTTGATATGGGCTTGTAAGAAAAGGTATTGCAATGGGATACCAAGGGATGAGACGAACCGAATAACAAGATAGAAGACAAGATTGGTAAGTTGTGTTCATTTAATATTCTGGTCTCAAAAGTGGATCCATGGATTTTCTAATGCGCATCTCTTGCAGCCAGCTAAATCTATCTGGAATCTACCTTCCGAAGCCATTTTCTTGGTACTGATAGGCAGGTAAACTTATTTGTACTATTCACCAGAATTTGGCTAACATAATATAATCCCTAGTATCAAAAGCCAAGACATTAATTCGTGGAACAGGGGAAGACTAAGAAGGATCACTCGGGTAGCATTGGATATAGCAATATTCTTGTATATAAATATCTCGGGCAAAGCCTTTACATGGGATGGGACTCGAAAGCCCGAGCATCCAAAAATCGAGATATTATTATGCACCTATTGAGATCATTATTTTTAAAGCATTCAAAAGTTGCACTAAACTCTCTGGTGCCTTAATAATTTATTGCTGGAAAAGTTTAGATTTTAGAGAGGAATCAAAAGGTTATATATAATTTATTTTAACCTCAACAACTTGGTAATGCCTGGTCTCGTAGCCAGACATTTGGTTGATCACTTGAGTGGATGAAAAATGCTAAGCAGGTTGTTACATCCATGGTATCAGATTGTTAGATGGCTAAATCCACATAACTTGACTACTGTTGCTTCGAGTTTTCTCATCTCGAATCAGCTACTAATGTCTGATTATTTGGCTAGTCTCACAATAAAATCAAGATCTGAAGGAACGTGAATCGAACTGGTCGAAGCTAAGCCTGTGTTGGGCGTGGTAGTCGGTGGTAGCACAGGGATTCCAACGACAAACGCACGCGACAAAGAGCTCGCCGCTGCCCACCAACACGTCTTCCCAATAGCTATTTCATGCGGCCTGCCAATATTGCAATCCTCCCTCCTTCTGCTGACAATGACATGGTCCCTATATCTCCACCATGGACAATGTCGACGGAACCGAGCACTACAACTTCAAACAAGCCGCCGACCTCGCCACCCTCCAAGTGATCATCATCGACACAAACCCTCTCTCATGGGAACTGTTCAAACAGACCTCTGGCCTTAGTTTCCCGGATGCCTTGTCTCAAGTCATAATCTTCGCCAACGCCCATCTGGCATTCTCGCAGGCGAACCGGGCGGCCGTGATCGCAAACCACGTCGACGGAGCATATTTCCTCTCTCCCGCGCCGCCGGGTACAGACACGGGAGATCCCGAAGAGGCTAACTTGACACCGGAACAACAGCGGGATGCTGCGTTACGAAACGCTACGAAATACCGTACATTCCGTCTTCTCGAAGATGAAGTCCGAGCATCCTATCGGCGGCTGATAAAGGCCACGAAACCCGAAACAGTTGAAGCTAACCCGAACGGATCAGCGTTGGCGGGTTCTCTAGGACTAGCCTTAACATACATCAACCGCATATGCTTTGGTGGAACTGGTGGGAGGTCCAGCGGTGTTCCTGGCGATGAAAGATCAAAGGTTAATACGGCGGGCGGGAAAGTGGACGACACTGGGAGGATAATGCACGCTAAGATTCTGGTCGTCAGCGTGACGCCGGATCCCTCTTTGCAGTATATCCCTGTTATGAACTGCGTATTTGCAGCACAAAGACTGGTACATCATCTTCCTAACATGTACTCGAATGTTGGGAAGGATAAAGGCTAATACGCTGGGATAGGATGTTCCCATCGATGTTTGCAAGCTTAGCGAGTCAACCGTATTTCTGCAACAAGCTGCCGATGCGACGAGCGGCGTATATATGGAACCGGAGTATCCGAAGGGCTTGTTACAATATCTTTTGACAGGGTTTCTACCGGATCACATTGCCCGGTCTAGCTTGATTTTACCAACAAAAGCAGATGTTGATTTCCGAGCCGCATGTTTCTGTCATAAGAATGTATTGGATATTGGGTTTGTATGCTCGATATGCTTGAGTAGTGCGTTTCCCTTCCTTCTAGAGTTAACCTGTAATATCAATGTACTGACGCGTTTTCTAGTCTTCTGCGAACCACCAGAACAGGCCGTGTGTATCACTTGCGGAACCAAGTTGGACGTGTCGTTACTAGCAAATATTGGGAAACCAGTCGTCGCTCCGCTAAAGAAGAAGAAGAAAAAGAAGGTTACGGATTCTTTACCAGAGAGCGGAGCTGCAAGTGCAGCAGATAGTCCCGCACCAACAGAAGGATGAAATATTTCCATGGAATGATGGAAATTTGGATATTTGATAAATTTGATACCCTGCATATATATTTCATACAAGGCTTACGGTTCAGTATTCATGCTAGAATTAGACTCGGGATTGAGGAGCAGCGAATGTTCTCAATTGGAAGCAACTTTTCTCCTTGTCCCTATCAGAAGAATGAAAACTCACTACCTTATGCGGTCAACGCTTGAGAAAATATTTTGTATTACCTCTGCCCATGCTGCATAAAAAGTCAATGTTGGGGTAGAAACGGATGGTGACCACGGACAAAGATATTGGGCTATCGAATAACCCTAGAATTGAAGTGTGGTGTGGAGAATTATAAGCCTGGAAACAAGTGAATCTAAACGCTCGATCCTATTCTTTTATGAAACCTGGATCCCATGTCTACTCAAAATCGGGCTATCTTGGGCTGTTTGAGCAGCTGGAAAACGTAAATAGAAAAACTTAGGACGAAGAAATATCGCAAAAAGAAAATAGGGGCACGCTCCAATCGGAATTTAGTGGTAATCGCTGAATCTGATAAAGCCATGGTGATCTAAGATTGTAGGACTTTGCACGGTAATATCGTGTGTCCAATTGTATGGAGTCAAGAAGAAGTAGAGAGAGACGAGGAATCTTCTAGGTGATAAAGTGATCAAACGCCATTCTAACACAAAACTCCTTTCTTCAAGGAATAAACGTCGGCTTATGCATAAGAACGGGAAATAAACAAACAAGAGAGACGAGGGAAAAAAGGGTGAATATTAATGGTTCGTCTATCGCGATTGATGGCGGTGTAGGACCCTCCTGCCGCCGTCTTTGGCTGTCAATATCGAGGATAAAGGTAGAAAGAAAAAAAAGGCGAAATGATATACCCATTACGCAATGATGATAATAACGACCCTCACTATTGGCAAAATCGGAAGTTGAAGGGTGTTTATTATTACACCACTTACTTGCCTTCTCTATCTTCGCCAAATGGTGAGCTTGATATTATGATATATTATCAAGGTCAATTAGCCAGTCCTCAGAATCGCTCTTACCAGAATCCCAAACCACAGCTTGATCAGAGCGGACGGTATCATTGCTTACGTTTTGATTGTCTTCTTTCCCATCAATCTGCAGGCTTTCTAATGCCTTGGCAATAGAGGAGGCTTTCGTGTCAGACTTATGCTCTGATCTCGCAGCGACAAATTTCTTCTCATGTCGAAAGTTTTTCCTTGGCTTTTCTTTTTCCTTCTTCAAAGATTTGGGGGCAGGACCGGGGGCTTCATATTCGCGCGTGTCGTATTTGAGTTGCATTTGTATGAGCCTAGAGGATCCACCGATCGCCAGTTTGGGGAGCTGGGAAACTCGAGACATGATAGTTTTCGGCGCGGCATCATTGCTTGTCATGGAAGCTAGAGCCTACAGTCATAGTTTAAAAATGAGTTTGGTTATCGAACAGAGAGAGGAATATAGACACATACAAATGAATCAGTGTTGTGACCGAAAATGAAGCTGATAAGCCGCTTGCCGTGAGCAACATTTTCTGCTTTTACTGACATGATGCCGATAGCGGGTTCGCCCCAAATATTGGCTTTGCCGTATCCTTGAGCGGCTATAGTTATGTTAACGGCTTAATCAGCACATGTTTCAGGATAAGAGTTCAACGACAATCTTACACATGAAGTCCTCATTAATGATGATTTTCATCGCCTCCAACTCGTCATTGGACTCGTGGATTCTATTAACCGCTTGTGCGGAGATTAAATTGTGCACCATGTGCTCCCCAGTTCCACTAACGACCGTTCCGACCTGACGTTCCGCGTGGTCTTTGACATAGGTTCCAATGCCGATAAGAGCTGCTGGGCCAACGCGTCCAGGTTGTTTCATGCCAATGCCGCCGCTCGAAGAACCTGCTGCCATATTGCCGTATCGATCAATAGAGATGGCCCCAACAGTGTCTGTTACGAGGTCTATCTTCTCCTTTAGGAGTTGAGGAGTTGGTGGTATATTGCTGTCTGGGGGCAATGCCGATCCAGCCTCTTGAATCGGACGGATACTGGCTCCAAGAATTGGCATTTCATGGGAAAGAACTTTATCAAATTTCCCTCTCCGTTTCATTATTTCTTGATAACCAAGTTCTCTTTGCCATTTTTCAAACCTGATACGAGCGGAGTGAGCAACAAGAGATTCGTTCGGAGTGACTGGGAAGTTCTGCTCCCGTGCATAATCTACCGCACCATCCCCAACGACAAAGTTAGGGGGAACTCTCTTGAGTGACATTGGTTGTGATGACCGTTCGAGTATGAGACGGGCCAAAGAGATTGGGTTCTTAATATCTGCGTAGACATTTCTTTAGTTGCGAGCCAGTGTAGCAGAGGGCTTTAGAGCATACTAGGAGTGGCACCGACGGCCCCAGTTCGACTAAAACTGTCCATGATGGAAGCATCTACCTCGACTGCTCCATTAAAGTTGAGGTTGCTACCAAAGCCGGAGTTTGTAATCGGATCATCTTCAAGCACTCGAATGGCAACTTCTACAGCGTCAGCAGACGTGCCCCCGGCCTTCAGGGTCGCCATGGCTGCTTGGCATGCACTACGGGATAGAGGATGAGCGACTGTCAAGAAGAGAGCACTAAAATCGATTACGTACTTTCGACAAGCTTTCAGATGTTTTTGCTCGTTTTCAGTCGAGTGATAGCCAGCTCCGGCGTGTACAAAGATACAGGCGTAATCCGGATGGTTGTAGCCACTAGCATATTGTCTGACAGTTGTGTAAAGAGTCTGGTCTCCGATAGGGTTTGGGGTTAGAGTGGATGCCATGGAAGGAATGTTTCAAAAGAAATGGCGCTCCGGATAGAAGAAATGATAGAAGTGAAGCTGTCTAAGCGCTCAATGTTGGTAGCAATGATCGAAGGAAAGAAGCAGAGAGATCAGTTAGGAGCCTCTGGCGGGTGCATAAAAATCTAGAACCAAGTAAGAATGGAATTGCATCAAACTTATAGGATGAAATAGAGGATTATAGAATATAAATGGAATGTAAAACCGGATATATAAAATATAGTGCTTTGGCGGGATCCTCATCCGGATCTTCGACAGTTAGGAGATCAATAGATGGCCCCAACAAAACTCCGGTAGCCTCAGAAAGAGGCTGGGAAATGCTGTTGTAGAGATGACAGATGGAGTTACCTTAGTTATGGCTTCATCGGCTTTGAGATAGGTGTATTTAAAATTTATATCGTGGAGGATGCTGTGTAGATATCGTTCATAAGGAGATTCTGAATGGTACTCTATTATATTAAGCCGGTCCGGATGTCAAGAGCGGAAAGAAGGTAAAATTGAAAGGCGGTTCAATCGCCTAAAAGCTTTTATTAGTTGTTTTTATTTGCTGCTTCCATCGGAAGGAATCAAATAATAGCTGTCGCTTGATCAATTAAACGAGATTGTGCTGAAGGATCGTTAATGGCATAAAGGCGTTGAGCCACCAAGTAGTGTCAAAATACCACAAGCTAGTTTGTAGCGTAGTACTCTCATCATTTTCGAGTAGCCCCGTACTAGCTATTATGCTGCTATCGCCAAGTCCCTCTCCACTCAAACACCAAGTCAGAAAGCCCAGGACCACGTTGGTGATGATTATAGCAGGGGCCGTAAGGAGGTTTGTTAGGGCGTGGACATGTTGATATTCTCAGGAACCCGCTGGTTTGTCGTCAGGGTCTTGGCATTCCTCATTTGGCAGCGAGCGAGCCTCTCCGCCAAGTCGAACGGTGTAAGCTTCCCGTCGACACTGCTGCGTATGTCTTCAACCTTCCTCCCCACACGATCTCTCCGCCTTCAACGCTTCCAAATTGTCCCTCTCACTCAGCTCCTCGACTTTCCAAACCGGTAGAAGCACCGGCTTCCCGACCAACCGCCATGTCGACCTCCCAAACTCCCGCCGTTGTCATGGACAAGTGAGACCGTTACCCCTCCATAGTAGAGCTGGAGCTTGCAGCTAACTTGATTTATTCCGACAGTGGAACGGGTTACTCGAAATTAGGTCCGTCAGAGCGTCAAACCTGCTTTCTACTCCCGAGACTAACTGCTATCATCAGGTTTCGCCGGCAATGACGCACCTTCTTTCGTCTTTCCCACAGCCATAGCTACCAAGGCCGCCGCCGGTGGAGGCGGCAGCGGCAGCGGAAGGCCTGCTGTTGCGCAAAAGCCAAGTTTTCTCACCGGTGGGGCCGGTCCTGGCGGCCATCTCTCTGCGAAGCGTGGTACAGAGGATCTCGACTTTTTTATTGGTGACGAAGCTTTGACCGCTGCAAAGGGACCCGGTACGATACCCGCACCTGTGCTGTCAGTAGCTTAGAATAGCAAATCTAATAAAGGCTTCTTGGGTTAGGATATGGCATTGATTATCCGATAAGACATGGCCAGATTGAAAATTGGGTGAGAAGATCATATACGGGGTTCAGCTATGCGAAGTATAGATTACTAACTAAGCGTCTGCAGGACCACATGGAGCGTTTCTGGCAATCATCCATCTTCAAATATCTTCGCGTAGAACCCGAGGACCACTACTTCCTCCTTACCGAACCGGTACTATCCATTCTCTTTCGAATCCTTCTCTACGACAGAATGGCGGTATATCTAATATATATTTATAGCCTCTTAACCCTCCAGAATCCCGCGAATCCACAGCTGAAATTATGTTCGAATCCTTCAACTGCGCCGGTCTTTATATTGCCGTCCAAGCCGTTCTCGCTCTGGCTGCCTCCTGGACCTCTTCCAAAGTCCAAGACCGCAGTTTAACCGGTACAGTCATCGATTCCGGTGACGGTGTCACCCATGTTATCCCCGTCGCTGAAGGATACGTTATCGGTTCCTCAATCCGTTCGATCCCAATCGCTGGAAGAGATATTACATACTTTGTGCAGTCTCTGCTGAGAGACCGTGGCGAACCGGACAGCTCTCTTAAGACCGCTGAGAGCATAAAAGAAGAGTTTTGTTACGTTTGTCCAGATATTGTAAAGGAGTTTAGCAAGTACGATCGCGAACCCGATAAGTTTGCCAAATATGTTGTAGACCAAGGTGCCGGCCGAAAGGTTACCGTCGATGTTGGTTACGAGAGATTCTTGGCACCTGAGATTTTCTTCAATCCGGAGATTTACAGCAGTGATTTCTTGACACCGTTACCAGAAGTTGTCGATGGAGTTATTCAAAGCTCGCCAATCGACGTCAGGAAGGGATTATATAAGGTATTTTGCTCCCCATAACTTTAAGATAAAAACACGAGAAAGCCTTCTGGCGTACTGATACTTGTGATTCGGTAGAATATTGTCCTCTCTGGTGGTTCTACCCTCTACAAAGACTTTGGCCGTCGTCTCCAACGTGATATCCGAAATCTTGTCCAGGAACGTATCGAAATGTCGGAAAGACGCGCTGGTGTTAAATCCGGTGGTCTGGAAGTCTCAGTTATTACTCATAAGCGACAGAGATATGGTCCATGGTTCGGCGGCAGCTTGTTGGGTCAGACTCCGGAGTTTAGAAGTTACTGTCATACAAAGCAGGAGTATGATGAAATTGGTCCCAGCATTGTCCGAAGATTTGCTCTGCTTGGTGGGCCTGGTGGTACCGCTTAAGCGGTCGCTGGAAAGACAGTTTTATGATTGGTGGTTCTGGAGATGGGGTGTAGAGTTGAGGGCATTCTTGTTTATATCTTCACTGGCACGAAATACAAAAGAAACTTTAAAGATCAAAATTTCGAGATATATACTAGAACATAATATACAAAAGCAAAGAACAAACAAGCCAAGTTCCAAAATGGTTATAATGTTATCATTTAGCGACATTATCCGGAATAGATGAAGAGTAACCAAGTCATGTTTCTCATCTCTATGGGCTACTGACATCCCTTCCGTTCAAATGAAATCTAGAGAAGAGTCTCCATTTTTGACGCCCCTTTGTTCCCAAACATGGACGACAGCGAAGACGGGCGTGGTTTTGGTGCCTCTCCACGTCGATCGAGGTCTCTCCCATTCAAATGGAAGTCCAGATTAGAATCGTGGGATGACGCGCCCTTGCCTCCAAACATAGAACTCAGAGATGTTGAAATAGGTTTTGGAGTATTGGCTTTGGCAGGTTCCGCGCTTCTACCAAACAAGTGGAAATCTAGATTGGGGTCTGTTGACTGATTAGAGTCTTTTTTCGGTGGGAAGAGAGAAGAAAGCGGCGTCGAGAGAGGGTTTGGTGTATCGGTTTGTACTGGTGTGGGATGAGCGAGAGCAAAAGTGCTAAGTAGCGCAGCGATAACGACGAAGTGCTTCATTTTGTGAATTGTGTGAAAAAAATTCTGGATAAACCGTATATATTTGCGTCGTAGTAATGTTGAAGTGGTAATTTGATAGGAGAGGAGTGGTTTGTATATTGAATAAGGAAATTGTGGACCGGTGGACTCTTTTATAAATACCAGTATGGTATGTTCCTCGCAATATGAAAGATTTACTTATCCATGGTCTCATATCGAAAGCGTATTAGGCTTGTGGTATTGTGTAAAGATATCTCCTCTAATGACAATGCCAATGCTGAAGGACTCTAGTCTAATTTTGCAGAAAGTCTGGGCACAGAGAAGCCTTCTTGTTTAGTAAGAGCTTTTCCAGATCTCAGCCAAGGAATATCAAGGCTATCTAGGTTAGGAAGCGGAGATATTTTCAAATTGCGGATTGCGATAATGACCATCCGCATTTGACATGAGAGTGCCTGGGAAATAGCTCGAACGTTTTTCTGTGTTTGAGACTGCTACGAAGTGAAACCCGGTTCTGTCTGGAGACGAATACCTACCCGAGAAATTCCCGCCTGAGGATTATTATGACATAGGATTTTTCTTCTGGTATCGCATTCAACTTTTAGAGCCGAAGTAAAGGAAACACCTAAGCACCTGATATATATATGGGATCATTGGATCGAGATTATTGGGCGCGCATTTGGTTGGTATGCTTTAAAAAAAGGGAGTTTATTATACGAGACAAGGCTATAGCCGGCTGTGTGATGCCTGCTTGTACTTTTGCATCTTTACATTGAAATTTGCCTTTGAAGATGCGTGAACTTATGCTATTATCTTTAAAGAAATAGAAAAAGGAAACCGAGTTCTTGTTTGATCTAATAACTTTTCATGTTTTTTCTATTCCCAAGTATTACGTATATAGTGGGATATTCGGGTTGCAACTTTTGACGGGCTAGCTCGGTCGGTCGCTCGGGGTGTTGCGAGTTTATAACGGGCTCAGACAATCCCGCGGTAGCAACTTCCCCGTATTACCTCCGCGTTACGCTAGCGAAATAGTTCATTTTTCGTGGCTGTATTGATTCTTCGATATCTCCCTGTAGGCCCAGGTTGAAAACGGCGGAAGTGCCTCTCCAATTATCTCACAGTCTCCGACCGATCCATCCTCCGACGGTAGTATGACAGCTGGATCTAGATTCGTCTTGTCACCCCCTGAGGTGGATAGGAATCCACAAACGGAGCCGCCGAAAGAGATATCTATGATTCAAAAGCTTCCAGCAGAACTCCTTATATCTATATTCGACGAAGTCATAGCTGCCGTAAAGCCACATTCCGCAATCCATAAGGCGATTCTCGATCTCAGCTTGATATGCCGCACCTTTTACCAGGCTCTCCAGTTTCACCTAGACTCAATCTGCTTTATCGCGCTGTCAGTCCCTAACGACAAAATCCCCGAGCTGTCCGTAAACTATCGTTTGGTAAAGCTCAACACGAGAGGTGCACGGGGTCCCTTTGTCAAGTAAGATTGAGATTCTTTCGTGCGCCCGCATGTAACTATACCGCGTTCTAAAGGCTATATATTTATTGACTGACAATAGGAAGCTAGATATTTATGGCGGAATTCGAGTGGATAGTAATCCTCGCCTTGCAAGATTCAGGAACACGGATCAGTCATTGGAGGGCGCATTCCAACGTCTAAGCGACGGACTTGGCCCCTCTTCAAAAACGCTGGCACAATACCAGACCATGGTCACGACATTAGTTCCAGGCTTTAACAACTTGACACGTGCTTCTTTTCAAAACCCTTCCGGCAGCCTTTTTGTTCATTTGATACATGGAATCCGTGCGACTTTGAGCGCATGCCCGCTGTTGAAAGAGCTTCGGCTACTATTAAATTTCATTCGCGAGTCGCAAAGGCAACTCACCGAGTTTTCGGAAGCACTATCAAAATCGTCGTTGGATGTTGCTTGCAAACTCAGGGATCTAGATATTCTTATCACCCAGCACCCTGTGAATAAAATTACCGAGTCGGGGTTGGATCAGGATTCAAAGATTCCATGTTTGCCAATGGAAATATGTTACAGACTCTTGGGGACATCGATTGAATCAACTAGGTCTTTGGATTTCAGGTTCATAAATAACAGTGGTCTTACATATACTGAAAGTACGACTGACACAGACTGGCCGCTTCAGAACTTGAGACGCCTCCGGATTTCACCAAATTGTCCATCCACACTGAAAGCAATGGAGCAATATCTGAAGATTGAACCCTCAACGGTACAAGAGTTGAGTCTCAGCGGATTTGCAGTAGATAAAGAAATGTTTTCGGATAAAGGGGTATGTTGTAGTTTTCTTTTGAAAATCTTTAGTAAACTACTGCTAGTGTTTGCAACTTAAATTATTTGTACTAATTCATTTGACAGATGCGGAAACTTGTTTCACAGTTCGCCAATCTGAAGTATTTAGACATGAATGTAGTCACGGAGGGCGACAGAAAATGGTTGTTATATTTCCTAGAAGGGCGCTCGACGCTCTTCCCTCAGTTGTCCAAATGCGAAATTCGCGTGATGCAGAAGTCTTATTCGAATACCCATTTCACCGAGAACCTCAATATCACGGTTAAGGACCTGCAAACGAAATACAAGTTTGACGTTCTTCCAGGAGATTTCCATCATGATGTATATAGATTTTATTTGTGATATGCCTAAAGTAGAGTCATTGTGTATTAGATTTGAGAATTCATTATAGTGTGGATCTTACTGCTCCCTTAGAGTAAAATATGATAGATTAAATCGAGGATATGTAGGATGGCCAATGAGAATATTGGAAAGGTTAGCCCTTCTTGGCAATAGTGCGTTTCGGTGGTGCTTCCCCACTTGGATCCTTGCTGATATCTTTAACGGCTACAGTCTGGGTCTTGGATGTTCAACGAAATAGGTCTCATTTAGATTATATGACTAGGCGCTAGATAGTAGCAAATACAGCATAAATGCACTTACTGAACCTACCAATCGAAATTCTAATTCTAATTCTTGAATATCTTTTCAATGATCCTGAAGCACTTTACACGATTAACCAATGTTCAAAAGACCCAGCGAAGTTTGATAGCTTCAAATATACGGTCATCGGGAATATCTGCCTAACATGTCGGACTTTTTACAATCTCTTGGAACCTCGCCTAAAGGAAGCTGTTTGCATCATTCAGCTTCGACAGCTAGGCCCAGCGGCATACGAAAGTATCACTTCTGTGGAATATCATCTTCCGAACCCGTTCGCCCTTATTGTTAGAGGCAGGCTCACGGAATATTGGCCTAATGGGAGATATACCAGGTATATTGAGTTTTTTTTATATTAGTTGTCAATGGCCAATTGTCGGCCTATGCGTACAGATACCACTCGGGTGCTCCGTGACACAAGTTGACATATGTCTGGGCCGTACCTACAGATCTCTGCACCTTCATGCATATCAGAATTCATATCAAGCAAGCCAATTTACCCTTGAGATGGCTGGAAAGACACAGTTACTTCAGCAAGTTGAGCTAGCAGGGAGTCTGTCTCAACTTAATTCTCTGTACCTGCAAGCCCCGATTCGCTCTGAGACAGTATTCAAAAACTATGCAAATAGACTTAGCACCTTCCTGCAAAACTGTCTTTTGTTAAAGACACTCCGACTTTCGTTTAGGCTTAGCATATATATAACGGCTGAAACATCGAGGAATCTTGGGGATTCCTCTTTTGCAACGGGACTTCCTAGCCTCGAGGAACTGGAGTTTCAATTCTTCCACTTGCCGACAGAATTCCTACCGGATCCAACGGCTTTCGCCAAGGATGGACACCGATGGCTCATGGAAACTATTGGCAATTTACTTGGCAGATCTATATCAAGTGTTAGGAAACTACATTTCTCAATCGATGATTTTGAACTCCCAGCTGGAATCTTTGAAGATAATAATGAAACCATTCCCCGGCGAATCTGGTCTTTTCCAATTTTACAGGATATTAGCTTTAACCCTAGATCTCCAGGAGCAATTTGGGCATTGTATAACTTTTCCCAAGGCAGTTTTCCAGAAGTTCGAGAACTTGTTATCAAGGAAGACGATGAAGAAATAAGAATTATAAAGACCACCGATCCCGAGGTATGTTGGATATCGCGTTCTGGAAACATCTACTGGCCGGTATAGGTTTTGCAGGCCAATTTATGGGAGCGTATGAGCTGATAAATCTGTTACCTGGGTATTATCTTCTAGTTGTGCAATGTTCTTCGCAAGTTTCCTGCCATTGAGAGCATCAAGATTGTTACAGAAAACAAACAGGAGTCTTTGGACTGGCTCAGACTCATTCTTCGAAGCCGGACTACTCCTACACATGCAAATAATGGCTTACTGCAAACCCTGAAGAGAATCCAAATCCCTGCTCGATTTAACCTGCTCACGATCAAGGAGAGTCTGGAAACCCTTCGAGGTGTTTGCCGAGTCAATATCACTGAGGGGGGTTATAATATTAAAAATTCCAACTACCGCACAGGGCGAGATAAATACCACATCATAACACTCGAATAACGACTTGCAAATGGAGCTGACCCATACGCTCAGCTGAGGCGTGAAGTGTGTTGGGTTGTGGGGGTTTGTTATCTCCGATCTCGGCCGGTAGTTCGGCTGCAAGGGACAAGCATCGAGCCTTGCGCGGGAAGCTCCCCAGAATCCAGGTCACAGCTGGGACGTGTAGATACCGTCTAGTTCATCTTGATCAAATACTGCTTCTCTCATGGTTTCCTTTACATTCAGTAGTTTACTAGTTCTTTCTCATCTCATCGCATCGTGTCACAATGGATTCAACAATCGATCTGCTCGACCCTTCTAAGGCTTTGGACCTGAACTATATCCGCTATCAGCTAATGTAATGTCCTAATCTACGTCGCGTACCCCGGATTTTGTTTGAAACGGAAAAAAAGGCTAATGCGAGGGTTCCTGTCTAGTCGCCTAGAAGACACTATAATCTTTAATCTAATCGAACGCGCCCAATTCCCGCTCAATCCAACAATTTATTCTCGAACGGCCCTCTCGCTGCCTGATTTCTCGGGGTCCTTCATGGATTGGATGCTCTTCCAACAGGAGTCCATTTACGCGCGTGTACGTCGGTATCAAGCACCGGACGAGTACCCGTTCTTTTCGGAGGTACTGGATGTCGAGCCGATACTCAAGCCGCTGAATTATCCGAAACTGCTACATCCGAATACCGTGAACATTAACGAGAAGATCAAAGACGTGTACGTGAACAGTATATTACCGGCGATCTGTCGAAGTTCTGCCACAAGTGGTGGTGACCGCGGCGAACAACAGGAGAACTACGGATCGTCAGCTGTAGCCGATGTCGCTGTGCTTCAAGCGTTGTCGCGAAGAATACATTTCGGAAAGTTTGTTGCAGAGTCCAAGTTCCGCGACGATGTTGAAGGTTTTACAAGGTTGATTGAGGAGAGAAATTCAGAGGAGATCGGGAATAGGATTACAAAAAAGGCCGTGGAGGCGGAGGTTTTGCGAAGATTAGGATATAAAACCAAGATATATGGTAGAGATCCAACATTAAAACCAGATGAGGGAGGTGTTGCAGGCGAGAATACTGGGGTTGGAAAAATTGACGTAGACGCCGTCGTTAGAATGTACAAGGTGGGTCGACATTATTAGTATCATATATCTTTACTCTATACGGTAGCGCTAACTCTTTGGGTTATGATATAGGATTTTGTTATTCCCCTGACAAAAGACGTTGAAGTCGAATATCTATTGCAACGCCTGATTGAACCCGCGCCCGAGGAAAAGGAGAGAAGGGCGCCAGTTGGCGTTGCTTGAGCTTGCAGGGGTTTCCTTTGCCTTGACTCTTGCGCTTGTTTCCCTGTGCGCAAGGTCGCAAACCGATTACAGACTTTCTGATTCACCCGAAGAGGGAGGGTGTCTTTAGCTTAATTTATCCTTTATAATAATATTACTGGTAATATTACGCTTTGTTGTTGCTTTCGGGTTTACGGCGCATTTTATGTATTTGGCATTTAAAGTAGAAGGTTTGAATTCACGGATTGTTCTCATCCCATTATTGTAGGAGAAAATTTTGATCTATTTTTAAATGCATCTGAGGAATATTGTGTTGGAGTGCCTCCAAGCAGAAAGCATTCTCTGTGAGATATTACCAAGATCACTTATTGCAATTGTTGGTCGAATAAATATCTGCTATGAAGGCTCGCAATGTAGTGTTCAAATGATAGAGAAATAATATAAGTTTTACACTGAGATTGGGGTGAGCAATTACTTGGTATGTATCCAGCCTCGGGAAGTAACTGGAATCTAGATAAGCCTTAGTCTACATTGCATTCGCTAACTTGATAACACTTTTAGTCTGACCTCATGATGCTTTGCGCTTTATTTTTCTACACCGTCTATTCTCTGTCACGACTTCTCATCTTCTCCCTTTTCTCCATCTTTCTCCTGGTCACTACCATAACCCTCCAACACCATATCGTTGATCCCTAGGTCTTCGTTCTGCTCTTCGGTTCTCTCGTAATCCTCGGTGACCATGTTCGGATCCGGGTCGGGCGCGTACAGATTCTGTAAGTAACTGGCTGCTAGAGGATCCTCTAGTATAACAGTAAACTCGACCTCTCCCTTTCTAGCCTTATCCAATCCGCTAAAGAAGTTTTCCCATCGGTACTTCTCTTCCACTGTCATACTGTCAGAAGTTTCGCTAAAGATCCTACTATGAAGTTCGCTGTGAACTTGGGTGATCAATCCTTCCAAGGTGGTGAATCGACCGCCCAGAGTTCCTGGTGTGAGATCGAGATTGATTTCGGGGACTGACAAGGCGCATGTTTCAGATTTGAGAATGTCCCGAGCAAGATCTTCGACACCGGTGACTTTGAGAGTGATCCTTCGTCCTTTGGAAGGTACCGCACCTCCTGTCTTGACTTCATTTGATTTATCTAAGGTGGGATTCGTCAGTATATGCTGCGAAACTAGCACACGTGATTAGGGGGGGGACAGCATACATCCACAGTGATCACAAACGGTGCTCATAATAACGACCTCCTTGAAATGGGGAATATCCACCATTTTCATATTTGTAACCGCATCCATAGCACATGTCGGACAGCTGGCCGGGAAGCTATAGACCTCATCTTTGTTTATTTCCACGTTGTCACTCGCATTCACAGTTGAGATTTCTCTCTGTTGTGCCTGCTCTTCTGGTGCGTCGGGGTTTAGAGATAGAGCTTCATTTTGCTCCCTCGTTCTGGGATAGTCCGCTCGGACCCACTTTCCGCGCAGATCGTCGAGGACTGGCTGCACCCAGCTGTTTCCTGCCGGGTCATCAAGCTCCAACACCCAAGGGTAGGTACCCGTACTGACATCATCATCCAGCATTTTTCTACCCTTTGCTATGAACTCCTCAATCTTGTAGTAGTTCTCCTTATCGAGATCCTTCCTCTTTTCTTGATCCGTTTCTAGGTCTTCGAGGACGCCACTCAGCAACCCTTCGACGGTGGTAAGTTGGCCTCGTTGGGCCGGGATCTCAAGATCCAAGTTGGGGAAGCGACAGGTGCAGCTGTCCGATTTGACGACTTGGCGCTGTAGGTCGTCCGGTGTATCGATACGAAAGGTATATTTGACGCCTCGAGGTTGAATCATGCCTGCAGATTGGACCTCGGCGTTTTTGAAGTGACAGTGTGGACATTCGAAGGACATGAGGATAACTTCGCGAAAGAAAGGGATGCTGATGAGAAGTAGCTTGGTCATGCCCTAGTAGTTCTCGGAATGTTAAACTATTATACTTCATCAAAATAGACATTCGCAGAATTTCTACTTTACATTTTCATGACAGTTCATGCAGAGGGATTCGATATTATCAACGACTTGGTCTTCATTGCTGATGTTAGTGTCGACGTTCTCGGCTGCTGCACCAACAGCCTGAAAGAGGTCGGTTTGAGTCGTGGCCGTATTCTCAGATCCGGTTGGAGGCTTGTCGTTGTTCTCGAGGAAAGGCATGGTGGCGATAATGTAAAGTCTGCTTTTGAAGATCTTTCAATAGTTGGATTGAGCTTAGAAGTGAACAATGTCAGGCCGCAGGAGTATAATCTTTCTTCTAGAAAGATTGGTGAAATTTAAGTTACGATGTTGCAGGTGAAATAAGGAGCTCTAATTTCTAGTTTTATACCCCGGAGAGCTAAAAGATGAGTAAGGAAAGTTGGAGTCATCGACAAGATCTTTTTGGGAGGCTCCAAACTTTTTTTGTCTGAAGTTTTGTTCGGCCGAAAGTGGGATGCTCTGCGCTATCGATAAGCCCCTCCAAACAACACATTTCGGCCGGTTCTACAACACATCCTTGGCATCGGGATTAATTGGCAGCTTCAAGATCTCGTAACCTCTTGCTATCGATTAGTAGAAACTCTGTTAAGGCCGTTATCTGTGATACATGATCGATTGGACGGCGAAAAGGCACGGCATTCTGCTTTGAGAGTTCCTGCCGTCGGCTTGTATTATCTTGTCGTCAAATATAATCCGTCCGCATGCTCCCGCAGATTCTTGCAGACATGCAGATGCTGCGCATGCCCCTTAATCCCTTCTTACCACCCCAAAATAGCTGTGCTCACCTAAAATGTGTTTGAACTGTCAGAACGCAGAAATCAGCACCTTCACGATTATTCAGGATCTCTAGGGACAGTAATCGTCTTTTTCGACCAAATTTGCCATATTATCAGTTCAAGTTTTATTGAAAAGAGCTTGTTCGCTTTTTTACACTTAGACCGGGATTTGTCTTACGGCCAACCGTTGTGTTCCCAAGGGCGCTGCATCAAAAGCTCACCACAGGATCCACAATTCCAAGAGATTTGTTTCATGCAGTCGCATTCTGAAGCAGAAACTATTCTGTGCCCTGCAGACGCCTCTCCGTCTGGGCTTGCGTGACTATAGAATCGAGACCTGAACTAGAAAAATCCATAGAAGTCCTATCCATCTGACATCTTGATTGATTTCTTTTTTTAATATCAGACCCTGTGTACGATGTATACATAGTAGCGCTCCGAATTACCGAAGGACAACGGAATGGTAGGCTCGTGCCTGCAGACCTCTCCAGCCGCCTCCTAAATGTCTATTTTATTTGCTTTCAGTTAGAAGCGGGATTGAAGAGGAGAAAATTTGTCCCGTTCAGGAATTCAGGGATGAGTTGTGCTACGGAATGAGGGTGTATATATTACTCCTCGCCCCGCGGACCCATCGACGGGATCGAAGGGGGAGATTATATCAGGGCTCCCTTCAAATATAACTCGATCCTCAATGTTGTATTTACGCTGCAACACAACTATTGCTCTTTTCTACTAGATTGTATACCGGTTTCCGCCAACTAGTTTTTGGGTTCAGGATTGGGACTGTAGTCCCGACTAGAGAACACTTGAGAAGATAGACATGTCGATAAATGAAGTACCTGGTATCGCTGCAGGGTGTGGAACTGCGTGTAGCACCGGATTCAACTTTGACGGAGATATTTTCTTCAAGAGAGTGAGCTGGAACGCCTGTTTCTCAAATCTTCCTTCTGATATTATTTACGATATTTGCGAATATCTCTCAAATAGAGATGTCCTGAAACTCCAATTGCTCTCAGTTTCGATCCGCAATAAACTCCCACGGACCAGACTCGACGCTATTCATTCTCAGAAAACATACTTCCTATGCACACACAGTGTCAAGAAACTTGAAAAGTTAGCCGGCAACCCATTACTCGCTGAGCGAGTAACAGATATCACATTCGACGTTGCGGTCCCACTTGTTCGACTCCGTTCTAGAAAGTCCTGCTTAAGCGAAGCGAGAGGGTATCCTGACGACGCTAAAGTAAGGCTTCAAAGATGGTCTAGTACCCACATTCGACGGCAGAATACTATAGCAACGGCACCTCGACGACCCTCTGCTACCACGCGGTCCGAACAAAAATCCCTAGCCTACGAAAGCACAATCGACCAAGCTTTTAAACTGTTTAAATCAAATTTCACGAGCGACACCCAACACACGGATGAGAACGAGGGAGACTATGCGGTCTTTAAGCGGATAACGAAAGCCTTCCGATCACTTCCAAACCTCAGCACTCTCAGGTTTGCTCATACGAATCCTAAAACCGTGGAGCGCACTGAGATGCTTGCTCAATGGAAGGAATATAACGACCACCTTTATGCTCTACTTTATATCGATCCGAAGATTGAGCTTCAGAATGGTGCCTGGCCATGGTCTTCGTGGCTGAGACCGAAAAACCCAGAGGTCCTTCTGTCGGTTGCTTGTCCAGCAATCTTATTCTGTGCAACTCAAGCGGAGAGGACGATCAAGGAGGTCAGAATCGGGGATACATCATGGGGACCTCGAGGGTTTGGAATGATGACATCACGGTTCGAGCCGCAACAGGTCCGTGTTAAAGATGGCAGCCGAGATGGTTGGCAGACATCATACTACCACTGGATGTGCCGCTACGTCGACGAATATAAATCTACATTTGACCAGTTGAAGCGATTCGAGCTATGCCTTGATCCAGAAGATGAAAGTCTCGAAGATACCGATACGAAGATGGTATATCCTCAGGTTTCGCTTTCTTTGCTTACAATCTTGAAAAACGTGGAAGAGCTAAAGGTATGGCGGTTACGAGGTGATCCGGAACGACCGGTGCAAATGCGGAGCGGCGGATTTGCTCTTCTCACGGACACAGTACTACCTAAATTACAAATACTCGAGGTTGGCGAATACTCGGGTATAACGACTGCTGGTCTTACGGGTTTCTTAAGCACAAATAGCGCCTCCGTCCGGCAGCTTTCATGCGATATCTTTGCCTTTGGGGATCAAGTCTTCTCTAAGAGTGAGATTATGCACTTCTTGACCTCGTTGAAGGATACAATCCAACTGGAATCTCTCAAAATGGACTTTCTTCTCGGAGTAGTAGAGGGAACGGGTACAGAAAGTGGTGTGGTGGGTAGTAAGAGTCATACATACCTTAGCATTGATATCAAAGGAAGGTGGGATGCGGAGGATTGCGAATTTAAAGTGGGGATAAAGAGGATGTCGATGACGGGAGAAGAAGTCCCATCTAAAAGTTACTGGATACAGAAGCGGGGCTGGGAGGATTTTGCTCGATATTTTGCAAAGCTTCGGGTGCAAGCAGTGAACTGCCGTTAAAAAATGCTTTAAAACGTGGTTCGGGAAAACCTACTACGGCTAGCTTTATAATTTTATGGTAGCGAGTTTGGCGTTATTGTGTATGAGTGTGTATGTAATTGCTCTGTGATGAATGTTATTTAGCGTCATGGTATCCTTTTAGTCGGCGAAACTCCTATTAATTGATGGAATGATAACATCTTATTCCGAATCGCTAACTAAACTTTTAATTCTAATTGCTCCGAAAAAAAGTAAAGAAGTTTCTATATATCCTAAAAGGAAAACGCCAAGGATGCAGAGAAAAATAAAAGTGATACAAAAAGGCCCAAGGTCCTAGCTCACAGACATAGCTGGCTGATCGGCTCATACTTTTTGGAGAATGTTTATGAATTTTGCTCATGTATGGATATTGAAGCATATAATCGGCGTGACTACATTGAAAATAAGGGTTCAAGACCCCGGGAAATCAAAATCCCAAAGACTATATCACGAAAGGGATAGGAATCAGGAGTAACGAAAAAAAATAAAGTAAAAAAATAGAGTACGTCACAATTACCCAGCTACGCAGGAATTAAAGAAAGGAGAGGAATTAATATGAATCAATAACCAGAACAGACACGGATCTCAGCTCGGTACCTGCCGCTGGCTTCTAGTTCGCTTAGCCACGGGTCCCATGTCCTCAGCTGTAAGGGCCATTAAATCACCATTGTAGATATTTCGACGGGTAACGATTACTCTCCGATTAGAGGGAGGAATTTCACCACTTTCAAGTAGTTGCAACCTGAGAGCCTTCTTTTCAGCTTTCTCAATCAGAGCCAATTCATTCATTTTAACACGAAGTCTCATAATCTCCTTCGCAGCTTCAACTTCTTTCTCTTTCAACTGCCGCCTGATTTTTAAATCTTTGAGTTTTAGACTTTGGTTTTCGTTATTTTTCATAGCATTTCGCTGGTAGTCTTTGAGAATCCTGTAGCTTAAGCGCTCCTTATAGGTCGCCTTTTTGGAAGCCGATCCTTCTATAAAGGCGCCTCCAAATGCGATATCTGTTCTACTTTTGCTCGGAAGTTCCTCTGCGCTACGGGGAATGGTGTGGCATTTGCAGGGGAAGGTGCAACCGCAGCGGAAGCAAAAATGTGCCTTACAGCTAGACTCTTTGTCAGAATGCTAAAAAATATATTTCGGGGTCAGCCTTCGTAGAAAAACTTACAGACAATGCATGCTATTGCATCCAGCGCTTCTTTGAATAAGCCTGTTACATTTGGGACATTGAGTCCAACCTTCTTCCTTTGCAACAGCTTTCAGGCTATCAGTCTCAGGGTCTTCAGGACACAAATCCGAATGCATTTCCTTTCGGCAGGTAGTGCACGTGAGCTTGTGACACTTGAGGCAATAAGCAGCATCCCTAGTGATATCACTGAGAAATATATCTCCTTGGCAGGAGAAGCACGAAATTATCTTTGAAGACTCGTGCGTGCTTTGCAATTCTAGAGCGACTTTCATCTCTGCATCTCTGAGGACGAAAGCTGTGTCTGAAAGAGGAAGGGGTTTGCAGCATTTTGGCGGATAAGCTGCAGGGTCGTTAATGACATATTGATAGTTCTGTTGCAAACAATCGCGGCAGTGGCGATGAGAGCAGCTTAGACGCTGGAGCTCAAAACCAAGGAATGTATCCCCACAAATAATACATTTGGCAGGTTTTTCCCCAGCGAATATCTGTGGGGGCCGCCTTGAGAGAATTTTCCGAGTGCCAGTCCAGCCAATTGCCGAAGCGAGGTTGTGGATAGCCTGCGCTGCTTCCAGTGCTGTGGCTGGATCCTTCCTAAGCATGGAAGCGCGAACTGTGCGGGCTCTCATGTTGGCTATCTGGCAAACGGTGCAACCCCACAAAAAGCTTAGGTTTATCTGGGTATTATTACTTTGACGCTAGTACAGGATCCGGGAGAAGCTCAACAGCCGAGAAACTGGGTCATGCATAAGAAACTGGGATGGTTTGATAGTGTGATATCAAGGTAGTTTGGTGGAAAAGCTGTCTCGGTTTCGCGGGTGCGTTTCTGGCAGATTTTATAATTTTCAACTTACCGCCCCAAATCACAGGATCCATTTCGAAGTTAAAAATGAGCGGTAACTGTAACGTGAGATCTCTTGCTGGATCCTGAGCTGGTCCGCGGTCGATCCCAGAAGTGCATGTTACCCTGTCTACAACACACAAAATCCAACATGCATATTTATGGCCGTCGATTTAAATGTCCTTAAGGTTAGACCATTAAGGTTCCCAAAGCCTTTTAGAATTGATTAGAATTGACAGTGAAACAATAAGATTTACGAAACGTCCCTTGGTTATGAAAGAGACTCACGATGAGTAAAGCAAAGGAAGAACTATCAAAGAAGGAATAAAATACTTGAAAGGAAATGAGTGAAAGGAAAAGAACAGCAAACAGAATAATGGCTAAGTGCAGGCAAGTATCAAAAAAGCTATGCTAGTTTTATCTACGCTCTAACTGGGTCACATTAGCTAGCAAGAATCACCCAAGTGAATAACCTTGAGCTTGATCTTCTCTCGAAGCTTTATGATGCGGTTGATTGTTTGTAAGCGTTCAACCTTTTTGTTGCGTTCTCCCACAACCCTGCTCAGAATCTGTTTCCAACCTTTCTTGTTACGGTCAGTGTGCTGTCTGAGATCTCGTAGTGCATCTTCATAGCTGAGATTATTTGCTCCGTTCCGGGCCAAAGATGGTTGCCCGAATGAAATGTTGCATCTCATCGTAGCCCTTCCGGCGTTCCACTCTCTTTCACAATGAGCACAACGCTTCCCGTCAACCTTGTTCCCGCAAATATAACAAAACTTACCTCCGCATCTGTTTCAGAATTAGAATCCATCCAATTTACTTAGAGATTGGTAGTTTTAGTATAGAAGGGGCTCTTTACCGGCATGTGATCAAAGCGCTGCCACCGTCTTTCTCAATAATGCTACCACACCGGTAGCACCGCTTCCACCCTTTTACCTGGGCGATATTCAAAAGCATACGAACTGCTGGGTTAGTCGGGCAGACGTCTCTATGTGCCCTGCCACCGCATGTTGCACATGTGAGTTTATCACAAGAATCGCAATATGCAATATCGCCCTTTATCGAGCGGTCAGTAAGTATCTTGCTACAGAATGTGCAAGCTACCGTTTTATTAGATTGCCTCATACGTTTGATTTTCGCAAGGAGATCAAATTCCTCTCGGGTGAGCACAAATCCAGTCTGCATGATATTCAGCGGTTGGCAGCATTTTGGCGGATAACTTGGCGGGTCCCTAAGGACGGCGCGATAATTATCGCGCAGACAGCTGTGGCAGTGTTTATGCCCACAAGCTAGCTTTTCGATCGCATAGGCCGGCTCTTCATCTCCGCAAATGCTGCAAATCTCTCGTATCTCTGGCTTGAATACTGCGTCATAGTAGTCACTTTTCTTTTTGTACGGAATTCTTACCACGTGCTCCTTATCAAAGATTGGATTCCATCCAACTTTCTTCGTAAGCGCACTGATCTCATTCATAGTATCTGAGTACTTTGAATCATGCTTTCGAGATTTGTAACCGTGACGGCACATTTTTGTTTAGCGTGTTTCGTGAAGACCTCCCAATTTAACACTTAAATTCGGAAATTTTAATTTGATTAGAGATATCAGGAAATCTACAGAGTTTGAGGATAGGAAAATGCAAAGTTCTTCCGGAACTTTAGAAGCCGCAATGGGGAGTACACTTGGATGCTTCAGTTTTTGGAATATTGATTTTATTAGGGGTCTCTAAGGGCTATTTATATTAGACTCGAACGTATGCTCCTAAAAATCTGTCGAGGGAAAAAGGGAAATTCATAGTCCTAGACGAAAATCAAAAGGGTTTTTTTATTCAGCAGTTAAGTTAACATTTAGTTATATTAGCGATCTAGGTCTTATCTGCAGATCATAATACCGGAATATATGTATAAATTGGGTTTATTTCGAATTATTTGTGAAGTTTTGATCAGAATAAGGGTGAGTACAGATCATTCTCTGACTATTGAAATGTAATTGATTACTGGGACCTCTACTACTAGTTTGGTATTTCGTAACAAAGCGATGAAGTAGTAGATCTTGTCGTTCCTCTAGCTGTGTCCCTGCTACACTTAGTTTGAGTTCTATAATTTTTGCTCTACATTCTTTGCTTTTGCTGGGCTCCGTTTTCTCTTCTGACCTTGCTGCTTCTGAGTGGGAAGTTTTGCTGCTGATGGTTTTGCTTTGGTCTGGGTGCTTGGCTTCCCTGTAGCTACCGCCTTTGTCTTTCTATTGCTACCCGCTTGAGATTTCTTTCTTGCAATTTTTGCAGCCTCCTTGACCTTCAGTTCTTGAAGTTCCTCCCGTAGTGTGCTGATCTTTACTGCAGAACCCAAATCTTTACCTTTCTTTGCTATCGTACCGACTAAGACTTTCCTAGTTGCCTTCAGAGCCTTTTTCTTCTCAACCATGTCCCTTTGGTGCTCTTTTAGAACATTTAGTTGTGCTGCATTGTTTCCACCGATATTTAGACTAGCCACGGATGAATCAACTTTCATGTCGAATTTAAATGCAACTTTAGCACCAGCGCTACACATGCACCCTGTACCTGCTGGGTATGCGACAGCGAAGCCGCATCTGTAGCAGAAAGGAGTTCCGCAGCTTTAAGGTAAGCATAATTAGCAAGAGAAAAGCTGTTGATTGGTTGAGAGAGTTCTTTATTAACATACTGGCAATGAACATAGTTGCAGCCTGAAATTTTCTCGACGATTCGGCGACATTTTGGACAGGGAGTCCAACCTCTCTTATGGGCTGTTTTTATTAATTCTTTTACCCCTTTTTCCTGAGGACAGAGACTCGTATGCATCTCCTTTTCACAGATTGCACAGGTAAGCTTTTTGCAATCAGAGCAATATCCAGCAGATGTATTAATCGAAGTCAAGCTGTCTGCCATTTCCTTTTTACAATACGCGCAGTTTAATAGTTTGTTGGCCTCCCGCTTGGACTTAATCCCCATAAACTGGTCTAGCTGCTCTTCTGAGAGTACGAATATGGTGTCTTTAAGTTCAAACGGTTTGCAGCACCGAGGTGGATATTGCTCAGGACTTTTGAGGACCGTCTCGTAGTTCTGACGAATGCAGCTGTGACAATGATTGTGGCCGCACGAAAGAGTTACTGCTTCGTACAAAAAGAGAGCATCATCGCAAATGAAACACACAGAGCGTTGTTCTGGCGGGTATATAGGCTTGATAACGGATCTCCCCGTTTTCTTTCCTGTGCCTCGAGACTTGCGAATCGAAGTTGTCCATTTCAAGCCGGCAGCGAGTTGTCGGATCTCCAATTCTAAATCTTCAATCTTCTTTGTAGATTTAGTCTTTCGGGTGATAGATTCGCTTTTACGAACTTTTGTTTCTACCATTTTGTTATGTAGCTTGGATCTAGGAAGTCTGTGCGGTTAATAAATTCAATTTTGTAATCCTTAAGCTACAGTCTCCTAAAAAAGAAAGGTGTAGATTGTATTCACTAGCTAGGTGAATGATATATCCATATACATCGATATTTCCGGGTTGAAAATGTTGAGCGAGAAAAGCCTCGAGCTTAAACCTAGTACTACCAGTGATGAACTAACTTTTAAGTATAAATGGCAAAGAAAGATTGAAGCAAAAAGAACCATGGCTAGCTTCACTAGAATGAAGCTACCAGAAAGAAACCAATAGCTCAGTTTACGAATATGAAGGATATTTCGATCCGTCGCTCTGAATAGTTAGTCGGTACTACTAGCTTCCCGATTCCACACGATAAGACCTTTATTGAGAGACCTAAAAAACTCGATATCGAGGGCGTCATCTTCAAACCCATAGTCTGGCTCCCATTTTAGCCACTGCTCGGCCCTGCTATCGCCTTCAAATAGGCCCACCGAAACATCAAGTACTCCACTTCGCTCCCTCCTCTTCGGTGCCCTATAAAACGCCTTTGCCCCACAAACTCCACAAAATCCTCGTATCACTGCCCCTGGAGTACTCTCATATGATTTCAGAGTTCCCTCATCAAATTTTATTGGTGTTCCATCCTTCCAAAAGACGTTCGCCTCGGGCACATAGCACCAAGGATTGATTTCGTACCCTGAGCACCTTCTACAGGATTCACAAGGACAAGGTTCACAGCAATACTTGCTCTCAGATCGCCACCAATATCCATTATTTTTGTCATGGTACTCTGGGTTCGGCTCAGGAAACTTGGGGTCGGGCCGAGTGATGTAGAAGTCTACGCCCCCACAATGGCACCGACAACGCATCTTTTCGTCTGAACCATGATTTTCAGTTTTTTCAGCTGCGCTTAATATGGCCTTTGATTTCGCTTTATATTCGTTGATGATTTCCGGCGTGACAAGTCCTTTGCCTCCCTTTGACTCGTCGCTGCTCGTTCGGTAGCTTTTGACTTCTTTTCCGTTATTCTCGGTCAAGTAGGCCGAGAATCCGCCGTCGCCCGTATCATCTGTCCAAACATTGAGTCTTTCCACCAAATCGCCCATTTGATCAATTACGCCAGTTGTTATGTCCCAGCAGTCGGGCTCGATAGAACATATATAAGCTCCACATGTTCCGCAGAAGTATCTCGTCGATCCCTTAGATGTTGCGTAGGCAACAAGGTTGGAAACATCTGGCGGCTCGATACCTAGTGTATAAGGGAATGAGACTGAATTTGGAGCAGCGATACCGGTGACATGGCGACAGGTATTACACTGGCAGATTGCTGAACGAAGTGGCAGAGCTGATTTTGGTACTATGATGCTGAAATCGTTGGATTTGCAATGGCACCGTGCGTTTAGAGTAATGCTTTCTGCCATATTGATGAGATTTCTTGAAATGATATATAATATTTTCTAGTTTGCTAATTTTTGCGGAAATATAATGGATTACTCCATGGCGAAAGATGGAAAGTCTCTTGATTATATATTCAGAGCCTCTACCACTTTGCATTCATACAAAATCTTTTGTTTCGATTTGGTTGTGTGTTAATGTTAACGTGTTGTAAATCCCGTGTACCTGATATGACGAAAGTGCGTTCCAATTAGGAAGGAGAAGACTGCTTAACGTTATTGGATATACATAGCTTATGTAATCGATGACTAATATCCGGGCATCTCTTTTGAAGAATATGTATGCCTAATATTTGATTCTCCATTTTATGCTGATATCGATATATCGTGAAAGTAAAACACGAATTTTCTGCGGGATACAATTCTAGCTAGCTTAATGACCAAGGTACACTTGCATGTATACCACAACACACAATCGAGCTCATATCTGTTTTCTTCGGAGGATGGCCCAATTCATGAGCTACATCTAGTTACTCAGTCTACGCTGATGAGATTGGGGTTGGACCTCCTGAAATTTCAAGAAAAACCTGATACGCAAGATAAGAACCGCCTACTTGAAAACAGAATTCGCTATAACAATAATAATACTCTCCCAGGGCTGGTTAGAGTTCACTTATTGTAATTTTTTCAAACCTTCTGGTTTTTCTCCTGGTTTTATAATATTTGCTTTCGGATGCTTCAGATATTCCCTCAGAACTACCCCTAACATTAAAACGTCGCAAGCAAGAAAACTAGAATTGGTTGTCCTCCGTTAGCGTTCTTTATCATCTTAAGAGGACAAATCTCATTACCTCGCGTAAAGTCGGCCGGCAGTAACGCCTTCGCTGAGTCCTTGCCGCAGCAGTAATATGAGTCTGGATAACATCACAAAGAATAATGGAACATCTCTAATTCCTTCCAGTACCACCATCCATAGTCTTACTCTAGGGTAAAAATTTATGATCAAGAGTAGCAACCACAATGCTGTAAGTAATATCGAATAGGCGAGAAATGCTAGGCCGCAGTCACGTCTGATCCTATCGATGAGAATATCCTAGTAGGCGTAAAGTATCAGCGTTGGCTCAGGCCTTGTTTTTTCCCCTACTTTTTTGGTTTATCTTACCGGATTTGGTGAACCCTCACCATCACATATCAACCAGACTATTGAGTCCACTGCCACCAATGCATTCCACAGATGGTAAATATTTACCAAAGCAAGGCCAAACCGAACTGGGAGACTTAGAAACCATTCGATTATAAAGTTCAATAACACGGTCTTGATACGCCTTGTATTGAGGAGATTCATCATGTGTACGGGTTGGGCGCGTATCTAGGTGCCGTATAGTGTCCAGGGGATAAGAGAATCTCAGTTAGCTCTAGACTGTTATTACCGCACTGTCTTTTTTTTGGTGAAGAGCCACGATAGATATTTGGCAGATACAGTTGGTGTATAGTAGGAACAGCGCGCCCACGGTTATAGGCTCGGCCTGCAATATAAAACGGCGGGGAGCCCTGGATATATAAGTCTCGAACTTCAGCACAAGCCCCGTATGTTGAAAAGAAAAGCTTGGTATAGCTATTATCGTTCATGATCGATCATGTAGGCTCTCATGGTTCTACTCGATTGATATATACCCAGTCCAATGCATCTCGTAATACAAATGTCGCATACGAAAATTGTGGCTATAACTTTTTTTCGTTCCAAAAGGGGAACAAATATAAGTAGGTCGTAGAGTCCGAAGAGGATGTGATGCGACGCAACGTTCGCCTGGTCTTGGGTTGCCGGTTGACGCTTCGCACGACACCGTAAACCAAAACTAGTTTCGTGTTGTTGATACGAGCCCCTGGTGCATCAACCGGGCGGCATGGCATGCCTGCAAAGGATTACGACTCTAACAGTGCCACCCCGCTCGAAACCCACCTTGCAACTGCGATTCATTGGTTGTAGCGTTCCTGTATTATGTGATTATTCGTCAAAAATAGTTCCAGATATTCATCGATAAATGATTTTGGCTGGAAATTTAACCCTATTGTTCAAACCAACGATACCAGCTCAATATCGGAATTGCGTAACACCTTGACCAGTAAAGTTATCGGGCCAGGTATCTTCTCTCATATGAGGGAAGTTGCCGTTTCAGCAAAAAATTCCTCCCAATTGCAATTAAATTGGGATGGATTAATACTTTCTCGAAAATTGTCTACGTACTCTAAAATATGAAGATAGCTCTGATCCTGGGTCGCATGATTGATAGAAATAAAGTAGACCTGGAGGTAGAGAAGATCAAATCCAAATAAAGCAACTGACTAAACCACGATGTCCAGACCTAGATGCACAGCACATACGCATAAGACAAAAGCGCAACAACTCGCTCCAAAAAAGAAAGGAACACATCCGAAAGGAGAACCATTCTGCGAGATATGAAATCGAAGCTACGCTCTTCTCACACCATCTGATCATGATCAATCAACAAAGCAGCGTCCTCGCCCGACTCGGCATCTTCCACCACTGCCTCATCAGTTTCTTCAGCAGCTCGGTCAGTAAGGGTGGAACCATGATCGCTTTGCTGTCCAATTTGAAACAAATCAATAATCTCCTGTTTCCTGACTTTGATGAATGACAGAAACATCCAGGTTAGAGACCAACTGTTGTTCGCCATGTTAGTATGTCGTGTAGAAAAGCCTTTAAATCGCTCGGGTATACGAATAAGAGAACTTACATAGTCAAAGATCCTCCTGCGGCTATCAGAATAGTTGCAAGGAGTATATAGATGCCCCTATTGTAGCTCGTATCTTCCCACCACCAACGCCAGTAACCGGATGACGATTCTTCGAGAAAGGTCATGATAGCCACGAAAGTGAAGAAAACCAGTGATATCAACCATGGTACGGATCTCAGGAATTCGAGCGCAATAAAGCTAGTAAATCTCGGAATACTCTTGTTGTAGTAAACGCACAGAAACCAGATTATGGTGTTGTGGAAGAATGCTAGCACGTAAAGAACGGTGAGGAAGCGAAGTCTGTACAAGTGAATTAGCTTTCAAATACGAATGAATAAAAATTTCTCAATCATATCAAGTTAGCTAACATTTCAAACCCAAAGCCATCTCGTCCGTAATCGCTTAATACACCGAAGATAACGCTCACACCGCACGCGGCTGCCGTAGTAGCTTGAAGGATGATGCCGATTCCTAGCCAGATTCTGAACTGCTTCGAGCGGTGAAAGATATCGCGGTCATCCTCTGGAGGCTCTGGCTCCTGGGCTTCTTGGTTATAGATGGGACGCGTTTGAGGCTGTTCCGAGGACATTTTTATGATATATCGAGAGATCAGAAGGCCCATCTAGGTTTCGTACTCGTCTTGAATATTTATGTGTTGTTGCCGGCAGATGAAGGTGGAACGGTAAGCATAAAGGAAAGACATAAGAACTTGCTTAGCTTTTATGCCCAGAAGCTAGCGATGAATCACCAAAACCCGTGGCGCGGGAACCGAGCCCATACCACCCCATGCGGATTGCTCCATACACAGGATCTGATATATCGTAAAGCTAGGCTGGCGGCTTTCGAGTGCGGGGCTGAATTCATTTGGATTCATGAATAAACCAAACAGTTCGTACGCGTATACGTACGCGCTGCAGAACAAACTGCCAGGCCACCATGCTGAAGCATGAAGGCGAACTAGGATAGGGTAGGGACCAAGAATGCGCGGCCTTTTCGAATGCTGGAGAGATTGCTTCGAGTATATTAAACTATGTTCAATGAACTCATGTGACGATAGAGCGGATTGACAATACGAATCAAACCCTTGCAGATTGCATTGAGCAATTAACGACTCAAAAGACGACCTTATTTTGGAATTTGGTGACTGATTTGTATCTGCAGCCTTTCAATCAATACTTCATACTTCTCCTCCTCATTCGAATAGTATCAATGTTCGTACGGTTTTAGTGTGGTGATTAAGTATCCTGTTGCCCTTTAATAGTTGATTTAAAAACGGTTCTAGATGCAAAAGAACGAGTTATGGCCCAAATTACTAGGGAGCACGAAAGTGACAAGGTTCAGAGATTAGAAAGACGGTACAATATCTCGCCTAGGCGAAACCAAACCCTCGGAATGGCTAGCAGTGGGTGAGTCAAAATGTGAGTCCGCGCGACAAACCGTTAAATGGAAAATGGGATAGCTGCTAACTTTGAATCTACACACAATCTTGCGAATGCCAATAATAGTTCTTGCCCAAGCAGATTTCAAACTAGTACAAACCCTAGCAGCTCTGCTGAATGCCATAAAGCATTTGTCCGTTCCTCTTGTACCTGATACCATTCAGCAAGTTGAATCCCATTAAAGGGGATCAGAGAAAACTTTGCGATAGTTTTGATCGCAATAATGAGATCTCATCACCACTGTATTTGAAAAGGAGAGACTCTTTAAGACAAGCCCGCTATTTTCGAGCATTAGCTACATTATATATATTATTTGGCGGGTAGAGCTAGTTTTACCGCTAGAGCTAGAAAAGGGAGAGCTTAATTTACAATGAAGCGGGGGTCCACTGTCCATGGATCCAACGTTTCCACTATACTCTATATGTCTATGGTCTAAGATATCAGCTCTACACCAAAAACTAGTGCGATATATTTAATCAGACTTTCTCATTTTCGTCAAACTAATTTCGCGGCATCGTAACGGCTGACTATTCCTACTGGAATGTATATACATCTAGAGAGCTCGTTCGCTACCAAAAGAGATCCCGAACTAAAATACGCGTGTTACAGGTAGAGCGCACAGGATATAAAACCAAGAATTGTTAGTTTCAGCCCTAAAAGGCCGAGAAACCTCAAAGTGCTTTAGCACGCCAACAGCGCCGAATCCCAAGATCTTTACTCTTGGATGTGGCATTGCTAGTGTTGTGAAGAACCGCAGTTTTCATTCTCACGCTAATTTAAGGAGCACTATTTAAGTTCAACCCCACAACTGTTATCTTTGTATCGAGCTCTCCGAAACGACGGTAACTTAAGTCAACCCACTTAGCTGCACGCTCTTGTGAACGGACGTGTGAGCCAAGGATGGCGATACTGCCGGACCTCTTGGCGTGGGCTCTTCGCCCGTGTTTTGGAGGCTCTCGAGAGCTGCCCAAGATTTTCACAAGCGATCCAAGATCTCGTCAAGCCTCCAAGCCTCTTGCGAAAAATCAGCAGAGCCCGTTTTTATACATTAAATGAGCGAAATGGCCCTCTTGGCTTATATTAGCATATCACGAAGAATGCAAGTCTTGGAAATGGCGCTAAACAATTAGTTGTACAGACCCACCACACTGGTCATCGCGATCAGCCGTTTAGCTGACCTGATCGAAATATATAAGGCTGGGGCTCTGAATCCCTTTTTTTATTCTGAGCTCAAAAGTCTTCATCGGACTTGAGGAACTTCACAGAAAAAAGATAATAGCCCTCAAGCTAACATTTCCATCGTCTATGTCATCAACTATATCATCCGTAGTCGCTGCGGCGACTACGTCGGCTGCACCCAAGGTTGCAGACCAAACTGGCATTATTGGGGGAGCCAATCCACAGCATTACAACAAAAGCGACCCTATTGTTATATTCATTGTTCAGGTAAAGCATGGAAAATTCAATGACATAATGGATCTGAGAGTATGCTTGACATTAACAATTAATATAGGTTTTCATAATTGTTGTATTATGTCGCCTTCTTCATTGGCCTTTATCTCGGATTCGGCAACCACGAGTCATTTCAGAAGTCATCGGCGGTATTATTTTAGGTGAGATACATTCGTGAATAGCGTGCAGGTCATGAACTCGCTAAAGTTTGAATATATACAGGACCGACGGTCATGGGAAGAGTGCCTAATTTTACCACAACGATCTTTCCAGCGGACGCAATGCCAAATCTGAGTTTGGTCGCTAATCTCGGCCTCGTTCTCTTTCTGTTCCTAATTGGTCTTGAGGTGGACTTCCGTATCATGGTTGACAACTGGAAAATCGCCTTGGGGGTTGGTGCTATGGGGATTGCCCTACCATTTGGTTTAGGTTTGTAATCTCTTGCTGATAACGCCAACAGGACAGAGAGTACAACCGATGCTAATACTATCACTTTGTGCGAAAGGCGCGGCTATTGCTTATGGACTCTACAACGAATTTGGCCAGGACGCAAGTGTGAATAAAGAAGTAAACTTTGGTATATTTCTCCTTTTCGTTGGTGTGGCATTCAGCATTACGGTAAGTCTCTACAGATAATTATATAAGTCTATGGGATCGCATTTTGGGCTGCCTGCGTCCCGAAGAATGCTTAACATTAACCGAATATATCAAAAATACTAATCCTTTTGAAAATAGGCTTTCCCTGTGCTTTGTCGTATTCTTACGGAACTCAAACTTTTGGGAACCAACGTTGGCGTAATTGTCCTGTCTGCAGGTAGTGGCGACGACGTCGTTGGCTGGATTCTTCTCGCCTTGACAGTTGCTCTCGTTAATGCCGGTAGTGGAATCACAGCGCTTTACGTTCTCCTAGTTGCTGTAGGATATATTCTATTTCTCTTCTTCGTCGTCAAACCGATATTTCATTGGTACCTGCGTCGGACAGGAAACTTGGAGGGTAGTAGCGGTCCAAGTCAGACTGCGCTCGCTATAACCTTGCTTCTTTGTTTATCTTCCGCCTGGTTTGCAAATGTTATTGGAATTCATGCAATCTTTGGCGGGTTCGTCGTCGGACTGGTAAGTCGTAGCATTTCATATTTGTTCTTATTTCCCGATGTGGCTTCAATGCCGCCTCCTCAAACCAGTCATATTTTTTTTTATATTTTTTTATATTTTTATATTTTTTCATTATCAATGCTCGCCAGAACGTTACGGGTCTCCATTGGTGTTGACCGAAACCTGGCATGGGGGCATCTCTGATTCCTATTGAATATATGACGTTTTTAGACGGCATTAACGTCCTTTCGTTGCACAGATCTGCCCACGCGACGGGTTCGCTATTGCTGTTGCGGAGAAGATTGAGGATCTCGTTACCGTACTCTTCTTACCCCTCTATTTTACTCTCTCCGGTCTTAGGACCAATATAGGCCTTTTGGATAGCGGCATCGTATGGGGTTATGTATTCGGAGTGCTCTTCGTCGCGTTTATTGGCAAGATCTCTGGTGCCACCTTGGCGGCTAGACTGTTCAAGCTCCGTTGGAGGGAGTCATTGGCCGTTGGGGCCTTGATGCAGTGCAAGGGATTGGTTGAGCTTATCGTACTGAATATTGGCTTGACCGCTGGCATTATTTCACAGCGCGTGTTTACTATTTTTGTGGTTATGGCTCTCGTCACTACATTTGCGACCACACCGCTCGTCAGTTTTCTATATCCAGAATGGTATCAGAAGAAATGTACCGCGTGGCGAGCCGGAAAGATCAATTGGGATGGCACCCTCATCGGTGCACCCGATGACGATGAACCACATACCGATAGTCCCAAGGTCAAGACTGGATTTAACAGAGTTACTGTGCTCCTTCGTCTTGATAGTTTGCCTAGCCTTATGGCATTGCTACTGCTTCTAAAGGGAGAGAAAACCGCGCCTACAGCAGCAATTCACAGATCTAAAAGAGGGAGAGAAGACCCTGATGGTAAGGAGCTCGCCAGCAAGACTACCGCTAGCAAGAGCGCTCCAAGACTAGAAGTGCATGGTCTCCGACTTCGAGAACTGGATGAACGTACTTCTGCTATTATGCGAGTTACCGAAGATCACCAACCTGGGCGAGACCCAGCCATTAACTTCTTCAAGGCCTTTGGAAGGATGAACAATATTGCTTGCGCGACTGGCTTCTCTGTAATTCCGGAGTCCTCATTTTCAAGTACTCTGTCCGATCGGGCAAAGGACATTTCTTCAGACCTTTTAATCGTTCCATGGACCGAGACCGGCTACATTGTCGACGATTACATGCACGACCAAACACAAGAAAATAAGGGACAACGTTTCGAATCTGGGCCTTACGTAAACCTCGTAACTTCTGTCCTCCACGATTCCACTTCTGATGTTGCAATCTTCATCAACCGCGGATTTGGGGGCCCTGAGAGTGAGAAACCTGTTCTTAAACGCCGGAATAGCGTTATTTCTGGCCGAGTATCTCTGGCTAGGTCTGGCTTCGACACTGATCCCACATTTCCACTCATCGATTTGACTCATCATATATTCTTCCCTTTCATTGGTGGTGCAGACGACCGTGCCGCACTTCGGTTTGTGCTTCAGCTCGTCAAAAGTACTAATGTTACAGCCACTATTGTTCAGATCATTCAGCGAACCTCTGCGCCAAATGAAACACAGCAGGCACCGGGACATCTCGCTAACAGGGCTTCAGAAGATGATGCGACTTTCTATCTCCAGATGGCTGCTTCTCTCAAAGACGAAGTAGCTGCGCGTGTGGACTTCGAGACCTTGGAGACTAATCAACCTATTCAGACTGCCGTTACCCGCGCTAAACAGGAATTGGGAACAATACAGGATGCCGGAGATCTTGTGATTGTCGGTCAGGCCCACTCTGAGAATTTCGAGTCCCAGCTCTCAGCTGTTACGGATGAATACGCACCTTCCGTGTCCGTTGATGCCAGGAAGGCTATCGGTTCTGTTGCCACTGCGATGCTAGTATCACAGGTTAAGGCATCAATTTTGATTTACAAATCATCATGAACGAGTAGCACGCGCTAAAGAGATCCTTTCTATACCTTGTATAACTTTATACGTCAAAAGAAAAATTAAGACCAAAAAAGCAGTAACATTATGAAATCTCAAGTCCGTCTAAAAGATTGATGATAGATGAAGAACTATCATATTCTTTACAACTCCAACTACTCAAACAAATGTGCCGTGCACTGGTTGAAATATATGTACCAGATATACACTCGCTTGATCTTTGGAAAGCTCTACAGTGAATTCGTTGATAAAAATATGCCTTTAGAGGAATTTTTGGTGATAATCATTACTAAACTGGCGAGCATATGGCGATGCAGAAACTTAACAGAAGGGCAAAAAGAAAACTGTTAATCTCTTTGAAACCAAACCAATTACCATGGGATATACCATCTTCTATAAGGGTCTTACACATATGCTGCCGATTAGAAAACCATCCAGCTTCTCTCGTGACAAAATGTTAAACCTCTCTAAAGTTATTATTCGTTCTGACAGTTTGACGGCTATAATATAAATAGGGTGGCGTGCCAACTAAATTACCCAGCACGCAGGATATTTCTACCATTCCCATGTCTAACTGGTAGCGAAGTTTTGGTTCCTTGGCTCACAACCACCAGATCCGGTTGGAACCGTGTCAAGGGATCCGGAATTATAATATGCGCGTTATATATACATTGTGTCTAAGGCAGTCTAAGGTCAATCTCGCAACCAGACTTGTTTAGCCGCCAGAAAAGAAATGTGTTGTAGATGTGTGTAATATCCTGGCAAATTTCTGGCAACTTTCGCCTAAACCTCCACCTCTTACACATATATATATTTAGTACGGGCCACCGAGCCTAACATTAGACAGGAAGGACGAACTAGATATAAGGAAATAGAAGTATAGAAACATCGGACCCTCAACTATGGATAAGTTCAGAGAGCTAGTCTCCAAGCTTCACGTTGGAGACCTGGGGCGAGCAAAGTCAGACGCTATAGCGCTACACCTAACAGCTTTTCAGGATCAGAAGCTAACATTCCGCGAAAGCCCAGAAGTCCGAGTCCTCAACCTCCTACGCAAGAACAAACGGTCAGATTGGATAGCATGTAAGAGATTTACCCTCCTTCTAGCGTGTCACTGCTGATGAAATTGAGTGCAGCATCGAGCAACTACCTGCTACGAAGGCTTTTGTGGAAACGTTGGTTATCTCCTAACCTGTGGGTTTGATTGGAGAAGCAAGATATTGAGGATTCTATGTATAGTCTTCCAAGGCACAAAGTAGTGCAAAAGGCTGTCGAGAATGACAATAAGGCCATTGTATGTGTGCCCAATGAATCATCCCACTAGGTGATTGCGCTAACATTCAATGTAGGAAGCCGCGCAACTGCTGGACCGCGTGAATGAACTTGTATGTTTTGTCTTATATCTGTCTTTTAGCAAAACTAACCACCGATATGCTATTGGATGTCAGATTCACTCTCATGTTACGGCGGCTCGGGATCTTCGAAAGTACGTGGAAGAACTGTCTAGTACAAAACTACAGCTCGCAGCGGCGAGAGAGCAAGCATGTAAGCTGCAAGCGATGACCACTGCCGATTTTACATGGGTCAGTAATAACGGAGTATATATTAGACTCTCTCCATCAGCAACTGATTGAGATTGATCGTGAAATAAATCAGGCTGAAGCGGCAGCTTCGAGGGTAGATCTTGATCGACTTCAGATGGCCGAGGATGCCATGTTCGAAGCATATGCCAAGGAGAGAAGGTATATCACTACAACTATTACTTTACAATAACATCAGCAGCTACTTACATACCAAAAGAGCGAAACTAAGGCAGGATATACAAGAATATGATGAGAAACTTGCATCTTTCCAGCGAGATCGATTTGCAGTTTCACAGGACCTTGGACAAGCTAGGCCTCGGCCGCAACCTCGACCACACGCACTAACCCGAGTGTCATCAAAAGGTAGCGCGACTCAGGGCCTCATAAAAGGAAAGGAAGTAGAAGTGCAACTAGGTGAAGGTGGTGCTAAAGACGAAGGGTTAGACGACTTTTTCGGTCCTGAAGATACCTCAACTAAGAGGAGCCCTGGACCCGATAACAAGGCTGAAACATCAAAGCCTGGGAAGGTTAAAGCGCGAAGCACCCCAAGGCTGACTAGTCCGGGAATCATACCTCCAAAAGCAGCGCCAGCGAGGCCGAGAATCGATATAATGGCGGATGAAGATTTTTTGGATTAAAAGATCTGTCCTAAAGACCGTCAATCTTGATGTAGAATATTATCTTGTCCTGAAATTAAAAATTGTGGATTGTTCGTCTTCGTCTAGATTTTTTGGTTCGCTATAATTCAGAAGACACATTCCTCCTCAGTCTAGAATGCCTAGTTTCGTTACCATTTTCCTTTGGAATCAGCCAACATTGTTCTTTCCAGCACCTTAACTAGACCATCCCTTGTGGGAGACCTCACTCCCTCCACATATCTCGCATAAGGTGTTGTGGAGGCTGAAACCTGCAGCTGGACTAGTCGCAAAAACAGACCCCACAGACAATTCTGGCCTTCAGCATAGGAGAAATCTAGTCTACTTACCGGTCTTGATTGGGATTGAGTGGCTTAGGATCAATCGAGCTTAAAAGCCGAGTTTTTAATGCCTGATTACGACAAAAGTACAATTGAGAAGGAGACATTGGTAGCATAGCCGCGAGTGAAAGTATTAGTGGCATAAAAGCGGAAGACATCGGCCTTCATACAACATTTACTCGGGGTGGCCCCGAATTCGGGAAGAATATATGGTGTTCATGAAGCGCAGGTTCTCGGTTCGATATGCAGGACAGGAGAGATCGGAGAGCTGCATCGGGCCAAATCATTAATAGTTCTGCATCTGCGACATACGGCTTTGACCCTTTACCCTTTGCCTGAGGGCGAGTATCGATTTCCGAAATGAAATTTATCAGACACTCTCATTGGTAGTTTCCGGATATGCGGCTCCCTTTGAGCCGCAAAAAAACAAGCTTCTGACTTCCGCCTTGGTTTTTGAGCTCGTCTCTTGATATTTGCATTGGGTTGGTAAACATACACTTTTAAGCCTTGGTGGCTTTTTTTGGCGCAGACCCACGGAGAACTTTGGACTGTCATTGGCGAGATTCATCTGGTTCTGCTTTTGCTTGACATGGGAAATGCTTGCAGCGTCTGCGAGAAAGGCGCTCAACACGGCTGGCCAGCTGGACAGCAGCTATATCAGCGTATCCATCATGATAGTGTCTCAGCGGAGCCTCAAAGCTGCATTTTTTGGTCTAGCTTATCGTTAGTCTTGTGCTTAAGGTTTTCAAACGAAGCGGACTCAGGGAATAATAGCACTTCGACAAATACCCACCCCGAGGGCCTCAAATTGGATAGATCCACTTGTTCTCCTGTAGCCTATGATCCTGCAGCTATGATCCCACAGTTATGATCACGTGAAACTTCTTATCTTCGCTAGCATTCAACAATGTTTTAACTATTCTCGGTGCAACGAGAAACAAAATAACAGACGGCGATGCTTACGGCATCTAATAAAGTAGTGATGGTTCATAAAACTTCGAAGGTCAAAACTAGGAGAACGATGTTGCGTGAATTTGCTTCAAGAGGATTCCGCGATATCACTTTGTTCAAAAGAATCTCATTTGTAGTTTGCCAGCTTACGATCTAAAGAACTCCATATTTGCTAGCCATGCACGGACGCGAAATATTGCAGATAGGATGTCTGCTACCAAATGTATAGTTAGTGCTAGCATATGTTCAATATGTAGCCAACCAAATACCCGACGCTGATGCGAGACACCATATCACGCAGAGAGGCTTAATATTCTGCACCTTGCACACGGCGTCTGCGCATTCAAGCAAGGTCCACATTTGCGGCTGCATGATCCAGACCCCCCGTCCTCGCCACGAACGACTAATATGCCTTAATTGCTCTCACTCGCTTTACAAGCATGCGTTCGTATGGGCCAACTAAGGTATTCACTATCGCTCCGTCAGATGCACCTAGCGTGATCGGAAAGAAGCTGAAATTCGGTCGTCTGCGACAGGAGAGAAGTTTCTTTTAAAGGACGTGATCTGACATTAACCTAGAGAAAGACCTTTATCTCACAATCCCAGTGCCATAGAAACATTATCGTTTCCAAAGATTCTCACTACTATACGTCAAATTCATACTACCAATCACCCAACAATGCGTTGGTTTCAAGCTCAAAGTATACTATATTTGGTGGTGCCAGTAGTATATTCCGGTTTGCAACAATCTTCTGCTTCTAAAGGAGGTCTTAGCAAGCGTGATATCTGTTACTATCAAGGTATTTAAAAGCATCTCATTAAACATCATTCCGGTTTCTGTGGGCATTTGAGTGCTAATGCTCGTTTAAACAGGTGTGGATTCTTATACTTGCAATCCGGGCTACAGTTGCTGCGAGTTCTCGGCGTGCTACGATGAAGCCGACATATGCTGCAGCAATGACAGTATTGTTTGGTCCTGTCCGTCCGACACCTCCTGCGATTTCAGTGGAAGCGGCGGACAGTGTAAGGACACTTCGGGATCGGTTCAAACAGTAACGGCAACGGTTGGACCATCCGCTGCTAGCACAGGAGTAACGGCTCCCGCCACCCCCCAATCTACACCACTACAATCTACACAAATACAATCTACACAACCACAATCTACATCACCACAATCTACATCACCACCTAAGAAATCAGGATCTGGTTAGTATACTCATCACCTCGATATATAGAACCGTTCGAAGCTAATATTCTTTTAAATTTATTATAGTCGTAACTCTGAAGGTCGCGACTTCGATTTTGGTGGCGGTGCAGATGGTTAGTGTCATGCTACTTTGGTAAATCCAGCGTGGTGGGGTACCCCGATGCAGTCCGGGTAGAGGTATAAGCTTAAGTACTATTAGATAGCTAGCTCGATAGATACGTCATTGCCTTAGGTATAAATTAGAAGACCTTCTAGATATTTCAGATATCATCCGATAGATATGCATATGCGATGATAATTGTACGCACCTAATACTATCGTAGATACAATGTGGCTACTTCTAGATATAAGATTGCGTAAATAAGGATTGTTTTACAAGGCTGGTAGCCTGCTGCTCCGCAGAATTGTACTATATCGGCTATGGCGCAACGTGAGGGAAGCGCGGACTTTAAGCTTGTTTTAGAGATTTTGAGAATCGATATGCGACAGAACATCAACACCAGCATGTGTTGCGGACCAGGTCCATTGATATCACCAACATATCGAGTCACGAGCAGTACGTAGAACGCCAATGGCTAAGGTAGGTATATTTCTCTAATAGGCAGCGGATGGAATCTAGAAATCTATTCTCCAAATTCAGCTTGTCTCACTAATTCGGCTAACTAGCTCAGAGCTACGTTGTTTGATGTTTGATGTTTGAATTCTGCCTTCGGAAGAGCAGAAGAGTTTGCCGGAGCCGATACTGCCGCACCGTTTCAGGCTGGTCGCAGGAAACCGGTCTTTGAATGGGCCCCACCAGCCCAGCCCAGCCCAGCCCAGGCCGGCAGCGGTTCCTTGCAGAGGAACTATCCGGTGCTTCGGATTGGCCAATCTGAAGTTAACTCGGACGCTGGCGGGTCTTCGATAACAGCGTGTTCTTCGATTCAATCTTTCGGTGCACGATCCTTAGCGCTTCTAGAAAGCCAGCTTCTATATCTCGGTGAGACCGCCGACGGGCCCTTCGATTCTTCAATCCTTCCTTTCCCAAGTTCTTTCTCCCCTATCCTTCGACCTCCACCATGCGGACTGCTCTCCTCCTATCGGCGCTCACATCGGCCACCACGGTCCTCGCCCATGGCTCCGCTCCCCATCGCGATGAGCACGAAGATCTCGACTGGGGCACAAGGCATATGATCGGTGTGTATCCTCTCCAGCTCTTCAAGCTAGTAGGTATACTGCTAACAGGGAGCGACAATGTCTAGTGGAGCACCACTTTGAGACCTTTGACCCTGCGTCCTTCTTCATCCTCCACGACTTTGACCAGTCTCACACATGGACCCACGACGAAATTCTCCGCACTTACGGCATAAACCCCGTCACGGGCAACGCCTACGACGACACCGGTCACGAGTCCCATGAAATCCCCTGGGAGAAGCGCGAGGAAATTGTCCAGAAGGTCTTCGAGCTCATGGATCTCGATAATGACGCTGCGATTACAAAGGAGGAGTTTGAGGCGGCTTGGGGGGATGGAAAGCGCTTGCCGGATTTCGGTCTCGGAACTGGACACCACGGAGACGACGAGTACGAGTATGAAATTCATCACTTCGAAAAGTATCACGGTGGAGACGGAGAAATCAAGGAGGAAGATTTGAACCATCCCGAGGACATTGCGCACTTTAAGAAGGTATAGCGCACCCGGATTCACTTTGTGTTTTTTGCCCTTTCAAAATCTTGAAAACTCGCTAACAACATGCGTTCTACAGCACGAGCAAGACCACGAGGAGGAAGAGCGATGGGCACGTGAAGGAAAGCTAAAGGTCATTGAAAAGAATATTCCTGTAAAGTACAAGATCCAGCGGCAGAAAAGCCACTAGAAGATGGCAGTAAAGACGGTTCCGCGGACCGAGCCGCCTGTCACCCGGCCTGTAGTCAACCTGAAGCGTGCGAAAACTCCGAATCCACCACGAAGGATTTCTCAGCAGGTGCAAAATAAGCTTGACGAACGGGCTAGGCTGCGGGCGGCTTCTCAACAGAGTATTTGGAAACAGTTTGGCGAATGACCTTATGGTTCTTTCCCTTCGAGGTAATAGCATACTGATTTAAGCGATGGTGAGCCTTCCGCTGGCGTTTGAATTCATCTTAATGTGTATATATGGATGTCCTCATGTTACCATGAGCCTTTCACGAAATATGATACTCAATAGACTCGTTCACTCTAGTGTCTCTGCAATAGCTGAGCCGATGCGGATATCGAAAACACAATGCCAAACACCAGGTGCCCAGCTTTTTACAAACTCGATATGGCTACAGGCAACTTCCACAGCTGGCATATTGACATCTCGCGCGAGTACCCTAAATTTCTCAATTATGGAGTCTCTCATCTTCTCGGCATCTTCCTTGGCCACGTTTTCATGGACATGCACCCACGATATTCCTATCGTATCATTCAATCTGAGTACCTCTAACGCAGTCTTATATGCACCCTCGCTGGTAGGCAGGATCCCAAGGTTCACATGCATAATGTGTGGCCAATTATTCCCTTCCATTAACTCTCTGTCTTTAATCTCTTGCAGCCGCTGTGGTGCGAATTCGTTACTCTCCTCGTATATCACCAATTTTGTATCTTCTTTTGCGTCACAATCATACCCCGTAGCAACCTCTACACCCCACTTGTTCTCCACTGTACCTCGTCTACAACCTTCTATGCTCCATGGATTGATATCCCATCCATACACAATATCCACTCCAGCTTTCAAATAGCTAAAAGCAAAATACCCAATCCCGACAAAGAGATCTACTGCTGCCACTTTCTCAGTTGCCTTACTTTCCTTCCTAGCAAGCAACTGCGAAGAAACAAGCTTATACACCCTCTCCTTCTCTGTAATGTTCCCGCGCGAAAACATGGTATGGATTGGAGCCCACGTCTGAATCACCCCATGCTGGCTAGTTCGTGCCCAAAAGACGGCATTAAAGTCATCGGAAGCCACGTCTCCAAAATCGCCGTACAGACAAGTGATTTGTGGTGCGCGTATGACGTTCCCATCATCGGTTGTCTTTGTGGGTATCGGTGAATTTATGGCTACATGGGTAGTATTAAAGGCGGAAGCAAGCGTATGATAGAATTCTAAGCAGACTTCCGGCGATAGAGCGGCAATGTACGAGTTCCATGGCTGTGCCGTAAGAGGTGACGTGGGTGGGAGAAGGAGAAGAGAGCCGTAGATGTCGTAGCGGAGTTTGGAGGGGATGGGAGGTGGAGGGCTGTTGTCCTGAGGCGGATGTGCAGCAAGGAAGGAGGTTAAGGCGGTGATTGAGGCATGCTGCTTAGGGGGCCGACTTGGCTTGCTGGCGTCCTGCATCTACCGGCAAATTCCTCTCTCCGGTCTAAAGTTCAAGCAATGAAGTCGGGATGAATGATTAAATAAAGGTGTACTGTTTCAGTGACCCGAAATGGGAATGCTCAAACGAGATGTTTCGCAACACTTTGCTTCAGTGGTAGCAGACACAATATAGCCTCGAAACCATCCACAAACATCTGCACCGCCATGCCTCGGCGTATTCTATACCCGTTTTGGTTTGCAGACTGACGCTCGATACCGTAGAGGGGATTTGGATGTGCAGATGTATATAATGATCTCGGTTTGCTGTTCCATTGTTATTGCTTCCTTTTTTGCTAAATTTTGCACATGCATCCGCATAACGATTGCTCTATTCCATTCTTTCTAAATTTATACTTCAAACAAAGCTGGCCTTTGTATTCATAATTCGAGCGCGGATTGAAATTTGTCCAAGAAATTCATACCTGAATCGTTTAAAAAAGCAACTACGATGGGTGATCTAAACCAGACATTCTACCTAGGTGCAATACCTAAGGGACTCGAGTTCCATATCACCAAAGTCACCGCCACCGCTGCTGGTGAAAAATACTTGCTAGCATTTGAAACATTAATGGCCAGTGTAGTCGACAATGAAGGTGTATGTGTATTCCGCTCATCCACCTGTCGGAGCCTTCAATCCCCATCTTAAAGTCTTCTGTAAGGATGTCAATATCTAGATATCTAACTGAGAATACAACAATAATAGAAATTCAAAAAAGATACTCTAAGATATCCGCTCGTGATCCCACCAACAGATGGTTCCGGAAAAACACCACCCTCTAAAATCGGACGGGTCAAATTTAAAAAGACAGCAGCGTTCGGCGATGGCGGTGAACCAGGTTACTTCATGTTTGAATTCCGAATCTTCGGCACTACCGAAGCCGGACACCCCGTTGATATAACGGGCGTCTGGAGCGTCACCACAACGACATTTTATCGGTTCTCTCGACCGGACAAAACGATCGTTGATTTGATGTGGGGGGGTAACGGAGACACGGCATGGGTTGATACTCGGGTTCGTGGTAACATTGGTGTTGATCCGCCGGATATTTACATCATTGTAGCTCTAGGAGAAGATGGGCAGACTATCGGGATGAATTTCACGTGGCATCAGACTAAATTGAACGAAATAAGCGGGAAGTCCGTAGAGGTGCTCTTAAAAATTAATATCTGGATGATCAAATGGGCTGCTAAGAGGTTACTTGGGCCTGTGGGTAAAAAACTCGTCAAGCAGATTCCTGAGTTTTTAAACGCTCCAGGTGATTTAACCGACAATCTGGAGTATCTTCGTGGTTGGAATAAGAGGAGACCGAGGCATGGAGGTAAAAAGTCACTAGAACCTGGCAAAGGGAAGCATAAAAAGGTTGGACCGGGTCCTCCCAAAGAGAAGAAGATTCATGGCGCAAGTCTGAATTTTAAGGGGAGAGTCGCAGATGCGGACCCCAAAGAGCAAAAGATTTCTCATTCGATGGCCGGAGATAGTACGGGCCAGCAACCGTTCGACTATTCAGGAGGTACGATGTATGGGGATGATTTTTAATGCTAAAGATCTATGTACTATACTCTCTTGTGATTGACATCTTTGATCTTGGTGTATCATCACTTCTATTGCTAATATGTATCCGACTAAGATCATAATAATGCTAAAGCAAATATTCGAAAGAATGGTCTTGCTCCCTTGCGACATATCTACTCTTAATGTACATTTAAGCCTCCCAAATATTTATAGAGATAATCAGTTAAGATTGCCTCGGCTTCAAAAATTCGATCTATATCAACAAATACTTGCTAGAACATGTTATGGTTACTTTTGGAGAACACAGCCTCGGAAATCCTCAACATCGCAAACTTTTGGCAAGCGTTGTGGTCGTGCACTCACTATTGAGACAGCATTAATATATTGTTCTGGTTATGGAAAGAATTTGCTTAAAATAAGACCTCTGGCATAATAATATCTCCCACTAGGCGTTTCTAGCCTAAAAGCTGGCTGCTTGGGCATCTAAGGTCCGAATCTTGTGTACCTTATAGCTCGCTAGATATACCTAGGCTATAGCTTGATAATCATAATTTTTGTTTTCAGCATTTCAGAACGAGACCCGCTTGTATAACAAAAGAGACTGCATAAAACGAAATTGCTGCGACGTTTCCGCCTGACCGCGCACATGATACTTTCCCGGCAATAGTACCCTAAAGTCTAAAACAGCCCAGTTATACCGGAGAATTCTATTCTCAGAAGTCCGCTTCGTCACGGTTGCATAAGAGAGTTCAAGCATGAAGGTGTTGAGTTCAACTTCGACGGAGTCAGCCGAGTTGAGGCTCAGATATGAAGATCGAAGTAATGCCTCTCAAATACAACTTTGATATTTTATTATTTTAAAACTTGTGGGTGACATAAATAGAGCCGAAAGCTCAACCATTCAACCATGCCAGATTCATTCTCTATCGCACATCTGACGACATCTTCTATTCATTTCTCTTGAAATTCAGATCTTAACGCTGGCCGTTACTTGGATATTTTTGCAACACCTTTTTCCTGCCGCTGCTACTTCTGCCATTCCCTTTCATTCAAAGGTAGAATTTTACCATTTACCACCTCTTTGCCGTTATATAAATATATATAGTATACGATGCCTGGCGATCTTAACCAAAAGATTCACGTTGGCTCGTTGCCACAGGGTCTAAAATTTGACATTATAAGTGTTACCCCAAAAGTGCCACCAGGCGGCTACTTTGCTTCGTTTCAAGCATATGGTACTCTTGGAGCAACTACAGATAACGACGGAGTATGTCACACTTAAAGCCCTTGACCTCAAAAACATGCAATTTGTTTAACCAAGAAAGCGTAGAAACTATTTAACGGCCTTCGCGTTCCCGTCAACGTCCCCGCCGGACCCGGTAAACCAGGCTACATTGGCCAATGCAAATTCAAACGAGAAGCCGTTGCTAAGAGGCCAGGCCAGGGCGGCAACATTGCCTTCAAGTTCCATGTATCTGGGAGTACAACGTGGAAAGGTAAACCAGTCAAAATCGATAAAGCCGGAGTCTTCACCGTCGCTCCAACCGACTGGAACGTCTTCTCACGCCCGGATAGTATTACACTCACGTTGAGTTGGTCGGATGGTCAGATGCAGAATGTCAAGACTGCCGTCCGTTCAAACATTGGAGTGGACCCACCGGAGATCTACTTTGTTTTCGCTATGGGCGAGCAGAAACCTGAACTTGGGTTGAGCTTTACCACAGATTTAACGCTCCTCAACAGGATTGCTGGGTATGGCATTGAGGGATTGCTCAAATTGAATAAACTTATGATCAAGTTTGTCATTACGACGCTGACTGGTGTGAGTGCGGCGGGCCTGGTGGTTGACAATGTTGACGTGCTTGATAACCCCAAAAATGCAAACAACAGGCTGCCCGGGGTGGATAAAAGACCGAGTGTGCAGCCGTTCGTTGATAATCCGCCGGGTAAGGCCCACCAGCGGCGGGCTTTTGAATATTCGTATAGCGGTTATGATTTTGCATATGACGGGATGTACGGATATGACACCGATTTGGACTATTACTAGAATTTTTGTGGATACTCGGGATGATTTTTTTAAAGAGTTTTATACAATTTCGTTATTCTGTTTTCACTAAATACCCATGTCCCTTCTCCAAAGCGTGCTACAGTGACAACTACAGTACTCAACAGTTGATCGAATTTCCGTCTCAGATTTTTACTCGCGCTGTAATAATCAAAAGCTTAGGGGATAACAAAATTCTCATGCATTAAATAACATCTTTGAAGAATAATCTTTAAAGAAGGCACGATATGTAATTGTCCACAAAATGATCCTATTGACGTGAGATATCCAACTGGACGGAAATAGCAACATTTCTTTGACAAAGGAAACCTCAAAACTATTGCTAAAATCAAAGCCCTAAAATTCCACGCCAATAATCGGTGACGAAAACCCCCTTAGGATCATAAACCTGTCTAATCTCCTTCCACTGTGCGAACTTTGGATAGCATTTCTCTACAAAATCTGGGCCGATGACTCGGTTCCCATAAACTTTTCCAAGTGTAGGCCAGTGCTTACCCCAGTGAAGTCTAGCGCTGGGGAAGCGAGTCAACAGAACACTCCAAAACTTGTCAAAGTAGGACTGAAGGTCGCCAATAACGTTGTACTCCCACCAGTAAGGGTCAATACGGATGACGTCTCGTCCATACGACATGCTCATCCAGAAGGGGGATTGCTTTCCGGGGTAGATTTCTACACCAAAGTTTCCGGCAGCGAGAGGGTCCGTTTTGAATAGTTGCTCCAGGACATCAAACACATCTTGAGCTTCTTCCAAATCGATCCAGATCTCAGTGAACTGCACTCTGATGACGGTGTCAATCAGGGCTTGATCATCATTCGGAAGAGCAAGGTACCAGTGGTCTGCGAAACTCTGCCCGCTTCCGACTTTTTGGATGAAGTTGAAGATAATGGCTGCTAAAACTGGCGCGTTCTCGGTCGTCAACCAAGATGTAGCGAGGAATGTTGCAGCGGCAGCATAGTTCATGCTTCGGCTCTTGAGAGGGTGATTGTATGGTATGATCGTGGGATCTGGGCCCTCGACTTCCTGGCTGGCCTGGTATTGCAAAACACTATCGACGAACTCGGCGGCAAACCAGACGCTATGTACATACTGGTTCGATTTGGTCGCATTGATAAAGTCGGCCCCCCTCGCAACAATGGAATCGGTACGAAGAACGGTCTCTTCCTTTCCTTTGACTAGATATCTCTTGCCCACAGTAATAGTGACATGGGTGATAATACCGAAGAGTCCCATAGATACAGCGGCAGCATTGAACTCATCTGGCGTAGTGGTTTTGTCCAAGACACGGACTTCGCCTTGACCATCGACGAGTTCGATTTCGAGAATAGAATCTGCGCAGCCAAAATCAATGGATCCACCGGCTGTGCTAGTGCTCATATATCCGCTGAGAGTCTGATGGGACATCCCACCAAGGATAGGAAGTGCGTATCCCTGGGCATCTAGAGTCCGAGTGAGGGAGTTCCCTTCATTGGAGTTGGGGTCCGTGGGGTCAATGCCTAGATTACAACCGGCGCCGACCCTATAAATTGCGGTTCCAGTAGCTGGGTCTTCTGACACAAGCTTTATGGCTCTGAGACTGCCTTCGAGCTTAGCTCGTATGGAATGGGTGCCTTCTGGGGAAAACACGGCTGGTGGTGCAGAGTGTTGCGCTCCAGCGACACGGATGACAGCACCGCTTTGTAAACACTCCTTAACTTTAGCTTGGACTTCTTCGACGCTGGATAGATAGACAAGATCTTTGTAATCAGCCATCCATGGGGTTGGAATAGCGGTATTGTCTTCAGTGATCCACTTTTCGAAGAACTCTAAGAGCTCTTTGAGAGTATCCTCGCCGATGCCATCGAGAAGGTTCTGTGACTCCGTGCTAAGACCCCCTTTACTATCCTCGACTAATAACCTGAGGATTTCTCCGCAGTTTACTTCTTTATCCTCTAGCTCAGTTGAGTTTGCCAATCCATTTAGATGATGAGTTAGCTCTTCCATGATGAAGGAGTCTGACGATTCCTGAGCTATGGCAATTGTTATATTTGTAGTTAGTGGTAATCTGAAGTAGGAGGGAAAATATTCTCCTCTCTCGTGTTCTTCAAGCTTCTTATATAGACAGATTTGCAACTGTTCGGTCTATTGTGTTCTTTCTACCACAATCGAGTTTGGAATGAATTAATCTCTGGACGTGGGGAAAATGCGATAGGTCACATTTGCATTTTTTCTCGTAGGGTTGAGACTCGCGAGGTCTCTTGCCTAGACCGATCAGCCGTACTTGACGTCTTCCTCGGCATAAAGGCATTATCATTGCCATGCATATCAGTGATGTACAACGTCTCGTCCAATTGGCCAACGAGCAAATGATACTCATGCACTCTTAAGCCATCTGTATCTTTCGATGGGCGAAATATATCAAAATGGGTTGCTATCGACAGGTATGCTGACGCAAAAGTTCGATTTGTACGTCGCTCAGCCGGACCTGAATGCAAGTGCGGCACGGTAAGATCCAGTTTCCGCTGCATCGAGCCCGCTCAGCCCTAGCACTGCAGGGATATCGTATGATCATAGGATCTCGTTGAAGTGAGAAGTTGGGACTGTGAGTTGTTATTACGAAATAAGTATTGTCAAAATTAACTTGCGTTACCTATACTATATGCAAGGTTGCGGGGGATACGAAACTTTTCTGATATTATGATAGTGATTCCTGTTTTTATACCCCGTTAGCTACATGGCGGGGCCAAGAGAATGGCAATGTTTGATAAATTGGCACAGTTGAGGATGGTAGCATACTTGACAAAATAGTGTTGTCGCAGAATTCCCAACACTGTGTTGTCCTGCGATATATACTTATTTGGCAAACGTCTCAAGGGCGACTCATCTCGATCCCCGACACCAACAACCTTCAAGCACTACCCCGCCATCATATACCCCTCAGAGCCGACAAAATGATCGAAGTCACCTGGTATGTCATTATGTGCCTTCGAGCCAGTGATCTAGCTTAGCTAACTAATTTCTAGTAACGACCGTCTAGGCAAAAAGGTAGTAGTCAAGTGCGAACCTGACGACACCATCAACGACTTCAAGAAACTGCTTGCAGCACAGATCGGTACACATCCGGACAAAATCGTACTAAAGAAGGGATACTCAACTTTTAAAGATCATATCACCCTTGGAGATTATGAGATCAAGCATCAAAGCTCCCTTGAGTTGTACGTTGAAAGGTGTCCTGAGGTGGGGGTCACAGATGCTAACGTGGTTTTTTACACTCTAGATATTACAGTTAAATAAGGCTATTTGAAAGGTCATCTGGAAATGGAAGGGTGCAGTGGAGTACCAAACTACGGAGGCAGACGACCCTATGGATCAGATTAAGCATGTTGAATACTATCTTACGCAAATCGGAGTTTCATCGGAAGGCATAGCATTATCTGGCATTGTTCAAAATTTAGTCTCGTAGTTAAAATTATGATATATAGGGGCGCATGACCGTAGATACGAGACTTTCGTAACCACATATAATGCACGAAACCAAGCGGCCATCTGATATTTCTACCAGCAGCTGACGAAGCGGTGTACGTTATCCCTCCATCCGAATCCATGTGCGACGCGAATGGCAGGCCGTTTGACGAGCGGCGTCATCTGGTTGCCAAGCATGCAGCTTCACACCCACACCTTAAAACAGGGACCTAACCTCCGCTTGTCCAAATTATCCGCCTCTGTTTTCATCATCGTACCGCAGTTTCTCTCGACCAACCTCGTTCTAAGCGATCGCATCAATACCCGCCATCTTCGTAGACTGTATTCGTTTGAAGGAGGATCTTGCCCCGTCATATCTGCCTTATAGCGAATCGCCGCCACGTTACACAAAAATGGATCTCTCTCAACCTTTGTATGGCCCCCTGCGAAAGATGTCCCCCAATGGACCTGGAAACCAGCTAATACGCTCATCACTATCACAGTCGCGTCGCCAATCTGGCTATTGGTGGTTTGATGGTATTCGGAGGTTAGCTTTTGCTGATACACGACTGAATACTGCTCTAAGCTAATCCGCCACGTGATAGGAATCGCTCAATTCTTTGACTTTACCCTCCAACACCTCATTCTCGGAATATACATCATTATCTTTGGCGCCGGTGGGAGTCCATATGTCCATAGTAGTCCAATTGTCGATATTTGCTAACCAGCAGTGTTTGTAGCTACCGCGTTACTTGGTCCGTGCGAACCTGCCGAGTCCTTGACACCCTTATATCGAAAGCTGACGCTACACGCATAGAATTCCAAATCCCACCAGCGGTATCTCGCTATGCGAACTTTATGTTCTCTTTCATTGGCCGTGGAGCTTGTATGTGCCTCCTATCTTACGTTACGCACTGCCTCGATACTAACGCAAAAGACGTCTGAATAGTCTACATCTTCACTGGCTCCATCCTTTACCACAAGTCGTGGTATAGCTGGATCCCCGGAAGTCTGATCGTCCTGGGCGGAGTCGCGTACGTCGCGCTGGAATTTGTGCCGTCGATAGAGCCGCCTGAGAATATGCGGGAAGGAGGGTACGATGGGCTCAGTGAGACCGTTTAAATACACCATACCACACGCCGAATGGATAGAACGTTGACCCGATTTTTTTCACTTTATTTATCGACAGAGCGGCGCTTCAACTTGTATAGTTCTTTTCGGAACGGGTATGAGAGATGGACGGACGGACGGACGGCGGAAACAATAAGGCTTCGGCAATGCGGGGCTTCGATATGTGGAGAGGAACAAAGAGTGGGGGAGTCAGTCGTGGGTGGAGCAGGGATGGATAGCTTGGATATTCGAAGGGCTATACGATATAGAGCAAAAGAAGTCTTTGGGGTCATTTGGGGGTTGAAATATAAATATGCATACAATTGTTCTTTTGGTTGAATCTTTCAACTCCGTAATGCTGGCCGACTGAAGGTTCTGAATCTATCGTAGTTCGCCGCTAGTCCCCTTACCGATAGTCTTTCCGTGCAATATAGGTAAAGTCTAATTTCCCCGAAAATGCAAATATCGAAATTGCCTTTGAATAAACTTTTCCATATCTTCAGCTGCGGCTTGGCATGGCGCGTTAGAGGCACACTGCACCCTATTGTGTGCGCCACCCCCCATAGGGCGTGTTGCTGTTGGGTTAAAAAGACTAACTTGAGCTCAAGCCTAGCAGTAAAATCAGCCTGGATGTGGAAATTACCATTCCTGTGTGCGATTCCCCATGGCGAGCTCGCGGCGAATGCGCCCAATGTATCTTAGTTCTAATGATTCAGATGGATTGGGTTTGAGGCATAGAAGATCTCCTATTGATCAGTGGGCACATACACAAGAATATAGACTCTTAATAGAAAGTTGGTATTAAAATAAGACTACAACAAGATAGGGAGAGCACCATCAAACACCGGATAAGTACAAAAGGGAGCCACCCGGCTGTAAACATAGAAGCTCAGGTCCATTGCTCGAGTTACTTGAAAATTGTATTCTTTTTTTGGTCTTGAAGTTGTTTACTTTAAAGCTTCTCGGCCGCCGCTACACTATATTAATTCAATTCCAAGATGCTGTTGAAATCGTTAGTTACAGGACTTGGTTTTGCGGCTGCCGCTTCAGGTGCCGCATTAGTCCAACCAAGAGCCGGATGCAATGCTGATCTTTGCCTGCGAGGTAAGAATAACTTAAAATTAATCCAACTAGTAATAAACAATATAGTTAACTTGTTTGTAGCCCTTCGTGCTTCCCAGGTACCCGGGCGACTAGAACAGGCTTCTTCGGACTGCGGTTCGTTTTGGGTAACGACTGTTACACCAGCTGTGGTGTGAGTTTTCCTCAAAATGATGTTATATATTATTCTTCAGGGAACTAACAGCTAACCCGTCAATTAGAACGGTAACGGATACCGCCACGTATTCTAGGACATTCATCTCTACAGAATCGGCCAAAGTAACCAACACTATTAGCGCAACCGTGACATCGATCGTATATGAAATCGCCTCAGTCAATGGACCACCAACATCCACAAAGACCATTTTCGTTCCATCAGCAATCCCCGTTAAAAAGAAGCGAACAGCATCAATCTCCTCTTCTAGTACTGCTGGAATTCCGGCCTACGCTTCTGCTTGCTCCGGTGCGGTTCGTTTCACAAGTGCCTGTTCCTGCGTTGGAGTTACAACTGCGAGAACCACCACCGCTCCGACGCCAACCACCACAGTGACGGTTACCTCGACCGCATCTTTCTTTCAGACTACCAGCGCAACGCAAACCGATTCCCTCACCCAGACTGCCACTGAAACACAAACTTCCGTGACATCGACTCAAACTGTCGGTAGCGTTGCCACTGTCACTGCCAACAAGTTCAAGCTCCAGGTCCGTTGGTCTCAAACCGGAGCCATCAAATGGGTTCAGATCTATCCTAGCAATGGCAATATTTGGCTAGTCCCCGTCACTACCTTTAATACCGCAACGGTATTCTCTCTCGATCCGTCAGGCACCCTCTACTCGACAGATAACGGTCTTCAAAAAGCCTATGCTGTCACCCCGGACCCTAGTTATGATGGAATAACTCTCAGGGCTGGGTCGTCGATCCCATCTGGTTATTCCGCTTTGGTTTGTTCTATCTCAAGTACCAATAATGCTGTTACTTGTGGAATTGGATCAGCTACTACCTTTACTATTTGGATTGCTGACAGCTCGCATCTTTATCTGTATGGTGCTGGTCCCGCTCTTAATTCCGTCACCGCTGTCTCCGTGTAGCCAGGCAGCAGGTATCTAGACGTTTTAAATCATGGAGCGATCGCGTTGTCCAGAATTCCTCATATATAGGAATATTACACCAAGATTTAGCTGATTGAGCGGTTGTTAGATTCTAAATAGACTCAAGAAGGCTCTCTATGTAAATAATTACTAAAACTAGACATAACTATTATGAGTAAAAAGAAAGGGATTTTGCATTAAAGAAGTATCCAGCCCAAAGCTTATATAGTATACATGCGTAGACCAAAGAAACAGATTAGCAAATAAAGAGTCTTACTAGGCCACTTCGGCAATGTGAGCAAGCAACATGCTGACAATTCTATCGTGGCCTCCATCTGATGCTACTTGAATCGCGGTTTTGCCGAGCTTCTCTTTCACGTTAACATCGGCGCCATTAGCAAGCAGCAGTTGGACGACCTTGTCGTGCCCTTTTTCTGATGCTGCAAGTAGCGCGGTAACGAAAACCCCGCCTCGTGCATTAACATCAGCGCCCTTGGCAAGCAGTATGCTGACAATCTTGTCATGGCCTTCAGCTGACGCCGCTGTAAGAGCATATCCATGGAGACCACTTTTCAAGTTGACGTCAGCGCCGTAAGCAAGTAAGAGTTCAACCACTTTAATATGGCCTCCAGCTGATGCTCTCTGGAGAGGCTTTGAAGCCCCAGCATCCATAACTTTAGCGTTAACATCGGCGCCATTTTCGAGCAAAATTTTCACACATTTATCATAACCAAGAGCTGACCCTGTTTCAAGAGCGCCGCCACGAGAGCTGTCCGTAACGATAGAAGCGCCGTTATCTATTAGTATCTTGACAATTTCGAGATGGCCCCCAAAGGTTGCTGCTTGAAGTGCGCTTTCATACCGCCCAGTCCGAGCATTGATGTCAGCACCTTGACTTATTAAATATTGTACTACTTTTGTGAGTCCTCCATATGATGCATAATACAGCGCCGTAACCTTCTCACTTTTAGTCCAGAAGTTCAATGCCCCAGGTGCATCCAACGGAGCAAGACCATAGCAGTATCTATATAGTCCCCTACGATCATCGAAAAAGCTTTTGATGAAATTTTTTAGCGTTTCGTCCTCGTCCTCAGATATCGTTGCGAATTTTGTCCAATATTCTATGCAGTACTCCGCCAAAGGGAACTCTTTTATAAAGACCATTCCCGCAATATCTGTCTCGATATCTGTGTTCAAGTTCAATAAGTAGGCAAGGCAAATATTTGCCATCGATGTTTTCGCATTAATTTCGCAAAGTTGCTGCCCAATTTCATTCCCAACACGGTTCGATGTTAGATATTCTTTTACCGAAAAGTGAGCTAGATGCAGTTCCATGTACTCTCTAACTTCTCTGCCAAATTCATCCTTTACCAATACCATAACCACCAGGCTAGAACAGTAGCATAATATCTCGTCCGGGTCAGGCATTCGGTATTTTGGATCAAAGTATTTCTCGTCTTCGGAGTCAACATCCACTGCTAATACGTCAACGGCTTCTTCAAGGCTTAATGGTCTTTCTGCGTATGTCAGGAATTGAAGGATTCTGATAGCGTTCGGCTTTAATTCATCTGGAATATTTTCCAATATCCTTGCGTAAGTGTCATCAAGACCCTTCGGGAGACTATTGAGGGCTTTTGTGAGAGAGCGATAGTCTGGACACTTCTCAAGCGCGTCGAGTTGGCAGGCGGCCCATCTAAACCTAAGGGATTGTTAGCGTTTTTGGTGTTAATTTTTGATACTGAGTGAAGCAACGACAGAAAACAAGTGCAAAAGAAAGTACAAGATATATTCTTACATTCCATATGCCCCCTTCATGAGTTTAGTTTCAATCTCACCCTGAACTTCCGGAAACGACTGCCATCTTTTAAACCCTTTATGATCTCTGACCCTCGTTCGGATGTACGAAGAAATATCGCTGGTAACACCGCTGTTTTGTAAGCTAATTATGTTACCTGTGGAAGCAAAGTTTGTTATTCCGGCTTTAATATCAATTTCTAGACGACTTGTCGCCAGAATATGGATGTTCATATTTTGCGAATCAAGTGCCTCTCTCATCCACGAGATCGCTTTTTCTCTCTCTGCCTCACTAGCCTCGTCAAGCGCATCGAGAACAACCCACACATCTCTTACTTCCTCCAGTATGCTCAAAAGAACTCCACAAAGCTGCTGGCATGTTGGCTGCTGATACCCGTCGCAGCATACAGAAAAAAGTGTGTCTAATCGTTGTGCGGCAGCCTTAGACTTTGAGCAAAGTTGGGAGATAAGAGAGCGAACCATGCTCTCGAATTTCTGTTTAGCAACTTCCGTGAAGTTAAAGTAGAAGTAAAGAATATGTTGACAAGACGGATTGCGTTCGAGGCTCTGAATGATAGTGGAGCTTAGAACAGTCTTGCCACATCCAGTTATGCCATTCAGCCATAAAAAGGAACTTTTTGGTGAAGCCTTCCATTTGGCGAATGAATCGCCTTCCAAGAACCAACTTCCGGAAAGACCATCGCGTTTTCCTAAAGCTTCTTCGTAGTTCTTCACTGGATCAGGAGGGGAAAGCCAGATAAACACTTGCCCCTTCATCTGACTGGACATCACTAGTGTAACGACATCGCTTGTCTCTTGAATGCCGGTTCGTATTCCTTTAATGGCATTGCTTGTCTCTTGAATGTCGGTCCGTATTTCCATCACATCTCTCTGGACTGAGACTTATAAGCTAAACGATCGTCACCAAATTTCGAGATATGAAAGATAGACTCACTATTACTTATTAAATCCTTCACTGAGTTTTCTTCTTCAACGTCACTCGCCTGAACCAATCCCAAAAGCTCCTTTGCAAACGCCGCAGCTACAGCAGCCGCATGCTCGTGCCAAAGGTTATTCTTATGTGAGTCTGTGTAATTGCAAATACCTCGAATGACAATGCAAGGGAAATCATCCAAAAGTTTAGCTGCTTCCGTTTCCACGCATAGAACATGACCTCCAAGATCTTTATTCAACTTGTCTCGAAAGACAGCATCTTTGATTTCTTGGTTTCCAGATGCGATCAAGCCATAATGGACTTTCACATCTGACCTATGCTTCCTCTTTACCACTTTTGATTTATCACAAAAGTGACAGCCCTCTTCGTCTTCTTCCTCCTCTTCTTCCTCGCTGCTCTCTTCTTCCGCGTCGCTCTCTTCCCCTTCTAGTAGTCCCTCATCAGCATCTAGAAGAGGTTTGTCGACATGTCTATAACTCGACTTAAACAAGACATCCTCCAGAGCTTCAGATCTTAAATATTTCGAAGCAAGCCTTGGATGCCTTTCTTTAAGCTGATCAAGGTATTCAGGTATTTTGGAACCACTGATTTCTTGTCTGCTTTCCAGTGTCGCCAACGCAGTTAGCAGCAACTTTGGAGGGTTATTGAGAGCTCCAGTTCTCTCGAACTTGCCGCCTTCTGTCGCCTTGCCGAGATCCCATTGCACTACACCAGGAAACTGTCCTACAGGTGTACTGACAACAACATCTCCAAGCCTCATTCCGGTTTTCCCAGGAATGCCTCCGCCAATACCAACCATAAGACCAAACTTGATATTTGGAAAGGTGTCGACCATTTTGAGAGCGACGGCTGCCACCGAATCATTTCCAGGATGGCCTTTGGGTGAACACGCCACGACCACATTGTGTTCCCCAATCGACCCCAAAACGTAGCTGTTATAATCTTTGGATTGTGTAGGTTTGGGCAAACTGTCGTGCAATTGATCCAGCATTGCTATTGCGGCAGTCTGCTCCTGGCGAAGTGCGCAGACCCATCCCACTGTGTAATCTTTATGCGTCTTGGGTTTCGTTTTTTGGTCCATATTGTTGATCGGCTTTTGTGCTGTTATTAATATTTCTACGGTTTTCTTTCCCCTCTTGAAACTGAAGTCCGACGGCAGTTCTTATAAATTTATTGTGGGGAGCACAGTTTCGAGCCTGATGTTGTAAGCGCTGAGCCTTATGTGGCACAGCTATTGTCACCCCTATACTCGCAAAGTACCAAGAGGCAGAGCGTAGCGAGAACTCGTTAGCACCGCGCGGTATATGCATGTTTCATGGAACACTATTTTGTGGTTCCCTTTTTATTGGCTGCTAGTTCTCCATACTGCTGTTCGTTAAAGTTGATTGCTTCTTGAATACTTTCGATATATATAGCATTAGGTGGCTCAGGAATGCAGGATTCAAAAATCTAACCCTTTAAGGACGCATGAGGTTGAACCAGCTGCAGGATTCATAAAGCTGCGGGCAGCGGAAATCCCACGTGTTTGTCCAGAATAACCTCGAATATATCGCAAGTAAACTTATATGCGGGTATGTTCCTGATCCTGGGATGCTTTAAGTAACCATCGAAGAAACTTCGAAACCCCAGAATCAGTTTCGATATTCTGTCAAAACAAATTGCTTAATAGAGCTATTGCCACGAGACCGATCTTCTGAGGGGGTAGATGTTCAATGACAAGTTACAAAGCTATACCGCCGTAATATCATACTAGTTAGCCTCGCACACCAATTTGACTACAGATTGGTAATAAAATGCAGTCTTGTTCTGGACTCCGACTTCATAAGTCTGCATCATCAGCGACAAGCTAAAGCGAGAGGCACAGACAACACATTCCCGCGGACAGAAAGATGTGCGGCACGGCATGTAATTGTGCCAGTGTCACAAAATGAAAGTCGTTCGAGTTCTCCCCGAGTGAATTAACCTGATTTAAGTTCTTTTTATGATTTTCGGCATAATTGCTGATATCATGGCAAATATTACTCACGAGACCGATATTACTCCATCGATGACAGAATCGTACGAGTTGGTGAAGCTAAGGTAAGAATCAGAGATTCTTACGGTATTTAAATATATATTTTAGGCTCATCCTCGTCATATCGCAAGAGAGATATGCTGGACGTTTTTTTTTGACATTCATGATATTTCAAGAAATAAACTCTAGACAATCAATTAATAACACCACTCTGCGGACTTTGTACAATTTCTGAACCGTGGAATAGACGTACTCCTCTGATTTATGATTATCTCCGAGGGTCCCTGTTTAACAATACGCGTTGCACGTGATTCCATACTGCAAGACGACTTATTATGCTTGCTCACCAACCAAAGGACCAGTCACAAAGCAGCGAACCCACCCCTCAGATACCGCTCCGAGATCCTTCCTCCATCAGCAGAGCATATTACGTCTCTCTTTACATGTAAATGTCCGACGAGTTTCCCCTCCTCGAGGGGCTAGGGCTCTATGCCTCCGACATTATTGGGGATGGCGACTGCCTCTTTCGCAGCTTTAGCGACCAGCTGTACGGTCATCAAGTATAGTATATTTCCCAGCAGAACCCAAAGCTCCGGCGGCTACTTCCAGATCCTGACTAACCAAACACTTTCCCGGACGATAGAAAAAAGCCCACGATATCCGTCTCCGAACTACACGTTACATGCGCAACCATGCCGAGTACTTTAAACTCTTCCTTGGTGTCGCGCCACCTTCGAGTCGTAAAACGCGGTCGTCGAATAGACCCCCCACCGAAGACGCCGTCGACAGAGCTTTCATCGATCATGTGAACCGGATGGAAAAAGCAGGCGTGTACGGTGACAATTTGGAGATCGTGGCATTCGCGAGGTGCTACCGCGTTGACGTCAAAATCTACCAGAGGGAGTTTGCGTATCAGGTTTCTTGCTCTGATGGAGGTGAGCCTGTGGATGATGATGCCGATGCCGACACAAATGACGACTATAATAGTGATAGCCACGGCGGCGAGAAGAGAGACGGGCCAAAGTTATTACATATCGCGTATCATGACTGGGAGCACTACTCTTCTGTTAGGAATGTGGATGGCCCGCACAAAGGCCCTCCTAATGTATCCCCCAAAGTCCTAACGGAAGATGGAAAGAAGAGACAACAGGAGGTGATAGATAAAGGTGTCGTCATATTGCCGTGGATGGAGAAGGTTGTAGAGGCGAGTTTACCAGCTGCATTGGGGAAAAAGAAGATTAGAGAGATGTTAGAGAAATGTAAGGGAGATGTGAACCTAGCAGTTAGCAAGCTGTTGGATGAAGTAGAAAGAGAAGAAGAAGCTTTAGGCCAGGATGAAAATGGTGAAGAAGATGCAGCAGGGGAGATAGTTGAAGAGCCTGTCGTGAAGAGAGTCTCAGTTCAGGATACACCCAGCAAACCCAAAACTAGCGGGAAAGGCTCCAAGGGACAGCGACAGAATGCCCAGAATAATGATGGCATGAAGCCAACTGCAGGCAAGCAGCCACCAAAAGCTGGAAACAGAGCCAAAAAAGAGACAGGGCGGGAGCGCAAAGAGCGCCAACAACGAGAGAAGATAGACCGTAAGAAGTTAAAAGTCACGGATTCTACAGCGACAAATACGTCAAAGGGATCATCTTCTACGACCCACGAAGAAGGCATCAAAACCCTGCATGTTTGAGAATATGTGTATCTTGACTTGTTACCTTATCTATACCCTACCACTTGGCACAAGGCAAAGAACTACGTGATCCCTCTAAACAAAAGAATACGCGCAGCCTTTAATGTAAATGGAAAATGGAAGCGAGAAACCCGCTTGGTGTGTGTAAGATAGCACGAGCCAATTCCGAACTAACTACCAATGTCAAAACCCAAACATATATAACTAGCGATGGAATCTACACCAAAAGAAACCAAAACGGATATGAACATCCCCGAGAAACGATAGAACTTCACCAAAAAACCAAACTTCCTGTTTCTTATAGGTCGATCGGGAAATCCTCCCCGCCGCTCTTCGCCGTCGCGTCTCTTTTAAAGTACCAAATCAAAAATCCAACCAGAATAACTATTACACGGCCGTAGCTATTGATAAAAGCAGCCGCAGGGCTACTTTCGGCCTTTGCGAGTGGTGCGACGGGTTTGCCAGATAGTCAATCATTTCGGGCTTTCTCAATTGCGGATTTCAAGGCGCCTGGGTTGGCTCCGACGATTTCTGAGACTTTCTCTCCGCCTCTGAAAAGCATAAAGGTAGCTGTAAAAAGAATGACGAACGAGTTAGTTACAGAACTCGCACTTTTGGCTAGTTTGTAAATCTTAGTAACGAAGGGAAATAAACTTACGCATTGCTCGGATGCCAACTTCCTGTGAAACATCCTCGAGCTTGTCAACATCGACCTTGATAAACTCAACATCTGTGTAGTGTTCAGCCAGTTTATCGACTACGGGAGATATGACTTTGCAAGGGCCACACCACACTGCGTAAAAGTCGACGACAGTGAGTTTGTCCTTCTCGATGTAGCCCTTGAATTCGGCGGAACTAAAGTTTTTTAGATGCACTTGTCAATAGGTTGTTTCTCGTATAATGAAATGGTAAGTGGCTGTATCGTTTTACCTGGAAATACTCGTAACACTCATTCTGACCGGAGTAGTGTGCAGAAGTTTGGAAGACTGGATTTGAGATACCGAAATCGATGAAGCGGGGTGCGAAAGCGGGGTGATTGATCGCGAGATGAGTGGGCTGGCTGTTTTCGAGGTAAATGTGTGAGCGGATAGAGAGCTGGAGGCAACTGCTAAGGATCTTGCGGAAGACAAGGACGGTAGACGGGTTGACAAGGACGTAAGGGTCCTTATATAGTTCGGGGAAGCCACTTTTGTAGCACAAACGAAGGCGATAAGGCGATGACGGATGATGCGATGACGATGACGAGCCGGATGAGGAGGAGGGGAGAAGTATTTGTGTGGTGCTTGCTAAGCCGATGCAACGGGAAAATTTGATTTTAGAAAAACAAACTGGGCCAATCTTAACAGCGCTATTCGGCACCGGCGAAATTAGAAATTAGAAATAATGCTCTTAATACCGGATGCTATAATCTTGAGTAACCAACCTAACTGGGAGTTTCCAATGATGGGATGATTTTTCAAGAAAGACTTCCTAGTTCTCCGAGGAAGGAGGCCGCTCTATATACCTAGCTACCCCTCTTTTCGAGCTCCTTTTGCCGCATACCGGCGGATTATACAGCTTGAATCACACCATTCGTATTATTAACATTAATAAAGGTCAATAGCATAGATGTGAAAAATTTTTGGCTGTCCGTGTCACAAGCTAATCTTCGATGACCAACGGGTTTCTGTTGTGCCATTGGGATTGAAATTGTATTCGGCACCAGAGCCGAACCTCAAGTATCAAGGTACATGTCTATCTATCTCTTCATCCTGTGCTCGCCAGCCGCCTCCCACTGATATTCCAAATCTCAAGAGCTTTTGGCAAAGTAGTTACTATTCTGTCCTTTTTTGGCTTTCTTTATTTTTTCCAATGGAATGTCGAAGAAGAAACCAGGCACAGCAGAGAGAACAGCTCCCCAAACAGGCCCGTGCACAGCCGCATGCAAAGATATCATGTTACTAAGAGAGAAAGTGGCATGATCGGACTGGTAGGGATCGAACAGAGATAATAGAAGCTCATAATTTCGCAGCTCGTTCGAGTTCTGTGCCGCGCTGCACGGGCCTGACTCGCGTCAATTCAAGGCGGCGGTTTGTTTTCAGCCAAAGCATAGAATAGAAACATTATGCATTTACGGAGAAGTGGATCCTGTTTGCAGTTCCACAAGGGTGCTTTCAGGTGCAGCGACCGCTCTAGTTAGCGCTCTTTGCCAAGCGGAAGGCTGGGCTGTTCTATTCTAGTTATCAAGAAAGTAAATAATGGTGAATTCATCTCGACTCAGGCTCAGAGAAGCTCGGGAGTACCGTGTCTTTTCTTGTAAAACCAACCGCTCGAAGGAAAGCGGAGAGCACCATGTCTGAGCTTGTTGACATAGCTTACCGATGGAGACGATTTCTCCCATCCTCGGAAATACCTCATCATGAAATTTGAGATGGGGATGGGGACACTGTTGAGGAAAGTCCTCGAAGGCACAAGGTGGTGCCAAATTTGCAAAGCTGTGGTTATGTCAGCAGAGTTCGGTCTGGAACTCTGTTCGGTTCAAGCTTTTCTTGCTCGCTCAGAGACACCCCTGCACAATGACGCGGGATAAGGCTGTCCTCTTCCCTCGGCCCGGCCGGACCTAACACCTCCCAACGGAATTCCTCCCAAGATGGCCGGCTGTAGGAGGAAGAAAGATTCAATCCGAATGATTTCGTTTGGGGCCATTTGGTATAATATCGAAATGTTGATGCCTCCGAGCTTTAACCCGGAGCTTCGAGCTTCAGGGGAGACAAGCTAGGGAGGGCAGGAGCTTAATTAGCTTAAGCTTGAGAAAGTGGCCTGATTCTAGCATTGAACCCACGGAACTGGGTTTCGAGGGCTATGGGCCGGGAACCTTATGTGCACATGAGGCGCATTTGCATTTTAGGCGTTTGCGGACCGTTTATGATTATCAAAAGCCGAATATGCTTTGAAAATCGCAGACTTCTCGTGTCAATCATCTTCCTTCTTAACCCTTAATTCTACTAGCTCGAAGCTCCAATTTTTTCTTGATAAACAATGAAAACAGAAAGACGATTATCCTACTAGGAAAGCTCCAAATTAATCTCTATCACGTAACTCGAGTTGTACGTTACTATCCTACAGTCAGATAACACCAATACTTTCAACAGAGGAGAATATTAATTTTACTGAGGCGTATCCAGCTGTCTAGCCTCTTTCAACATCACAATCGTGTAAACAAAAGCCACGATTGTAATCGAGCCAATAACGAAACTAATCACAAACCCACACCGTGCAAACCACTTCCACCTCCACTCTCCCCGTTTCCATTCACCCTTGTACTTTCTTCCAAACACCGCCAGCTTGTAAATAGCCCGACAGGCGAATACGTTTGTAAACAATGCCGCAATAATCCACAGCAAAGACAACACCCACATGGCGAACGGTCGTGTTGCTATCGGTCGTTTCTCTCGATCGTGGTTTTTCCACTGGTGATGTTCCTGCCAAGCGATGCCAAAGCAGACCAAATAAAGGCCCGTAATGAGAACAGCAGGCAAACCATGGTTGCTGAGCCGCTTTTTTATGTGACGGAGTTTGCGAGCCCTCACTTCTTCAGGAGGCAGGCCAGTGACTGATATTCGACGAAGACGCTGGAAACTATTTACTGTTTTCTTTTTTAGCCTTTTTATTTTCTTTCGTTTGGATTTATTGGAATCGGATGATGGAGAACTGCGACTAGCAGCATTGAGGTCATCGATTGCGCCATCAACGGGAGAGGAAGGGTCTGTGTCGCCGTCGTTGACAGAAATTTCGTCGGCGACAGTAAATCTAGTTCGAGATCCTGGCCCTGATCTCGCCCTTGACCGTGATCGCAACCTTGAACGAGACCTGGACCTGGACCTGGACCGAGATAGGGCTCTTGCTATGGCATTCGCTTGCCTTGTCATAGCAGTCTCCGGAACCTTGAGGTAGTCATCCTCAGTCGGTTTAGCGGCCGATGGGATATGCTTGGATGACTCCTTTTGGGTGTACCGCTGCTTTCTTGGAGAGCCAGTTTCTGTTGAAGTTCCTGGCTCAGCTGCTGTCGTTGCCGACGTAGAGGCATGTGGTTCTCCCATAAATTTCAATTCCATTGTATGTGTTAAATCATAATACACTCTTGAAACGCAAACGGGTTAAATAATCAGTGGCAGAACAAGCAGGCAGGAAAGTATTATATTCTGCGATAGAAACGAGGGAAAGATATAAAAACCTACCTTTTCCTTCGCCTACATCGGTTTGAATTGAGCTCCACCTCTCGTTTGCAGCTACTATGGTTCCGAAACTACTATTACTCTCAATGGTAAGAGTAGGAGCACGACTTAATGGCCTCGGATAAGCGTAACTATCGTAAATAATCTCCCTTTCTCGTATATCCTGAATATCGTACTCGTCTTTCACACCAGTCGGTGTTAAATTGCGTGAAGAATAGTTGGTAGCAGCAATACTACGCGATACTAGGGATTCTTGGGAACAGGAAAGGCGTGGTGTATAAGGACGGATATACGCTGGAGGAATCGGCTGGGGATTGTGGGCTGAATCCCATCGTTCAAAGGCCTCTTCAAATTCTGAAATGGCAGAATCGATTACGATGGACATTTCTGCTGCTGTTTATGAGACCCGTTGTATTTTGGTCGGGTTTGTGTTGAGAGGCGGACACAAGATGCTCGACCGACGGCTAATCCAGATAATCATTTTTTTTTTTTTTTTGCGGGTGGGGAAAATATGAATATGGCTTAGGTGGCTTGAGAATGGCAGCGGCTAATTCTATGCTACGAGATTACGTATGGCCTCGTTGAGAGTGGATGCTTTGAGGGTGAAAGAGATGGTTGAGTATGACTTTCAAGGAAGGCAAATGTAATCATGAGATATTTACGATTCAAATTAATTACAAGTAATTAACAGAAGTAACGAAGAAATCAGTTACAGGAATTTTGTGAAAGGTACTGCCCTACTGTTCGCCCAAGCGAAGCACTAAAGCACTAGATTCCATGGGTCAAATGTAGCGGTGGGAGACGGATTCGTAGCGGTTGTCGTAAAAACACTACTAGTAGGAGTAGCAGAGGTCATACCAGTAGAGAGTGCGGTGGCACCGCCCATACTCTGAATAACCAGTTGATGCTCCGATTTGAAGAGACAAACCAAACACGCGTACATACTGGCCATCATAGTGAATACAATCACAGGATATGCCCTCGTCATGCCGATACTGAAAAATGGCCAAAACCGCCCCCATGTCTCTCTCTCCTGAACATCTCGCAACACCATGAGCACCCGATAGATGTTTGGCCGGGTAAGTTCTATTATTACAGTACCAAAAAGGAATACGAGAAACACGATTCCCGTGACCATACCTGTGGAATAGTGAGCATACCGTGTAGCATGGTCCAGTCCCCCCGTTTTAGCTTTAGCGATTAAATACGCGGCAGTGCTGATGAATGCAGACCAAAATCCGACAGCGTGCAGGAAGAGAACATCAGAAATGACATTGCGTCTGAAATGGCATTTGAGATATGGGAGTTTTACTCTATCGGTGGCTTTCCCGTTCGCCCAATCTATCATTTGAGGTATTTCGAAGGTCCGAATGGTGGGGCCGTTCCATTCGTAGGTTTGGGATTGGTGTGGGGGAAATGTGCCGGGAGGCATGGCACCATTGGCGAATCCGGCTTCCATTCGACCGGGCAGTCGGTTGTTGATTATATCAATATCTCGAAGCTCGAGTTCTCGCATGCGAGCTCTTCTACGGGCTTGCTCCATGCCGGGTGGGGCTGGTGATATCAGATTGGGCGGGGGCATGTTGCCAGGTCGCATCCCATTATTGAACGGTCTATTAGGCATCGGGTTCCGATTTCTGCCACCCAGGAAAGATGGAAAGCTAAGAGCCATCCGACGCCGCTCTGACGGCGTGGTAGAGCTAGCGTCCTCATATGCGATATGTCGCCGCATCGTTTATTAATTATTTTGTCGAAGCTTTATTTCGAAATTTGTCGGGTACAACGGGTGTATCTGGATATTACGATTGTGAATAAGGTATCGTCCAAAAATAAGACCAAAAAACTCTTGAAGAATATTTTAAACCATTTCAAGGACTGGTTGGCCTCTTGAGAGGTTACAGAGGGATCCTCGGATTATAAGAGAGATCTCTCTCGCTTCCTCGAGATGGTCGACGGTCGACAGATTGGCAAATGGATGTCACTGCAAATGCATGATACCAAAGCAAGACTCACCAAAACCTTACCTTTTAGAACCCATTTCGTACTGTTAAGTTCGAAATTCATAAACTGCCTGTCGGTGAATTCACATTTCCAATAGACGCAAAAAGTTGGTGTGCAGAGATTGAAGATAGTAAAACTCCAATACAAAGCCTAGCCAGATACGAGGATGATTGCAAAACTAAGTACAAAATGGCTACAAACTCAAGGCACGATTTAAATCGATTTTAAAACTCAACCACGAGTTATAGAAAGCAGAGTAGCAGCGTTCTCTGTCTCTTCGGCCATCGGTGCCAAAAATGTGGTCGTGAAGTATCCCTGCAACACATCCGCAACAGCTTCTTGTCCACCCAGATTTGATGTCAACTGCTGGGACTGGCTCTCTGCGTGCACACCAAACACCGCATTACTCTTTGTCCACATCCACCCTCCAAAAGCAATAATACCCCCTAAAACTACAATCATGTAAAAATCCCAAAGTTTAGTCACATATATCACGTCCCGGCCGTACATTTGCCGCAGTATAGGAATTCGCGCCGTTGGGTACCGGCTGATATTCCGAGCTGCCAGGCATATGAACTGTACGAGGCCCATAATGAGACATTGTAAACCTGCTGTTTTTGCCGCTCGCATTGAGGTGCTGATTGCCGTTGCGCCAGACCAGAATGCTATAACTGCGCCAAAGGTGCTGCTGACCGAGAGGATGACGCTGATTTGGCAGATTCGGAGGTAGCGCTGGTGGGGCAGCGGTAAGAAAATGTAGCCGAACAGTTTCGCTTTTTCGATTTCGTTCAGCTGACGTTGGTTTTCGACGGCGTTAAGGTCTATTCCATTCATCATCATCTAGATCAGTTCTTCTTATATCCTAGAACGCTGATATTAGATAAATACGCTTACCTCCTACGAATTTACAGTACTGCTGACCAAAATTGTTGATGATACCCGTTAATTGAATCTTGTTGATATTCATTTCCGCAATATCACGTATCATCCCCTCGAGCAGGCCTCGATTCGTGGTTTCGTTCGCAAGTTCAGGCAACCGAGCGTTGATATTGCCTGTAAGCTTGAGCTTTTGAGCTCGCAGCCACTCGTTAAATATGTTACAAATACGTGTCGATTCTGCATTTATTTTGTCGCGGTTGGCGGTGCCGATTCCTGCATCTATGCTGTTGAGCTGAAAGTCGATATTCGGTGTATAGCCTGGCGCGGTCTGACCGATAAATGGCGGCGGTAAGGGTACCGGACCTGGAGCCGGAGGTGGGTTGAAACCGCTAAATAGGAATGACATTGTTGGTGTCTTGTCGGCGCAGTTCTGATCCTATATAACCCTATGCCACTGAAGTTGATTCATAATGTAGTGGTTGTCTCAAAACGCTGATGGCCTATGATGATAGGGAAAAAAGGCATGTCCTAGCAGATATGTACATTCTGTTAGTTTTTCGGGTGAGCATATCACAAATTTAGATAATCTATGAATGGCAAGGCAGTTCAAGATCGTCGTGGTAATGTTGCATTGATAGTTCGTGGTGGCAATCTATCTACAGTTTGGCTTGCACTCCTAACGATTGCTCGACGAGAGCGACGGTATCCGCCGACATGCCGTACGATGCTTGATCTGCGGGGCGATTAGTATTATGCTCGTCTCCAATATTAGAATCATCGAATTTTGACTTACATCCCCACCCAGCTGCACCATAATTATGGACGACTTTGACTCCATCTATGAGTTCGCTTTCGACTCTTGCTCCACCTTCTCGCCACGGCCTCAAACCCACTCCGTGTCTGATGATATCAAGCCCCTCAACCCCCCTTCCACCAGCTAATTCCGGACAGGCTTCCACGCAACGCTTCATAATACGGTTGGCGAGATTGTGGTCAATCTCGGGCGACCAATTGCCCTTTTGATAACACCCACCAAGAATAGTACCCCCACCAGCTGCTCTCATCATAATGTACTATAGTCTGTTAGCAAGTTTGAGTTTGAAAAAGAAACATTATAGTAAATAACTCACCATCATCTCATCGTCTCCTTCGGGAACTGCAGAAGTTGTATACATCCCCGGTGCTTCATTTCTAACAACAACTATCTGTCCCCTAGCCGGTGTAACCTTCTTATCCTCCACTCCACCCAACTTGGAGGCCATCACGCCCGAGCAATTAACGACAATATCTGCCTTCTTCCCGCTGGAATGCAAGTCCGCAGCTTCAGTCACATGTGTCAAAACACCTCTTTTGATTACTACACCATACTTGAGACACTGTCCGACAAGATAGGGTAGATAGACAGCTGTATTGATGCAAACGCTCTTGAATGTCGTTCCAGAGATTACGCCCTTGGGTAATGCTTCTTTCTCAAGGACTCTAAACCCATGAACGACATTTTTGAACCATGGATCTGTGTTCACTAGCTCTGTCATGAAGCCCGGGGTGCTTAACCCTTCCACAACGTAGATGTTTCCATCTTGAACGTGGATACCGCTCTCGGGTACAGTAGTGGCAAGACGCCACAATTCTGGGTAGGTGCTACGCTCCCACTTACGGGCTGAATCATCTTCGACGGAGAACGGAAAGTAGTTTGCACCAGCCCAAGGTGACGTATATTCAATATCGTAGTCGCCGGGCATGTGTTTGGCGACCACGGTGACATTGTGTCGCTTTTTGGCGAGGAGAAGAGCAGTAGTGAGCCCGGCGACTCCAGCGCTAAGGTGAAACGGAGTATGAGTACTGCAATCGATTTAGCTATAGTGATGGGGAGCACTAACCCGATGACGACAATTCTGGCGGGTGACATGATGGTGAAGAATAGATTTGAATTTAAGCGAGAAGAGGTTTGTCGAGATGTGAAAGAGAGGACGGGGTGTACGATATAGAGCGATTGAAGCTGTATTTATCACACCCGGGGCTCGAATTGGAGCTCCCTCCGGCTCCGTGCTTGTGCCGCCAGACTTTCTGTTATCAGCATCAGGCCATTCTTAATGGGTAATATCAGTAAACCATGTCCTATGAGCCACTTGAACGAAACGAAAACTTAACGCCCGCCGCAAAACTCGGACGGAGCCCATATAACTTGACGGGAAACAGATAGTAGTTGGCTAAGCGGACCCACAAGTTACCGAGTTTGGCGGGATCATACCCTGGTCCTGGCCGAACGGAGGACCACACTGATAGCGATAGAATCAATGATTTTTGCATTCGGACGTTGGCTAGAACGATATTGATTAGCTAAGGCGACCGATACTAGCGAGGGAGCTCCCCTGCGGCAGCTAAACGGCCAGGCAGCGATGCACGCTACCTGCATGGAAAATCGCTGGCCACCCGCAGAACTGGAACTTGACAGCCGGCCTAGCTGCTTCTGTTACTCGGTTTGCAAACCCGTGTCGATAACCCGGCAATTGGTGCTGGGAAGTAGACAACGCGGGGAATCCAACACTTCCTGTTTAGTCTTTCCTTTCCGATCCCTGAGGTGAAGGATCTGAAGGATGGGTAATATATTATCGTCCTCTGATCCTTCTTCTAGTTATGGATATCGGTATTAATCTCATAATTTGTTGTGTCTATACAGTAATTCACTTGAACGACAAAGGATTCAGAGCTTTAACCTATGATTATCTTGCTACTTATTTTTAGCGGATGTAATTATTTTTTGATAAATTATTGTTCTGGGGTTGGTAGGCTACATATTATTATAAACACTTTGCGAGAACGTACAAAGAAAGTTTGTAAGAGATGTCGTAGATGGCTTTATTACTCCTGAGTTTGATATGTGATCCAAACAAGCGGGCTTTGCACATGAATCATGTATGAGGCTAGGAAATTACACGAGAAGGGCAGCCGCACCCACAACGCCAACAACAGCCTGAGCCAGACCGCCGACGAGCCCCACAGCACCATTACCCGTTGGCGCTGCTCCACCTGTAGTAGTACCTGCTGGAGGATTGGAAACTGTAGCAGCGCCTGGAGCAGTCGAGGCGGCACCGCCTTGGACGGATACAACACCCCCGAATGCAGCGGAGGGAGTAGACTTTGTATTCGCTGAGGACGCTGCACTCTTGAAGGCTGCAAGGGTGTTACCAGATCTATATATGCGGATATAAATTAGCATTATACAATAGGGCTATTGTTTGAAAAGCCGGAAGGTAAATACGTACGAGGGGGGGTTAATGACTCCAACCATACCAAGCTGGCAATGGGTTATCTGAGCACAGTAAAAGTAGATGGGATCGGTGCTAGTCAAGACTATTGAGAAATCGACCGACTATTTCACTCATTAGTTGGAAGTTATACCAGGGTATTCGAGTGTACGGGCAATGTCACTCACAGATGAGCCTGTGAAACCGCTGAAGAAGCCATTGGTACTCGGGTTGCAAGGATTGCTGAAGGCTGCCTGAGTGACCGTATGGTTCCCACCCTTGAATACAAACTGAATTGTATCTCCCTTGTTGGCCGTAGTCGTATCCGGCGAGAAGACCAAACCTGCGGTACCAACGCTCACGGTATGCGTCACTGAACTTCCGGAAGCTGTCGTCGTTGCGGCTGCGGGAACCGTAGAAGAGCCGCCACCTCCACCGCCATAGTCGTACTGAGCGAGAACCACGGGGGCTACAACGGCAAGATTTATAAAGAAGCGCATGATAAGAATTGCCAAGTAAACAGTTATCTCTTGGGAAGCTTGTTTTTTAATATCTGGTTTTTCGGTGTTCTAGCCGGGCGGTATCTAATTTATAAGTGCGCGCCGCTGTCCCCAAATAACAGGGACTTCAATTGATCAATTGATCAATCGACCCAAAAACAAGAATACCCATGCTCATAGCTTCACAGCCTCCTCCGACCTGCGCGTATGCATGCCCATAGGGCAACAGACGCGCAGGTGCATTGATTACCAAGTGTAAATGATTGCTGACAAAAGTTGGATATTCATTGAACAGGTCCACTAGCGCACTGCGTTTCTCCGCAAAAGATGCGGGTGGCTGACTGGGAGTAGGTTGTTAGACCAGTGTGAATGGTTTGTCACTGACGAAATAGCAGGGACTCAATATTGAAGCGTGGCAGTGCTGATGTGAGCGGCTGCGAGCTGCTTACTGGTTTCACAAGGTCCCCGATGCGACACGCTTATTCGGAGTTGTTTGTGTGCTCGATCGATGCCTGAGGTGACTTAATTAAGTACTTTGGGAGCAACTTGCGTTGTATTGAAGTTAACTATTGTTATTAGATCGCAGGAGTTTACCATTTGAGCATCATTGGTTTTAAGTACTTAAGTAACTCGTAGCCACTCATGTTGGTCTTGTTATTGGTTTGATGGAAAGCTTAAGACAAATAAGTATCTTTTGCTAAAGGGCGCTATATAGCACTATCAAAGCCTTTGATTTGCGACGTTGTATCCGCGGTTCCTGATACCCGCAAATTGGTCTTACTTCTGTCGGTTCTCGGCACCACCATGTCCATTGCACTGTCACACAGAAGCAAGGCATCGGCTTAACCCGGCAACATGACACAACATGAAATTCGAACTCCTACTTTATCAGAAGACGCGCCGCGTCAATAGAGAATGGAGTACTAAAAATCATAAATCAACATCAACTGCTCTAATATCGATATCTCCAAGCGAATAGTACCAGATTCAGTCATATTTGTGCAGACAAGATTAATTCGAAATTTGGGGCATGTCGTGGGGGAGTCACGGGTTTGGGCTTCGCGAATCCGGCACGGCGTGGGACATCGGCGGGGCTTGAGGTTCTATGGAGGCGGGCTTTCAAATCACAGCCGTGGTTGTATGTAAAAGCTTATCAGAAAACTGCGCCCTGTACTGTAGCAGAGAGAAATGAATGGAATCATAAGCTAGGTGATAACAGAGGAGAGTACATTCATATTGAGTAAAATCGATTGGTGCTGAAAATCAATTGCTTTGAAGGCTCAGACGCGTCGACATAAGATGATGCATGACGTGACGAGATCGCGAGACCAAACCATCTACGAAATGCCTGTAAAAACTTATTTTCTTCCTTCAAATAAATGCAGATATCCTATAGTACCAAGATAAAATTGTGCTGGAGTAAGGGTTTATACGAGCATATCGGGCCTTAGGTATGTATGTACAATAAAAGGATTGGAATCCAGACCAGGCAACTAACAACCCACAAGGATATACGGCATTACACGTAGCTGCCGCAAAGGGACAGATAGAGAATTGCAAGATGCTGCTAGAGAAAGGAGCTACGCTTGATAAGGCGTCAAATCTTGGCTACACTGCATTGCATATGGCTATAAAAGAAAATCATGCAGAAACGGTTGACTTTCTACTAGAGTATGGGGCAGATGTCACGGCAAAAACGAACGATGGCCGAACAGTGTGGAGTTGCTTGGGTAAAGGAAAGGTTTTACAAGAAGATTTCAAGGCGGTCCTTCAAAAGTTTAATGCAAAAGACATCCAGAAACCGACCTCATTTAGACCATATGCATTTCATCACCCATTATATCCAAGTCTAAGTAATTGTTTCTCACGCTTTGCCTCTGTATGGTCTCTTTTTTTAACCTATTAATATTACACTACTCGTGAATTAATCGCGGGTACCTGGGTAAATATTGGGCGGATTTGAATAGATATCTAGGAAATCCAATTTTTATATACGATGAATGGATCGATTACCTATGCCTAGGGCTAGCAAAGAAATAAATGATTAGAGAGAGAAAAATAATACATTTTATCCTATTCCTGTGCTATGATAAGCGATACCCTGCAAGCATACAATTATTTGACCCACATATAGATTTGGTGTTGAGGTGTTGTATGCCTGTCGGTTACTGCAGAATAGCACGAGACCATTGGCGGTGTCACTGAGTATCAACATCCAATATCGTCGCTGATTTCGCGATCCGCCCAACGTCTTCAGCTATGGAGTCCTTCTCAAAAATATCCACTATTATTGGACAAGGTAGAATCCTAGACTTTAACTGCATTCCTGAGCTTGAATGTAACAATATTCTCTAGCTCGGGATCTCACCATCGAAGCTGCGACATCCGCCTCCGGAGGCCGCAGCTACGGCACAAGAGTCGCTGTCGCACCCGCCAAAACATCCTCACCAAAAGAGATCAGAAAGTTCCTATCGTCTCGACATGATAGAGATATACTTGATGGACTACGGCGGGTAGTTTCGGTACGTTTTACGCCCGCTACACCGTCTTGTGTATCAAAATGCCAAGGTTATCAGCTAACGCGGGGATCTAGATGATGTCCCGCGGGGTCGACTGCTCCGAATACTTTGCCGATGTCGTCAAAAATGTCGCCTCGCCGACTCTTGAGATCAAGAAGTTGGTTTACATCTATCTTCTTACTTATGCCGAATCTGAACCGGATCTCTCGTTACTATCGATAAACACCATACAGAAGGCCTTGACGGATCAGAATCAAGTCGTCAGAGCCATGGCGATACGGGTGATGTCCGGAATCAAAGTGCCGGTAATCAGTCAAATAGTAGCGCTAGGTATCAAGAGATGTGTGACAGATATGTCTCCGTACGTCAGGAAAGCAGCTGCGCTAGCTATTCCAAAATGCTATCGGCTTGATCCTTCGACCCTCCCACTACTTACGGAGTACGTGAGCACCCTGCTGGGTGACAAGAGCTATTACGTCATCGGGGCGGCTGTTATGGCCTGGTGGGAAGTCTGCCCGGAGAGGATAGATATGGTAGACCCGCACTATCGAGGATTGTGTAAACTTCTGATAGATATGGATGAATGGGGTCAACTTGCACTGCTGAGGCTATTAACGGTATATGCGAGAAAGAATTTTCCGAAAATTAGGACGAAGAGCGCAAAAAAGAGGAAAACGACAAGCGGGAACAAAGGGTTCTACTCAGATGAAGAAAGTGGTGATGAGGTTTCAGTTTCGAGAATTGATCCTGATCTCAAACTATTGCTAGATTGTTGTCCACCCTTACTACAGAGCAGAAATAGTGCAGTAAGTTGTTTCTCATCGGGATTCGATGGGCTTTGCTAATCAGCTTAAGGTCATAATCGCGGTTGCTCGAGCATACTATCATCTTGCTCCTCCAGCCTACCTCCCTAAGCTTGCACCCCCTTTGTTATCCCTCCTTCGGGCACCGCAAGATATCCAATATATAGCTCTTACCAACATCGTATATATTGCTCTGACTTACCCGTCAATATTCGCACCTCACGCAACACACTTTCTGATATCCACCTTGGACACGCCTCAGATATGGAAGCTCAAGTTTGAAGCTCTTACCTTAGTCTATCCATACGCTGACAGACAGATTCAAAATCTTATTCTCATGGAGCTATCTTACTATGCCGGTGGCCATGACAAGGATATGGTTCGCGAAGCAGTAAAGGCTATCGGACGGTGTGCTCAGAACAACCCGGAACATTCACCTCGGTGTCTCAAACTTTTAATGCAGCACATCCAATCCCCAGACCAAACGTTAGTGGCAGAAAGCTTAACAGCTATCAGGCATATAATCCAACAACACCCAGCCCGCCATAAGAAGACGGTCGTAAGGCTGGCAAAGGCATTAGACACCGCGACTAATAGTGCTGCCAGAGCAAGTATCATATGGCTGGTCGGGGAGTTTGCCGGTATTGATAATGGTGATAACGTCGCGGCTGACGTCCTCAGAATCTTGGCGAAGGGATTTGTGGACGAGGCAGAAGGACCTAAACTGCAAATACTGCTGCTAGCGGCAAAAGTATATGCGCATTATTTGAGCAGAACGCAAACTGGATTGCTCGATTCAGCTGCCTCCGAGGATGACGATGCACCGGAAGACCAGCATCCAATTCCGATGTTGTTCAACTATATAGCACGATTGGCGAGGTATGATGTCAGCTACGATATCAGAGATAGAGCGCGAATGTACATGTCGCTTCTATCAACCCCAAAGTCTAGTCAGCTAGCGACTTTAATATTGCTTGCGCCAAAGCCAGTACCATTTGCGCCTAGTCCTAGCGCCGCAATACGTGAAGGCTTAACAGTTGGTAGCGCGGCATTGATGATTGGCAAGGATGAGTTTATTAGGGGGTATACGGGGCTACCAGATTGGGTTAGTGAAGCAGAGGCGCCGAGTACGAAAGTGAGAGATCCGGTGCAGCCAGATTTTGGAGGATACGAGGAAGTTAAAGCAGTTGAGAGACCGAGGGTACAGGCACCACCAACAAAAGAGACTGCTCCTGTAACGCTAGATCCTACTGAGACTCCTGTGAAAACTAAAGAGGTTAATGGGAAGACTTTGGACGAGTGGTTGGAGGACTCTGGGGAGGAGGAGGAGGAGGAGGAGGAGGAAGAAGAGAAGGAAGAATCCGAAGAGGAGGAGGAGAGCGAATACGAGACAAGCTCTGAAGAAGATGAAGAGGAGACTGATGATGAAGACGTTGGGGAGTCTTCAAAGATGCTAACATCGTAGTCCTGCCTATATGGCGCCGGATCTAGATGTTATATATATGTTTAACTACTATCACCATTAAAATATAGGATATGTGATTTATACTCTTCTGTGCAAACCAATAATCAGATTTTGTCTCGGGATTGTTTAGGGATTCTACTAGGATAGCTGCCTCGACGAGGAAAGTCATCCTGTCCTGTGACTAATACCCATCAAGAGCAACTTGCTTATTTTATTATCAACTTAGTAGCCATTTAACAAATTTTACTCTCGTGAATTCAAAAACCTGCATCTGATATTTGATACGCAACACATATAGCTAACGACGATTTAAACGCAAATGATAATCGAGGAAGAATGAATCACGTGTAGAAGAATATCTAAACAAGTATGTAACAAAATAAAAAGAATGGTTGGTATACATAGTCAACGATAGACCGAGTTCTAGAATTCTTTGCGGGAAGGTTCAAGCAGAGTCAAGTAAAAGATGAACAGAGATAACTTATTTAGGTAGCATGGCAATAGTGGTGAATTCATAAAGCTTCGATTGATTCGCAACAAGCCAAGCAAGATGTCTACACGAGACGCACAACGAATATTTAGACCACAAAGGTATGGAGGGTAGAGTATGTTACTTGATACTTCAGACCCTATCACCAAAACGATTCATTCGTACAACCGCTTATTCCACTTCCTCACTAAATTTACTCAAGAACAATAGGTCTAGCGCTCGAGCCATCTTGTGAGGATGCACCAGTACCTACGAGATGCGGATTACCGTGTTCCCTTAGAAATTCTGTAATAGCTTCCCACGCTGCTCCTCTCCTCATTCCCGTCTCATCATCCCAGCTCGAATGCACGCCAACCAAGCCTCCATCCTTCCTCAAACATAATGGAGCCCCACTGTGACCCCAATAAGTCCAACAGTCATGCATGAGTGCGCCTATCTCGCTATTATCCTGCACATCCGCGCCCTCAGCGATGCCCCTAAAGCGTCCAAAACTCATATGTATAACATCGTACCCGGTCTTTCTTCCCGGTTCGTCGCATTCCAGATCTTCGTCGCCCGGGTGACCAATACAGATCATTTGGGCGTTGGGCTTTGGTGCATTCGCTGATATGGATATGCACGGGAACGATGTCCAGCTTGTTTCTTGGCTCTTCGGTAAAGGGTCCATTGCCGATGTAGTCGCCTCGGCGGACTCTATTTGTAATAAAGCTAGATCTCTGATACCATCATAGGCTGTACAGCGCGCCTTGACGACTCGTCCCGACGCAAAGATAAGCCATTTGATTCTGTTGTCTTCAAGGTCCTCGGAATCTTCGGAAACACAGTGCGAGCATGTGAGAAGTAAACCTGTAGGTGAAATACAAAATGCTGTCCCGGCTTCCTTCTGGGCAAACACTAGAGTCCCTAGCAGCGGTTTTTGTAGGTGTGCATCCTTTAGGGAGACTAGTGCTAATGGCGTAGAGGCTTTCAACAAGCGTTGTTTTTGTTGCAAAAGGGAAACATCGCGCTTCTTCAGCCCCGTGGATTTTGGAGTCAGCGCTGAGGATACTGGCAGAAGGGATATTGGTGGATGAGATAGTATGATCTGCGAAGTAGCAGCTGCGAGGTCCTCGGACTCTTGGTCGAGAATCGCGGCCTTTTGTGTTAAGCTACGAGTAGTGCGACGCACGCCAGCTCTCGTGTCCCATGCCATGTCTGAATTTTTGAATGCGACTTTGAAAGAGCAGGAATACCTGAAGCTATCGTCAGGTGAGAGCCGGACAACCAATTTAGTGGCGAGCACTGTACACTGATGTAATGAGTTACTCGTCTAGATAGGTAACCTGCAGACAGTACAGATACTATGTCAAGCTACGGTCCTCCATACATAGTAGATCTGTGATACAATGAATGGGCAGCTAGGGGGGCTTTTTTTTTTTTTGCATAAATGTACTGCAATGATAAGTAACTTATGTGTAGTTAAGCATGCGTAAAGCCAAGTCCGCGAAGCTTTTAGCTGGAAGGATCCGTATTAGATTCAGCCAATGAGCTCTTGCATAATCGAATGCCCCAGCTTTGTTGGTACGGGGATTCAAAATGCGGTTAGACCCGATAAATTTTAGGCTATACTGGTACCGTATAGCAAGGTCCAAACTATGTTAGGACATATGGATTTGTGGTGGGCAAATTATTAAATGGCCATTTAGATGATATTGATTCGTGATCACTTGAAACTCCATCTCGTCTCGACTTGGCAGTATCAGATAGTTTTATAGGTTCGTTCCAAGTACTTCGCAGCAGATATTTCCAACTGAAGTCAATGTAAGATGGAAAACGATCCTTTCTCCTTGAGATATATTTAATTAAAAGAGTTTTATCGCGGTTAGATAAGAGACCGGAGCCTCGTTAAGAAGTGCGAAAGGGTTTCTTAGCAACAGAAAATAGTGTATGGAGCTCTAGAGGACAAGAAAGAAAAGAAAAAAAAGCAAGTAGATTTTGCGATGAAAAAACCAGAGGAGCCTTACAAAACGAAGTTCAGACCATTTAACAAGAAAGTATAGAGAGCAAGGAAGGGTCGGTTACCGAGATCAAACTTGTTTTTGATATTTTTACTTTAGAATGGCTCGCCGGACGTAGCAGTTTAATTCTCAGATTCAGCCCTCGCATCCGTTCCCCTAACCCGATCCAGATTTACAGGACCATTCCTCATTATACCATTTCTTGCATCAAATTCTTCCGCCCATTGAACCATAATAGTCTCCGAAATTGTCAATTTCCGTCCAAATTCATCTTCGAGCTTTCTATCCTTCGCCATGAACATATAGCCCGGCCGCGGTTCGCATTGTGTTACTTTGGGTTCCATTGGTATACAAGCGTTGGCTGCAGCGGGAGTAACACGATCCGGAAAAGAGTTCTTTTCCTCTCTTACATTAAGAGCCCCTGCTAGAGGAGAAGATTCAGTTCGTGCGTGGGTGTATCCGCGTGCAGGAGGAGGGCTATAACAGTCATCATTCTTGTTGTGTTCTTGTAGGCTCATACGCCGTACTTTCTCCGTTGGAGAGCTTGGAGTGTGATTCGGCCCCCATCCTGATTTCCTCCGTTTTTGTTTGAGCTTTGGGGAAATTTGGGGAGAATCTGGAGCTGGACGTTTATTGATGCTGGTTAATGATGGTTGGTGGGTGCGCAGTTGAAGTTTCTGACTCAAATTTTGGGAGCTTTCAGGAGACTCCTCTGTGAGGAAAATGCCATTGGTATCGGCATCTCTACGTGGGTTTGATGCTAATGTACCACCGGCTTTTGCTCTATTCGCAACCGATATACCACCGCGTGAGCTTATCGAAGCCAGCTCTTTTAGGTGCGATTCTCTAAGCGATGCAAAGGGACTAGTTTCACGTTCGGTATGAGAAAGTCTTCGAGGCGGCGGAATGGCTTCTATAGGCGTACTTTCTTCTATTTGAAATGGGTTGTCGGAATAGGACTGAGCCCGACGCCTATCGCTATCTTGTGTCGAGTTAGCGCTCCTAATGCGGGACGAATGATGAGATATTGCACCCTCAGAAGAAGAGCGTGTTTTGATAAAGTCCTTTTTATATTTGTTTCCGAGTACCGTACTCCACGATATAATGCTCTGGGAGTTGCAAAGAGATATAATCTCGAGTTTAAGTGATTCGAAGTCATGAAGGCTTTTGGGAAACAATTTTAAGGTTGCTGGAAATTTCAACCAATTTGTAGGTTTTTCGGGTTGAAGATCGTAGTCTCCTGCACTGGGAGGGTCCCACTCATATGCCTTCTATTTTTGGTGATTAAAGTCAGCCTGATATTATGGTAAACGGGGACAAAGTATCAAGGTGATATACTGTAATGTAGAGCAAGAAGAAAGACCCGTCTCTGTCATCTTCAATGCTTGAGATGGCGGCTCTATGAATCCTAATTGCGAATCGATACGCTTTATTCCTCGATATATATGCCAAATCAAGGCAGAATTGAGGGATGGTGGTTTTAGAGTATTTATATGTTTTTGGACTCTGTGGAGAGATACTAGAAGGAACACTAATTGAAATTCCTTGTAAGCTCGATCATTCTTCCCTAAAAAAATATAACATCGACTTACTATTTTGTTTTCCAATGCAGTCTAGGACTAGCATGGGAAAATGTCTTATCCAACAGCTCGAACCTTCTAAATTCTTGCGAATGCCCATCTGGCGTCTTCGACTTTTGAACAACCAGCTGACAGCTAGTGGAGAGTGCATCTATATTATGAATCTTGGCTTGGTTAAACACGGAATTTAGATCCTGATCGTCCAAGACGAAAGTTGTCGTCTGCCTTGCCATGCTGAGAGTTTGTGATGCAGTTATATGAATATGATGTTTATGTCGCGCAAGACGAGGAGAAGTTAAGGCTGGCATGATTGCTCTGCGACAGGGTTTATATATTTATGCGTGATCCGGTTTGTCCACAGATTTCCCTCGCCGGTGGGAAACGTGCCTGTTGGAGGGACGGAATGATGATAGGAATCGCAGCTGCACCAACCGCCGGTTTTAAGCACGGCCCAGCGGCTTGTAACAGTAAGAATAGCCTGTAGCAAGCGACAGCCTTGTTGGCCGTGTTATGATTTATGCAGGCGGAGCCCAACTGTGGGTAAATGTGCGAGTCATAAATTGCCGGCACTGTAATTCTGTCCCACGATTATCAATTCGGGCAGCCTTGTGCTGCTGTCTAGCGCTGTCATTCTGCGTTGCCGGCCAAACTTCCAACAAGGCTCTCTCGCGACCAACGCCCACGCGCTAAACCAAACCTCATCTCTAACCCTTCCTGCCGCATCTCCAACAATGTCAAGTAAGTCGCTCTCACCCCCTGCACCTTCAACTGCTCAAAAAATCGCCGATGCTGATTCTATAAGCTTTAATACTAACAGCTGTCCCACAGACAACTTTGAAGTCAGCTCCTCTATTTCCGACGCAATCTCGTCGGTCAACTACTCCCCGGCCAATGTCACCAGTCTCCTCGTTTCCTCATGGGATCAGACCCTCAGATTGATAGATACTCATGCAGGAACGAATGGCCGAGAATTATTACAGATAGACTCTCAGGCGCCGTTATTAGACGCGTGCTTTTCAAGCGACGATGGGAGGACAGCTGTCGCTGGAGGACTTGATCAGGCCGTTAAATAGTATGAATTCTTCAAAACATAGTTATATCTTGCAGCACTGATGGAATAATATCTAGCTTTGATTTATCCCGTGGCCAACTGACATCTACCCTCTCCTCGCACTCCTCCGCCGTTAAAACTGTCTGCTATAACAGTGAAGCCGACGTCATCATTTCCGGTTCCTGGGACCGCACACTCCACCTCCACGATCCTCGCTCCCAGTCCTTAACCTCAGACCACACCCTCCCGCACAAGATCTTTTCCCTCTCCACAATTCAGAACAAGTTAGTTGTCGCTATGGCCTCGCGCTCAATCCACATTTATGACCTACGAAACATGGCGGAACCATTCCAGCGCCGCGAATCCTCTCTTAAGTTCATGACTAGGACGGTACGATGCATGCCAAACGGCGAGGGCTATGCCTCATCAAGTATTGAGGGCAGAGTTGCCGTCGAGTTTTTTGACCCAAGCAAGGAGAGCCAGAGTCGAAAATATGCGTTCAAGTGCCACAGACAGCCTGAGGGCGATGTGGACGTGGTATACCCCGTTAACGCGTTAGCATTTCATCCGTCGTAAGCATTCATTATACGCCACTCCCCCTCCTTGTTTTAAGATTGGGACCTAATTTTTGATTCAATAGATACGGCACATTTGCTTCTGGTGGCGGCGACGGCGTAGTAGCATTGTGGGATGGTGTAGCGAAGCGACGGTTACGACAATACCCCAAATATCCAGCCTCGATAGCAGCAATGAGCTTTTCGACCGATGGGAAATACCTGGCTATCGCATCGTGTAACGGGTTCGAAGACGGCAAGGAATCTGTGCCCAGCCCAGAGAACAAGTTATTCGTTCGGGAAATGGGAGACAACGAGGCTAAGCCTAAGAGTATGGGCTAGAATATCTAAATTCTGAAGAAGCTTAGATGGAGAACCGGATTTTTACGTATAGTAGACTGTTTAGCTAAAAACTTTGAACTCATGTTGTATTGAACAAGGCTATAGGGATCTCTGGGGGAGAGTTGCAAAGCTAGTATATAATCTATAATACAAGAAGCTACTATTCTAGTAATGTGAGAACCAAATCCCAAATCGAGAGCATTCATTTGGATCCAGTTCCCAGCCACACAACCCCACCACGCCAGTGGCGTCGAGAACAGACTGCTGCCCATGAGGAGAGAGATTAAAAGATGAGTCAGAGAATATGGGGAAAGCAAAAGAATGTGACACAAGAAGAAGAAAAAAACGGAAAGCACCAGTACCCCAAACAGAAAGCAATAAGCTTGCTTTTATCTTTTCCATTATGTACAATCATCGTCTACATTCCTCCTCTCTTTTCGTGTTGATTTAGGCGTATTCGTGTGGGATGATGCTTCAGCCCTAGCAAAAAGCTTCCTGGTTCTAGACAACGGGATGGTAAAGAGCTTTTGATAATTCAGCCAAGAAACCAGTAAGTTTTCGAAAATATAGATAGCGTTCTAACATCGGACCCGAGTCATCTGCTGGTACGTTTATTCTATAGGTTCCCCCAGAGAGTTCGTGTCCGCGATGCTTATCGCTTGCGAGAGGATATCGAGGACGTTCTACAAAATCCGTTAGCAATCACAAACCTCAACGAGCCTATCATTTCGAGAGTGTATACCACATACCTTTGGCACCGTCTTATCGTAAATACCCAACAAACTCTGAGGATCCGGATACACCTTCAAAGCCTTATAGAAGCACAACGCTGCCTCGACAGCTTTACTTTCCCCTTGTGACAACAGCTGCTCTCCCATAGCGACCTCCGTCATAAAATACGTTTCTCGTTCCTCAACACCGCTGGGGAATCCTTCCTCGTTGATGGCGGCAACCGCAGAGCGGAGCTGTGATTTCTGGTTCTCGACCTCGGCTTCTGCTTCTGCTCGCTGGGCTTTAACGTGCTTACGGCGTTCGCGGGCGAGAGATTTGCGGAATTCCGGGTCGTGACGGCGGCGGTGGTCAAAGTAGATTGCGTACGCTAAGAGAGAGGGGCAATGTTAGTGGGGTGGCGTTATTCCTCGAGTAATTGTTTCCTAGGGGGATTATATTCGGAGATTAAGATACCAAATGTTAATGTGACAGCAGTTATCGCGCTGGCGGTAATGATCTGAGAAGTCTGCATGATGATAGTTGGGTGGTTGTAAGAATATGAAAGGGCGGTGTCGATGAGAGATATCGTTCAGACGAGCAACTTTCTGCGCCGAATGCGATGTTTTCGGTTTGTCTGATTAGAACAATATGCGGGACTAGGATTTGTATTGTGGCAGTGATGGTAACTGCATGTGAGATCGCGACTGGAATTGAATTGTAGGGAGAAGGATGAGTAACACGAGAAGGAGAGGCTATCGATGTGACGAGATAATGTGATGATACTTGGACCTGATGTCAACATGCTGCGCAAGAAATTTTGGAGCTTTGCGTTCTAAGACAGCCCGAAACTGCTACTACCAAATACGGAAATTATACAGCGACAAACAGCTAGAAATGCCCAACATCACGCAACACTCAAACACTCAAACGCTCAAACACATTTTCTCTATTTACGGTCTACTCTTGTCTAGTCTAGTCGGGACCAAGTCTAGTCTACTCTAAAGATCCAGGACCTTGAGCTCTCCGATGAGTAAGGCTTCCACCTTGTCCCCCTTTGGAATTCGGTTTCTTTTATCCCCAACTTCGTTTAATGCTGGTAGGTGTAACAGAGCATTGGCAGCTTCCATGCTTCCAATCCTACTGCTTCTCTGCCCACCTGTGCTTGCTGCAATCAGGCCTCCCGCCCTATCGATTCTCACAGTTGCTCGATGAAACTCTGGCCTCGGATCAAGTAAAAAGTCGTGTTCCGCCGTTACAAGCGCTCTGGGGAGATGTACCTGGTTTCCCAGGTAGCCTGACATCTGACAGAGGGCAGGCAACACGAAGAGATGGAATGTTACAGTTGCTGAGGCAGGATTACCTGGGAGGGAAAAGACCGGTTTATTCTCGGAATCGCTCGGTATGGTTGCAAAAGTAGTTGGTTTCCCGGGTTTCATGGCCACTCTACCAAAATGTATTTTCCCGTTGAAAGTTCTTTCAATGGTTGGTTTGAGCAGATCCTTCTCACCCATGCTAACACCGCCAGTCGTTATTATCACATCAACCCTTGCAAGTGCATCTTTTAGAACGTCTTCCAGGGACCCAGCTCTAGTAATTGATGTTTTAGCATATTTTTCCATCGGATATCGCGCAGGCGTTGGGTTACATACTGATCTTTTGCGATACCCAAATCCGCATATTCAAATCCGCGGGCTTTGATGGCAGCCATCAACGTTGGCCGGTTAGTATCCCTGATCTCGCCCAAGCTCAACTCCCCAGTTCTGTCATGCTGCACTACCTCATCACCTGTAGATAGGACTCCTACTACTGGTTTCTTATAGACCCGAACTTCTTGGATCCCTACACTGGCCAGCAGCCCAACTTCGCCTCCCACGGCTGTAATCTCAGCTCCCTTCCTCAACACCACCTGCCCAGCTTTCAGATCACTCCCCACTTCTCTGACGTTCTCCAACTCTCCTAACCCGCTAGCTAAAATCTCAATCTCAGCTTCTTCTGTCCCATCCTCAGTTGTCTTTGCAATCCTTGTATCCTCTACCATGACCACAGCCGTAGCTCCAGGTGGTAACGGGGCACCTGTTGTGATCCTCGCAATCTGTCCCTTCTCTAAAGCTTTCGCCTCCCCAGGAGCTGCATGCGACACTGCCACAATGGGGTACACCCCGGTACCATCGGTATGAACCACTGCATAACCATCTACTATGCTTGCCCGAAATGCAGGGACAGATTCCTTCGCGCTTACGTCCTCGGCGAGAATATACCCCACAAGGTCGGCATCCACCTTTTTGGTAATAACTGTTGGTGCAGGAATATTCTCAGCCACTAGAGTATGCGCTTCCGAAACTGAAATCATTGGGTACGGCGAGCTTCTATGGCGGCGGGTAACACCTTCAGATAAATCATTGGACTTCAAACCTTCCGCTGTCTGCTGGGTCCGCGGTTTCGGCGCATGATGCCCATGATGATGGTGATGACTGCATCCACCTGTAGACGTAGCAGCATCATCGGATGCTATACCTCCACTCTCGTGAAGATGTGAATGATGGTCATGATGCACCTGACCTGAAACACTGCCTGCAGTAGACACACCAGCTTCTTTCTCTAGCTTTTTTATCCCACCGGCATGCAAAGTTCTAGAGTCTCCACCAGCTGCCTGAATGCATGCGTGAGGTAGTAGCAATATAATCGACTCTAAGTTCTCCTTTGCACCCTTTGGAGAACCAGGAAGAGTAATAATCACCGAGTCATTTCTGATTCCGGCGACAGGGCGGGACATAATCGCAACTAATATCGATATTCAAACCATTAATGCTATATTAGTAAATCTTATTGCCATGCTAGCTGAAATTTATTTTGAAGGATGGTGTTCTAGAAACCATAGGCAAGACCTACAAGGCGTTATTCTAAGCGAAGACGCAAGCATTCCGTGACTAAACCACGCCGGTAGGGTAATCCTTAGCTTTTGGTCGACCACATCCCAGAAAAACTTACGGGGCGGGTAATTCGTATTGGTAAGAGACGTACACAAGTCCACTCGCAGTTCTATCAAGTAGCTCCCCAACTGCCTGGTTTGGTTCTCGATCCTCAGTCCCTGCATAAAGTGGCACAGCACCCAAAGGACCGAAAAGAGAAAAGTCCGATGGCAAAGGTACCCGAAAAGTAAAGGCGAAAATACTAGGGGAAACAAACCTCTGGGGTTATGTCCTTTTGCGCGAAACCGGTACCACCTGTGGTAATTATTAAGCTCAACCGCTTATTATCAGCCCAATCCTTCACCTTTTCCTGGATTGCATTCTTATCGTCGGGAACGATTCGGCGTTCTTCGATAAGCCATTCGTAGGAAGCGTTCTGGATCCCGGCGTTGGCGTTCGCTATGACGTCGGTGAGGGTATCAATCGCGCGGTCTGTGCCATGGTCAGCAGCCGCCGTGTCCGAAACGACCAACAGACCGACGGTGAGTTCTTTCACCGTTGAAGGCATTGAAGCTTCAAAACAGCTGTGCCGTTTAAATGAACTGGGATAGCTAGCTAGAGACGACTGGTTGACTGGTCAATTGAGAGGAAATAGCGAATGATGAGGAACATGGCGGGTCGCGGGGCTGCCTGGTGGGGCAAGGGATGTCTGCCTTTTGCTGGGCGCAGCAGGTTTGGCCTGGTGGCACAACGCAGAACGAGCACTCTCCGCGGCCCAATCAACAAAGCACATCCAAAACGCAGAATTCCACCAAACTGACTGCGCCGCCTGTACGAGAAAACCTTCGCTTCGGACCACGCACGAGGCCCCGGGCAGTTTTGACAATAGCTCTGTCATTAGCTCTGTCATTAGCTTTGGCAACAGCTCTATCGACGCTGCATAAATATTCACCGTATTCACTAAACTTGACAGTATCTTTTTGCATTGCATTGCATTATCATACTCACACCGCATCCGAGTTTGTCTCAGCTTCCCGCCCAGTTACATAAAATCATTTCACGGTAGCCTCGCACTCAAAGACTTATATACAAACGCCAAGATGTCACACTCATACCTCGACCTTGTCAACCTAGTTGACAGGTAAGTTTTATATCCATTTGTTCTCCCGATACTCAGTGATATTTCTAACACCATTTCACAGCTTCCCAAATGCGTCTACCCATCCGCTCGCGTTCGCCGAGCGGACAGCAGACTACTACCGCTTTGTGCACCTCTCCCACACAATTGGATACATTATTCCAATGGTCCTTGATGCCCTGAAGGATAAGGAGCTCTCTGGTGATTGGTGGGATATCAAACCAAAAACAGTATCTCTCCTGGGAGAAACCGTTGCAGAGAGGACCAAGAATATCGAGGAAACGACGCGGAGATGGAAAGAAGCCAAAAGATTTGAGGTCCTTAGTGGTAAGCTATCTCTTCCAGCAACTCTAATCTGGCGGAAGCAGATGTCTAATATTACATGGTATCCAGGCTGGAGAAATGAAAAGTATACTGTCTACGCACCCAAGGGTACACCAGCCTTCGACATGGAACGATGTGCCACTCCTCTGTAAGCTATCTGAACACCATTGTCACGTAAACGGTTTAGTCCTAATAGCATATAGCTTCGGTGTCCTAACCTACGGTGCCCACATGACCGCCTACATTCCCGCCACCGAGACCAAGCCTCTCCGTCTATGGGTCCCCCGCCGCGCAGCCGGTAAACAAACCTACCCATCCATGCTTGACAACACTGTCGCAGGCGGCATGGGTGACGGACAAAAGCCCTTTGAGTGCATTGTCAAAGAAGCGAAAGAAGAAGCCAACTTTGAAGAATCCTATGTCCGCGCTCACGCCAAACCGGTTGGGTTTGTCAGCTATTTCTACGTCAGGCACGAGGAAGCCGGTGGTGAAGTCGGTCTACTACAACCAGAGATCGAGTATTTGTACGATATGATTGTCGGCGAAGACGGGCCTATACCTGAGCCGTTTGATGGCGAGGTTGCAGAACATATCCTCATGGACGTGGAGCAGGTCAAGGTGGAGTTGAAGAATCGCAAGTTCAAGCCTAACTGCGCCGCGGTGGTTTTGGACTTCTTTATCAGACATGGTATTTTGACTGACGAGAATGAGAAGGACTATGCGGAGATCTACACCCGTTTACACCGCAGGATGGAGTTCCCTACTAGGTAGAAAAGGTTATTAATCGATAAATGATGATGCGATGATTTATGATGCTTTCTGTTATCTTTGTTTAGTTGGTTTTTTTTATGTAGTATTACATGGTGGCGTCTCGTTTAGAACAAATGATAAACAATCATTGAATTGAGTTATTGATAAAACGCAGATATACGCCGTATGAACTCCTCTATATGCACTTTCCCAAGCTTAAGATTTCCGTTCTAGGATGGTTTTGGGGGGTTTTCTGTGTCCAAAGATCGTAGATAGATATATCGAATAATCTCTGGTAGTTGGGTGAAACCACGGTATTTAAACCTTCTTCACCAAAAGGTAGACATACTCGTGCTTGAGAGTGGTCAGTTTCTTAGCTGACCCTTCAAGGTACAGTAGCAGTCCTCCAAATGAGATGAAAGCTTTTCTACACACCAAAGCCAGATTAGTATCATACTGCCACTTTGTATGTTGTTTCCGCCTTCAGAAATGTATCTCTTACATCGAATCCACACCGGCTTCCTCAAATCGATAAATCTTCCCATAGCAGACATATTCGTAGCCATCAGCCAGTGTCGGTATATCATCCAGATCTCTCCACCCTTGCTTCGCCTTTTCGATATCACTCGACCCATCGAGTTTTAGCGTCGAAGCGAGACATAATTCGATCGTTTCACCGGGGTTGAGCGGATACAGGTCGTGCGCGATGTCAAGGTGAAATTTGATGTCCGGATTCGAACCGCTAATACGGGAGACGCGGTCGTATTTCTCAGCGTTAATGGAATTTACGCTGAAAGTCTCGGACAAGAGAATGGCATCACCGGTGGAGCCGGTGGAAGGGTTTGATCGCGACATTGCCGTGGGAGGTATGCGAGGGAGATGTGAAGGTTGAAAATGCGACTAACTAAGAGAGAAAAGGATCTTATGGAAATGCGACCGAAAAACGCCAAGACCTCGAACGACATATTGCACGCTCCAACGCATTTTCAATATCGAACGGCTATTTAACAAGCTCCTTGAGAACCTCCACCAAAGCGCTAACCATCTCGGCATTCTTTTGCTCTTGGCCAAGTACGTCTTCCAGTACTCTTTTGAGCACATCTGTGCCTCCCTCCAACTTGACCTTCTCCCTGCCCTCTTGACCGCCTACAATAACCAAATTCCTTACCACTACAACTCCTCTAAAGACCATCCCATCTTCGTCATCCTCACACATCTCTAGCGCCCTCTTCACTCCTCCCTCCCTTTCTAATATCTTTTTCACTCCAGCATCCCATTCAGTTAGCATTGCTAACGCGCCCCCAGCGGCAAGCCTACTCGGCACATCGTCCGCTTGTGCTATAGCCAGCAGCATCTGCAGTCTATTACCACTCCTAGGCCCTTCTACAAATAATGCCACGGTCTCAGGGGACACCATGAGATTACAAACCAACTCAACGGTAGCTCGTTGTACCATATCATTAGAATACACCAATAACTCTTCAATCAAAACAATCTCCTTCTTAGCAATAACATCACGGATAGAATCCGTTGTTGAGGCTAAATTTGTGAGCGCAAGGAGACCTTCAAATAAGGGCAATAGATCACGTGTGTCCGCTGTAGAGTTGTGTACAGATTTGATGAGGGTAAGGATGGGCGCTACAGATGACGTGATTGGAAGGGTTGAACTGAATACCAATGTAGGATTCACAGATATAAGTAGACGAGAGAGGGCATGTGCTGTTATCGAGTGGGTTGATGACTGTGATGTTTCTGTAGTCTCAGTTTCCGCTAAATCTGGCTTCGGGGCAGGTAAAGCGGGCAGATTTGAATATATTTGGAGAAGGAGACGGACGCCGCCCTGTTGGGCCATTGTACCCCTGTGTGCTGTAACTTTGGATAGAGAGAGAAGGATAGACGATGTTAGAGCCGTCGCTTGTGGAGATGTCTTCTTTGTAAGTCTGACTAGAGCGGGAATCACGCCCGCATCTAGGAGACATTTACAACGCTTCGTAACATAAGGGTCTTTATCGAGCTTTGGTATTTCTAAATTTTTGTTCTGAGGCGTTGCATTGGCGTAGTTTTTAAGCTGGGCCATCTTCTGTTGCTCCTCAGTTAGTGGCTTGGTATAACGTGTGAGATTGTCTAGAGTTGTAAGAATGCCAAAGAGAATAGAGGGAGGCGCTATTGGTGTCAACAATGCGAGGAGAGATTTTATCGTTGGTTTGTCTGATGCCAAAGTTTCTTTGACTGAGGGGGTAAGTGAAGTGTACGCCAGACCCTCGACGGATTGCTGTTGCGATGAACTCGAGTTGCTTGAGAGTAGTTTCTTAAAGGTGGTCGCCAGTTCTTCAATCTCCTTATCCGTTTTGGGTGGTTTCGAAGGTTCTGTCTCCCCTGGTTTTGGAGTAGGTGTATCACCTGAAAGTTTGGCCAGAGCAAGTGAAGCGGCGGTGCTCCCTTCACCTTTATTAGAAGCCACAATCTTGAGGAAAACTTCACAGTGCTTCGATACTGCCTCCCTACACGTCTTATCGATACAAGCAGCGGACATCAGGTTTATGGCAGCCAACTCGACAGCCTGAGGGTGCCCTTGAAGGGACGGGACTAAATTCTGAACGAACCCATCAGTGTGGAATAGAGCTACGAGAGTGCCGGTAGCAACAGGGAAGAGGGCAGCGGCGACATTAAAGGCCAATGCCATATCATCGCTATCTCCAGTTTCTATTCGAGACGTCAGAAATTCTGCCACTAGTTGTTGCGATTTTTCGGCATCAATCGACTCGAGATACTTCGCTATCGATAGCAGAGCGCCGGTTCTAGTCTCTTCCTTCGACCCCCTGACTGCCAATGTCACAAAGTCGACAAACTCATGCTTGCTTATAAGTGATCGTAGCTGCGGTGATTCTACGGCCAATAACCGTGATATCGGCCTCACAGATAGTTCTGCCGCCGTTGGGTCCGAAAGGCGGTCGAGAAGATACTGAAAATAAGATTTGAGAACATTATCCCGTTGGCCATCTTTCCAATTCTTCGTATCCAGAATAACCGAAGTGAGAGAATCCGTAGCTTCAACCCCGAGTCGCAGCACTTTCGCAAACACCTTGTTGGTTATTACTCCGTCGGTAACTAATACCACAAATGCATTCTTCGCATCATTGTTCATCTGCACAAGTGCAGCTAGAACTCTGCCAGCGACCAGCCGGACTTTGTCGTCTCCATCGTATTGTATGATAGCGAGTACGATAGCCCCAGATTGATCTTTCTCTAGATTGCCACCGCTTTGAACGATCTTCACGGCCTCTTCTCCTGCCGGTATATCACTTTCCTCTATTAATTTCCTGCAGAGACTAGGTATCTTGGAGCCTGCATCCTGTGTCTCTTGGATGTGTTGGAATGCCTCTCGAACCTGCGGGTTCTGGGGGGACAAGTGGATCGCCTCGCGGAGGGCTCGAGCTGCGTCCTGAAAACTGGGAGTCAGATGTCAGGCATGCCTGAGAGAGGAGGAGATAGTGGTAGTCATACCTCCAGGCGGCCTGCGCGGAAGAGCCCAAGGGCGGTGGATGCCAGGAGGCTCGCCCGTTTCTCGATGTTGTCGGCCATGTTTCGAGTATCGTGTACGCAGCGGGGAGAAATTCTCGCTTTGAGCTAATCAGTGCTATTCGGCATTAATGCATTAGATGTCGGTTTGTACAAAAGGTTACATCTGTCTATCAATATCTCGTGAGCTCATAAAGGTAAAATGGCGATATTTGTAATTATCCTCGTCAAGGGACATGGAAAGATAACTTCTGGTATAAAAGTGCAAGGCAAAGCTGTGGAACTGGGGGAAGCTCGGGCGGACTCTGGCTGGGGCCAAGAACTTCCCCGGGGTGCGCCCGGCATGAAGAAAGATTGTCGAACAACACCAAACCCAAGACCAGGTCCGTCGACTTGCCTTCTCGTTACTTTTCTGTGACTCAAAAGTGCAACGCCCGAGTTGTACCCAGGTGGTACATCAAGACGAGCACAATGGATGGGCATATATATACCCCCGTTTCCTCCTAATAATTTGACGTTAGTTATCTATATACTTCAATTGAAGCGATCGAGTATCCCGGACTAACCTCAACTAACTACGTTCGACATCGCGTCTAGCATCCTCTATACTTGCATCATGGAATCAGAACCATCTATATCGACTGCAACTGACTCGGAGGCGCCTCCCCAGCCCTCAAACCCCGAGATGTACTTTGCTAGGGGCCTTCGGGTCGCTATTCAGGGCTGCGTAAGTGGTCTTATCCCTGATTAGTGACACACTTTCTGATACATATGTATAGGGCCATGGCATGCTTGACCAGATGTACGCAACGATAGAGCAGGCATCCCATATCCATAACTATAAAGTGGATTTGCTCATTATTTGCGGCGATTTCCAAGCCGTTCGCAATTCTCGCGATTTGCTATCTATGGCTGTGCCTGCCAAATATCGTCACATGGGTGACTTCTACAAATACTACAATGGCAGCAAAGTTGCTCCCATACCTACCTTGTTCGTCGGTGGTAACCATGAAGCTTCTACACATCTATGGGAGTTGGGCCCCGGTGGTTGGGTATGCCCTAATATATACTACCTCGGTGGGACGGGTGTGATCAACATCAACGGTATTAGAATCGCTGGTATTAGCGGGATATACAACGAAAATAGCTACAAGCGACCGCGATTCGAAAAACCTCCCTACGATGATCGCTCTGTAAGAGGCGCGTACCATTATCGTGCTCACGAGCTGTTCAAACTGAATATGTTGTCTGGAGATATCGATGTCTTCCTATCCCATGATTGGCCAGTAGGGATTACAAAGTACGGAAATGAGAAGAGCTTGCTCAAGGTCAAACCTCATTTTCGAGCGGAGGTCGCAGCTGGCACATTGGGCTCTCCCCCGTTGATGACCATGCTGAGGAAACTAAAGCCAAAGTATTGGTTTGCGGGGCATATGCATATCAAGTTTGCGGCACTGATAAACCACGAGGAAGCGCCGAGAGCTGTTGCACCCGAAGATGCGGTTGATTGGTCAGAAGTCACAGAAATGGTGAACATGAAGAATGAGGACGAAATAGATCTGGATATCGATGAGGACGCCGGCCCCGCGCAGAAAGCGGATGCAAAGGGGAAACAACCCGTGCAGCCTCAAGAGGGCCCTTCTGAAACTATCGCCTCCCCAAGCTCTGCGACTTCAACCTACCCGTCCCCACCAACGACGAACTCTCGCACTCACTTCCTGGCCCTCGATAAACTCCTGCCCCGTCGTGATTTCCTTCAAATTCTGACCATCCCCTCTGCATCACCACTTCCCGTATCTTCTCCACTTCGTACCCGCCTCTACTATGATAGGGAATGGATGGCCATTAGCCGAGTCTTCGAACCGCTAGATGCCACCTCTGGCGTAGGGTTGTCGAAATACATGAAATTCGCACAAAACGAGAAACAAGTCTCAAAGCGAATTCGCCAGGAGGTAGCATGGGTTAAAGAAAATGTTACGGACGAGCAGTTACTTATTCCCGAAAATTGGGAAAAAACCGGAGAGTTTCAATGGGATGATAACCCGAATGCCTCTCGACAACGTACGTGTCTCCTTACTTTCCATCACATATAATATGCGAAATATTATACTAATATACTTTGGTCTAGCGGATTTGCTGAATAACCCGCAAACGGTGCTCTACTGCAAACTGGCAGGGCTCGAAAATAAATGGGCGCCGCGCACGCCCACATCAGCGAATAAACCCCCATCCCCCGAGGGGGAGTTTTCTCGGGCTCCGATCCCGATGGATTCGAAAGTCATTAGATAAATGTTTGGTTATCAGTCCTAAATATTACAAGCGGTGTATGGAAATTAGCGAACAGGGACATTATAGCAGCCCTTGGGTTGAGGCGGCGTATCATGGGTTACTGTGATTGATGGCTTCAATACTCCACTTTTATGTATATTTGCATGGCGCAAAACCTCGACTCGGAATTATGTACACACATAGAAACTCCCATATTTACTTAATGGAAATAGCTCTCTCTCTCTATCTCATTGAAGCGTTTATCAAGCATTTCGTATGCGAACAAAACCCAATGTGCCACAGTCAAATTTAAACTTGCATTCGCTTTAATTGTTAATTTTCCAGTCACTAATACAACCGCTCAAGCCCAGGGCAAATTGTTAATCCTAGAACCAACAGTATTCTGTAATCATATCAGTACCATGGCTTGGTGAAGTATATCTATTTTCATATGTGCCGTATACGCCGTGACAGCAAATAGTAAATGCTAATTTACAATGCCCGTATCCAGTCGACTACGTCAAAAACATCCCCTCGGGCCACTTGCCGACTAGTAATGCCTTGGCTGGTACCCTACCTGGCACCGGGCTCAAAACCTTCATTCTTCTTGCCTTTTCATCTACTTCTTGAACGTACAAAAATCCTAGTACCGCACTCTCTCCAACTTCTTTAGGTCCCGCATCCTTCGCATCAACCTGCAAAACCGCTACTATAAGATTCTCGAATCTACTATCAATATCACCCGGTTGTATCCTCCTGACTTCTTCTCCTTGTAAACTAGTCTCATCCTCTCCGATTGGCAGAAAGCTCAAATTCGTTCTAGACTCCGCACTCATGGCATCCACCGCCTCCCAGAGGGCAAAGGTCGACGCGTCAAATTCTACAGTGACAGTGTACGGACTCAACGTGCACTTTTCGTCTCCGAAAAAGTATTTCTTCACCGTAGCGTCCCTACAGGCCTTCTTGAATGGTAGATCGCGGTCCACGCACCCGCCTGATGTGGGGAGTTTGACCACAGTTACATTCGAAGATGCAGCAAAGGCCTTGAGCATCGTGTTGTAAAGACGTTCTGAGCCAAGAACTGCAATCGCTGTGACTGAAAATTCAGCGACGATGTACGAGATCAAATCACCATTAGTCTGATTATCGAATGACGGTGTGTCGATTATCAATCCCGTGTTTTTGCCTGCAAAATACAAATCTTAGTTAGCATGCCTTTTCGAGCCAGCGTGACTATAAACTGTTCAAATATCTTACACTCGATATCTTCTTCCAACCGGCTGTTAACCGCGACTCCCATCCTCGTGACCAGCTTCTTGTACCTCTTTACCCCACTCTCCGGTGTCTCCAGCCCGTAATAGTAAACCAACGGCAACTTGACGGGTACAGCTGATGGCGCACTCATAGGGCTACTTCCGAACCCATCTTCAATGTCCATCACACTGCCAAAACTAGCCGCACTTACCGTCCCAGGAACAGAGAGCACGCCTTCCCCACCGTTGTCCAAGTTGATAACCATCGGTTTTCGTCCCTGGCGTATCGAGTAGCCCGTGAGAATCTTACACAAGGTCGTCTTGCCTACATCCGGCGGACCGATGAGCAGTATCCGTGGGCCCTGCGCTCCATCCGCTGTAGGAGGACAATCGCTCGCTGCTACACGTAGCTTCTCAAGGGCGATGTGCAGGTTCAAGTACGTTGACATGGGTGTTTCTTCGGCGATGTATTCAACAGAGGGGCTACCCTCGATTATGAGGGTGCAGCCAGTCCATGTGTATATTGCGGACTTGCAGCCTGTGAAAGTGTAGGGCGTGCCGCGGGAGAGTTCTGTGCCAAAGAGTTCTGCGGTCCCCGGAACTTCGGTTTTGATCTTGATCGTGACGGTACTCGTGGGCGGTACTTCGAAGCGGAATTCCTGATGCGGCCTAAGTTCGCGCTCGAGGGCGGCTGATGTATCCTAGATGTGGAAGAAGGTCAGTACGATATCTTAGATGGAGAAGAGGAAGGAGGTGCGGATGGCACAAACAAACAATTGAGTCCAAGATGTCGAGGCCGGGGAGAGCCATTGTGGCAGCTAGCTTCAGCTGGTTGCCAGCTAGTTGTGCGGTTACGATATGGTTGGACAGATAGCGTGATGTCACAAGTGTGGTGAATGGAGATGAGGTTGAGGAAGACGCGACCCAACGCAAGAACCTGAAGGTTTCAGAATTATTCTGGAACGAACACACATGACACGCAGCAATGAATACGAAACGTAGTCTCGGGCCCAGATTATCCACGCCAGAATTTATCGTGCTATCCTATTTAAATTTATCTTTGGCGTTTTTACTGGACCTTAATTTAAATACTAACTAGTGATGACAACCAATTTCAATCGAAGCTCAGCCTACCAAATTCCCTTTCAGTAACTCATATTATATTGCCATTACCATAATCCCTGTTGAGGCTCGTACTGCTTCATCTTTACTCCGAAATCAAAAGGCTCAGTTTCATCACTGGATTAATGTTTAAATTGAGGGTAGTATCGATCAATCGATCAAGGTATCACTCATTGCATTGTTTACTAGTCTAGAGTTCTAGGCAGTAAGGAGAATTTAAATCGTTTTGGAAGACATCATCCTTCGCCAAGCTGGAGGATAGTTATATAACTTTTTGAACTTGTTTCCACCTAGTACTCGCTGACCAAAAGATGTCTTGGTCAAGTAGCCCTGCCAAGCACCTTTGGATAGTCTAGCCTTCTTTTTCAGGACTGCGCATTATGCGAGTATCCGAATGCGAATTAGACCGGTACCGCTGACTAGAAGTTAGAACGCCATATTGAAAAGCAAGCTATATGTGTAGCTACCCTTTGACATTCCCCAATCTTTGAACTTGAAAACTTAGGAAACTAGGCTTCAACAATTTCGCTTAATACTGACAGGAAATCTCATATCTTCCTAGTTATGAGCTTTTTAAGTAAATCTTAAACTTTTCTAATCCGTAGACTTGCTCAGTAACCCAGGCAATATTAACGCGCGCGCGGCTGGCGAGGAGCGGTGGTGATCTTAGTGTATCCAGCTTGGAAGCATGCGCGGGCCTAAAAGGAAATTAAAGGAAGGACCGCAGTTAACTACTTAGCTAGCGGCATATGATATATCTGGAGCGTGCTGAATTCACAGGTCTAGGCTTGCCTCCTAACTAGTTGACATGCAGGCCGAAAGGAGAATTCGAAAACTCGTCTCCAACAAGAGCCTAGCCTTTCAGCCTGCGCGTGCTTGGCGCCGAATGTCAACCCAACTGGCAGGTGTTGTTCTATCGGATTGCAGTCTCCCGATGACCCAGTTTTCAAAATTCGCTCCTCTTCCGTTGCGCACCGGATGAAATACAATTGATCCTCCGCCATAAAGCGAGGGGCCTTGTGAGCCTTTTTATAGATTTCCTTGAAATAGGTTTAGTGACGAGGCCGGGAAAGAATCAGCATCGGTCTACAAAACAAGTCACTCGTTTAGTATCTACTTCCATAACGATTGATTCAAAGAATTGGAGAAATTCTAGTGTGCTTTTGTGTAAGGCTCAATGCACGTATGTGTATTTGCTGCACAATTCATCTCAGCGAATAAATTATGAATATTCCATCCAAATCTTCGATCCGCCAGTTCTCTACCTGGTCTTACTGTAAACCCCTCCAGCTAGTACAAATATACCTAAGTAGTTACTCAAAGATACGCATGCAGAATGCCATCCTGTCGCTTTCGCAGAATCGGTAAATTCCGCACAAATGAACGAACTCCCATCATTTAAGCCTCCACCGGGCTATGGCGCCACGAAACTCGATAGCCAATATCCATGCTTTTCACAGCAATATGCAACCGAGATCAGCTGGAAGGATCTGATAAATATGCACCTCTAGCTAGCCTCGAAACCAGGCGCTCGAGGCAAATGTCTCTCCTCTTCAAGAACAAATTTCGCATCTGCAAAATTAAATTAATACCGACCCCAGATTTAGGAGAGTGAGTCGGCCCTATCAGTGCGCGGGAGACTAACTTGCATGTTTCGAAACAAAAGACTGTTTAGTATCTACGTAGGCACGGCATGTCCATAAGGTGTACTTCAATCTAGAGACAGATGGTCTTCTAGTTACGGTTCTTCTTGAACACCCTAAAAAGTATTTATAGTCAACCATCTATCCCCTCTGTCTCTTCTCTTTCTTCATCACAATCATCATTGAGCTCTCATTCCAAGGTATTCGCGCAACCAATCTCTCTCTAAAGCTATTAATATTCAAGTTTCACTCTTTTACAAACACCAATTATCCTAGTTCCAACTTCGAGGATCTTCCAATTTACTTTTTGCCAAAATGAAAGCCAGTATTGCCGTAATCCTCAGGTTAGAAATATAGCTAAAAATTCTCAAATATGTATATTTACTAACTACATGATCAGCGCGCTGGCTGCTGGTGTCTTTGCTCAAACATCAACAACCTCGGCTGACGATACAATTGGTACTGCATGCCCTGAGGTGTTCAGAGCAGACTGCCCGTGGTTCTGTTTTTACTCCGATAACTTCAGTGTTCCCGGTAACTGTTCCTCAAAAGATATCACTACGGGGAAGACCCAATACTGCTTTGATTGCGCCGCTAAAGCCTCCACTTCGACTGAGGCCTCGTCTTCAACGACTACTGCTGCTGAACACACCAAGACCGAGTCTGCCACAACCACTTCCACCGGAGATTCGACTGTTGGTACCGCATGCCCTGAAGTATTCAGAGCAGACTGCCCATTCTTCTGCTTCTATTCCGATAACTTTAGCGTTCCCGGCAATTGTTCCTCAAAGGATATCACTACAGGGAAGACCCAATACTGTTTTGATTGTGCTGCTAAGGCTTCTACCTCGACCGCTGTATCGACTGCCACCACGGCTACACACACTCAAAGCAGCAGCCCAAGCTCAACCAGTGTCACACCCCCACCGCAATATACCGGCGGTGCCGCAAACCTTCAGATCAGCGGTTCGCTTATTGGATTTTTCGGCCTTCTCTTTGCCGCTCTTTAAACCAGTAAAGTGCATGATGGTTCCAACATTATAACTTCGGACTATGTGAAACTAGCCCCAGACTTCAAAGAGGGAATCACCAACCTGTCGGCGTTCAATTGGAATATTGGTGGATGAATCTGGTTCTTTTCGTTTATTCTTACAAGATCCTTTTCGACTTCTAACTCTAATATTCTTCCTCTTCTCAATTCTCTAATATTTTAAATTTTCCCAAAAAAAACCATATGTATGTCTAATGGTAGTAATATGTACTATAATTTCGGCTATATCACTGTAATGATACTCGTTACTTAATTATACACAATCCATCAATTTAATGAGGTTTAGGATACCTAAGTACTAGGACAAACACGACCTAGTTTCTAGACCCATATAGCTCCAAAAAAAAAAAAATATGATCTCACGTATTAACTCGAGTTCAATTATCGTGTGTCTCGAGGGATTGCTAGTTGTTGTAATAAGATTGGTTTTTGTGTTGCTCGAACGTTCTAGCCTAATACTATAAAGTCTTAACTGACAAAGTCTGTGGTTTAAGGAAGTATTTTAATAATTAGCCTTAATTATTACCAAGAGAAGAAGAAAAGAAGAAGACCAAACGAACAAGGGGTTTCTAGCATCCCCAATAAATTTGTAAGTAACTGCTGTCTGTAGGTCTGCTAGCTGGAGCGGTTGGCTGGCCTTCAATCACTTGCAATCTGGAAAAGAAGACTTGTACTCCCTCTCTCTCTATATATATACATACTTAGTATATAGTATATACTGAAAAATAAAAAAACTAAAAACAAAATGAAAAAACATAATGCGACGAGAAGGCGAATTCTAAATAGGCATTTTTGTCGTTTCCGACCGTCTTGTGGCTAGTCTCCCTGGTAAAGGCAGCATGCGCCTACAGACCACGTGCAACACACATTCTCCAACAAAGGCGCCTCGAGGCAGGTACCACGGGACTACATTGAGTCTCTGTATCTCGAGCATATACCCTTGACACATTTATAAGAACTAGCTCAAAAACTCACAGATCCCAAATAGCGACCTTGTATTCATCTTGTTCTCTCTTATGTCGGACGCGAAACAAGGTTCTAACATAATAACCTTTTGAAATCTCTGTTTCTCATAAAAAGTTTATCAAACACAACTTCTATCTAGTCGCCATGGAGGAAGCAGAATCTAAGCATGCATGCGCACCTTCTACAACGGTTGCAAGGATATCGAAACCCCCCGACACCACATCTAGGGAGCACGCTATAGTCTTCTTGCGGCAAGCAAGAGCATCGATACAAGATCTATTTTTCGAGCTCGTCGATATGCTATTCCTGATTATCGGATTCATTATACCCCCACTTTTGACATATCTATCTTTCAAACCATACTACACGAAGGGTTTATCAAAACTCGAAGAGCTTACTACGGAATCCATCCCCTCTATAACGGAGGATGAGCTTGATACGTCTAAACTTGAGCTGGAGAGCCATCTTGTCACACAACCAACCGAATCAGACAGCTCTAACCTTGGTCCTCATCTCGACCTTGACCTCGGTGCTGATATAATACCTGGTATATCCTCCGTATTCGGAACAACGTTGATACCGATCGATAACCCGGCAACAAGAGACTGCGATATCGTCTCCAACATACCGCAGGGGTCGCTCGAAATACCTGTTTCCGTTATAAGCCGGATTCACGAGTGCGCGCTAGAGTCATCCGAGTTTGAAAAATTGGTCCACGAAACAAACTCTATTGTAGTGCTGTATCTACTGCCGGACGGTGATTGTGAGATGGCGCTCGATGGAGAGGAGATTCCCGAGGATTGGGTTCGGGTGCCGGAACGAGTGATCGGATTCTTGGCGGAGGAGGTGGTGCGGTGGCTAAATGACGGTGGGGGGCAGATGGTGCTTGGGGATGAGTGGGATGGCGTTTGCGAAGATTTCCTAAAGATTTTTACAAGATCGTAGAGTCTGCTTGCTGATTTTAATGGTCCGTTGATATTTTTGATACCCAATTTCATGTATGATAAGTTTAGATTCACAGTTGCAACCAACCAATAATAACTTCCGATTTGAGAGCCATCCACCCACCAGTAAAACATACTTCTAAAATACCCGTCCATAAATTTGTACAATCCGCAACGTCATTTATATATACAGACTATTATATACAATAAGCCCAGCCGAGAATTGTACAGAACATTTTATTTCCATCCATCCGAGGCCTCTCCCTTTCGCTCCTTTTCCAGTTGCGCGTCGAATTCCTTCTGCAACTGCTCTTTTGTTCTCGTTTTCTCGTCTCGCTCTCTACCGTACTTGGACCAAGCACTCTCGCCATCACTATTCTTACTAGTGTCATCTTTTACCTCCCCAGGAACTCGCATCTCGCCACGGTATCCCTCTGACGACTGCTGTCGAATTCGCTCCCAGGTCGAAAGATTCGTCATATCAGGCGTAGAAACAGCTTTATCTTGCTGGGCCTGCGGTGCCCACCTATCTTCTTCCATAGCCGGTTGCTGAGGCCCTGACTGTTCTCGCCGGGCACGCTCCCACGAATTCTCTTGAGGCACACGTTGGACAGGCGCATTTTGCTCCTCTTTTGGAACATTGCCCCAATCGAGACTCTCAAGCTGTAGTCCTCCCAAACTCTGCGAATTATCCTCTTGGAACCTCGTATCATCTCTTTCAGATACCCTGGGTTGCTCTGTCAGCACACGAGGAGGCGCCGATGGCACGGGGAAACTTTGGCTAGGCAGCTTTCGTCCTTCGGCTTCTGCTTGAGCCCGAGCTCGAGCAACTTGGTGGCGATCGTTGTTGTACTCTTGCAACCTCTCATCTGCTGCCTCCTGTGCCCTCGAACGAGAAATAAGGAAACCCAATCCGGCAGCTCCGACCGCCCATTTTCCCACATACGCCCAGACAGTCAATCTAATCGCTCCCGTCAGCCCAAGCCGTGGGCCTGTACCGGGAAACGGTTCCCTCGCATTCTGAAATCCTGGATTTTCTGTAAATTTTGGGGGTATCTCTGGGTTTCCCTGAGGTTTAATATTCGGCTTTGATGTTGCCTCTGTGGCAGCAGCAGCAGCCTCACTGGTACCTTTAACAGCAGCGTCTTCGGCACTCTGAGCTGCAGCCCTGCTCGCCGCATTCGCAACATGCCTTGCTTCTACCTCCTCCAAGTCACCCAATAATTGGCGTACCTCCTGTAGATCCTTTGGAGCTAGTCTAGTCGGAGGACCGGTCTGATTCGGTGAACCCCCCGTTTCGTTGGCCTTCAAAATCGTCCTAATTTCATCGATGGCACGCTGCCGATTCCATTGGATGATTGACTGCAATCTCTCGTTCAAACCAGTCATTCGTTCATATTTTCTCAGACGGTTCTTGTAGGCCGATGAGTCCCGGTGGGCTTCTGGGGTGGCGTCTAGCACCGCTTTGTGCTGTTGCATTATACGGGCTACAAACGCTGGAGGCGGCTCCCAAGTGTGTACAAGGTGGAAGATCCGAGTCGAAAAAGGGTATGAAACCCGCGAAGGTTTTGGTTCTGCTGCATTTGGTGTTGTTCCCGGAGTGGCATTGCTGTTTGCAGTATTCGTAGGAGGAGGTGGTGGAGGAGCGGGTGGTGGTGGATGGACATCGGGCGGCTGTCCAGTTGTAGGGTTGACGTAGGGCGATTCACGAGCCGAATCGCTTCTCAGATTGTTGACGAACCCCTGGAACGGCCACCGGCCAGATCGGTATCCGTAGTAGACGCCTCCGATAAATCCAAAAAGACTCGCCCACTCGGCGCCGTACTGGATATTCTTCTGGTATCGAATCAGAACCGCTGCTTCGACCGGAGTCAGCGGGCGTCCGACGACTTTGGCGTGTGAATGCATAACGTTCGACAGGAAGTTTTGCCGGGAAACAACGCCTCTGTTGATAAGAAGCAATTCGAAAAATCCAGGCATTCGTGGATAGAGACTCGGTGTGGTTATCGAGTCTGGTGACATGTCGGCCAGGCGCGGGTGCTCCGGAGAGTAGACATATCGCGGGGAAGTTGGGTCCAACTCGGGCGGGGGCGCCAGGTCAGAGCGGTTCGCCATCGTGAGAGAAGGGCAGTAGAGGTCAATGGATCGTTAGTGATGATGATGCGACGCCAGACATTGTCATGGGGTGGTGGGATGAGGTTGACGGTGTCGGTGATATCATCGAGCTTTGACGAGTGGTGGGGTTCGGCAACGCAGAACTAAGCGGCATGCGCATAACTTCCACGTTTTTTCAGTACTTCCTCAGCTACCCCGGATTTTTCCCGATTATCTTACACACAGCATTAAAGGAGCCTATTAGACAGAGGAATCACTCCTACTGGCCATATTTTAATGCGCGTTCCGAAAAGGGTGCACAACTCAGTAATCCCCTACTAATATTAGTACAGCTAGTGGTTTAAATATAAACAAGCCTCTGGTATATCTGTATGTACAGAGCCATCTCCTCAAAAAGGAATCATCTGCTGTAAGAAGCGTACTAAATGGGCCTCAAATGCTCCCCGCTAATGTCTAACAGAAATTTTACATGCAATATACCGCCCGAGTTCCCAAATATAGAGATCCTAAACTGAAATATCAATATTAAGGTATCATAAGAAATACTCAACCTGTGTTTTCTCCATGGGTTGTTGGTCTACCCGATTGTCCGCGTTTTCCGGTGCTTGATCGAATACATTGAAAAACCTCGATCCCATATCATCCACCTCGAGCACACTGGCCAAATTTCCGCATCGATAGCAGTAATTTGGTGCTGACCATACGGTGCTCAGTCGATCGTCATAGAGAACCTGATAGCCTTCTTGGCACAGCTGGTGCGCTCGCAGGATGTGGGAGAAGTTGTTGATTTCAAGGAATTTCTTTACCACCTGAGCTCCGAACGTATAGCCTGCTCCCCGCGGAGATAGTGCAAACTCATCGCGTTCAGCGTCAGGGTCTGACCATACTAGATCTGCCATGGGGCCTTCATGGGGTATCTCTATAAGGAAGAAGAAGAAGAAGAAGAAAAGCAGCGTATCAGTGAGCTCGTTTGTCAAATGCAGAGATAGGGTGGCCATCAAATGATATAGTTGCAGTACCAAGAGGCCGGGTGGAGGGTAGATCTTACCTCTAAATCTATCGATAATCTTAATCTGATCGATTGAGTGTATTGAAGGTGACAAACCTAAATGTAAAAGGTTAGATTGTTGACGAAAGAGGAAAACCGGATCTTAAAGTCCCCCACTGTCCCGGGTTTTCCCTAGAACTACTTTTCACTACCAGCAGCTCAAACCAGGATCGCGCATGAAAGCTAAAAGAAAAGAATGGACTCACCACCATGTACGCAAAATATGTCGTTGTTGATAACCACGCTCAGGGTCAAAAAGTCAAACATGTCGGTAAAATGATGCCATACGTTGGCGCTTCCATATTTTCTCGCGCATTCCGTATAGAAACCGTAAGATTGGGTAACACCTCTAGACTCGTGATTCCCTCGGATGAGATGAACCCTATTCGGATATCGTAGCTTCAAGCAGACCAGTAATGATATTGTCTCGACGCTGAAAAGTCCTCTATCGACGTAATCGCCTGGTAAAATGGTTTCAGAATTTTAGAGTTTTGTTTCCAAACAACATTCATGAAAAAACCCCCTCCTAAAACCCACTGGATGCACCGACGATCCGGCTCGAGACGCCATGAATGGGAGACTTATCGGCACGGATCAATGCAGATTGTGTCGCAGCTTCGCAACTTAGATTTCCACCAAGACCATTTCGCCTTCCTCGGTTACACTTTATCCGAGAGACAAAAACCACACCAGGGTGCGTGGGCAGTAACGAGGAGGGGCAGAAAACGAGGTATATTGATAATTCGACCTACCTAAAAAGAGGTAGTTGGTATCCGGGCAAAATCCACCTATCCGAAAAATCTCGAGTAGGTCGTAGAACTGGCCGTGAATGTCACCTACGACTGTCACGGGTGAGAGGATGTGCACCACGTTGCTTTCTCTCATCAAAAGTTCTTTCGTCTTGGCGCATATCGCTTCTATCACCGGTTCGGCGAGGAGTTCTCGTTTGTATAATCGTTCTATGCAGGCGTCAAGGTCAACTAGAAAGCACGAATTCGGACAGCAGGAAATAGGTAGACATTATTAGCATTTCTGTTCATATTCAGGAGATATCCTCGGCAGGATAAGAGAATGGAAGCCATACCTGGAAGCCCAGGCATTGTAAAGGATGATGAAGCCGCTCTAAGAGCAAGCTATCGGAGCGTGAAGGATCTTCCAATGTCTTCTGTCGTCGAATGTACAGTACCAAGATTCCGGGATCTCGACGTTCTTCCTCCTCTTTTGTTCAGTTCTGATGTGGCAACGGCTTGCAAACGTGCAGGCGACTTGCGGACAACCGAGGTGGGTGCTCGGAAGAGCTATTCAAAAATATTGCGACAGCTATTCAAGGTAGCTTCGGTGGACGGTCTTGCTAGGCGCTACAGTACCGAAGAAGGTCGGAGAAAGGCGTGAGCAGGGGCAAGGGGTCGTGCGCGTGCAGAAATAACAGCTTCCTGAAGTCGACAAGTTGGCCCTTTGCTTTAGCGATTTAATATAGGTGAGATGATCTCGTGCGATGAGTTTTCGGGGGGACAGTGTCGCAGACGGTTAAATTTCGAACGAAAGGATGATGTCGGGTGGGCTGTTGAAGGTTGAGTGAGACAGAAGATGCAGCAGCCAAATGCAAGAAGGCAAAACAACACGCGACATCCAACGCCCCGCCATATCGATAGGCTATCTCCTTAAGGCGGAGTGTACACCTTTGTATCGATCGTGAGACGTTAGATTTGGACTTCGGTCGAAGAGTTTTAAATCATCATAGATCTACTGAAACTGTTAGCCGGACCGCAGCCTTTATTTCAAGTTTAATTATATTGTAAATATATGCAGAGTGCTCTTCGCGGATTCCAGTGCCGGTTGCTATTCACTATCTCAAATTTCTCGGACACCCCACAATCCCGGAGCTAGCTCTAGCTGGAGTCATCGGCACTTGCTTATGCCAGCATCTTATCTCGCATGCGGAAATAGACAGGCCCAGTGGCATCTATTGTTCTCACACGATATCCCTCTCTGCTATCGATAACGAAATAAACCTTACATGCACGAGAAAGCCACTCTACAAGGGCAGTTAATTAGCGATAGGTCTATAGCCTATTAGTCTCCTCTTGAGATATTATGCTAAACTAAACCTTATGTACCCCAGAGTCTCACAGCCACCCCTCCCCCCTATATGCTTTATTCGAAGGCCGGCACTATCCCCAAAACATCTCGTGAGTTTAATTAACGGTATCCCCGGCTGAAGGAGCTCAAGATGATCTCTCTCGTCTCCCCAGCAGGCCCAGCTTGAATTCTTTTGAGTCCGGAGCTCGCTTGCCTTCTTTCTTTCTCGCCACATCCTTCTAGCATTTCTTAAAATTGCAACATTCTTAGCTGCTCTGGATCACATGTGCACACAAAGTCTATACGGGATCTAGAATGGTGCATGACTAGATCTAATACGAAAGTAAACCGAAAACGCATTGTAATCCCGTTGACGATTTTATATTTTTTTTGTTACTTTAAAAGCTGGCGACGAATATATCCACGTCAACGTCTCTAGCACACCACACTAGGGCATGCCAGTCGCAGGACACGCCGATAGGTCTCACATTAGCTAAGACATTTATCGATACGATTGCGATTACGCTACTATGTGACAGCGTCAGATATCCAAGGGCACCTGCTCCTGCAGATAACCAGAAAAGGGATATCAGTGTGCCTTTCTGCAGTTTTGACAGTCTGGGATATATATTGGCTGTTCCATCTGAACAAGAATGAGAAAAAACGAGATGCTGCTGGGAGCGAGCAGTTCTAACAGCCTGTAGGGCCAAGGATATAGCTGGTCCGATGAAAAGCGAGGGGTATCGTATTAGCTTAGATTCGGATATCAGCCGGTCAGATGGATTTCCAATTGATAAGTTGTCACAATCGTCAAGGTTTTCTCTTAGTTCCTTGACGTCGGATTTCTTAGCAGCTGATATTATAGGATGATGTCAGCGCGAAGCAACATTATTAATATCCTCTTACTTCGTATCTGCTCTGCACAATTAAAAATTTCTTGAATCATATGATATTTTAGTATGTCACCACGAAGACATGAAGTGACGTCAAAAAAGCCTGCAAGGCTCCGGTATCCCGATTGCGGTTTTGTTTATTCCGAAATGCAGCCTTCGTAAAGCGGCCTGCAGCTGATAAGAGAGCCTTTTAAGTTTCTGCAGGAACAATACTAGAACTCTCAAAAAGTGGAGACAGTGATATATGCACAGTATAGCGAACGCACTACAAGAAACAGCGAATATAATGAATACTATTATATGTGCCCCACCTACAACTTTAGTTTTTGAACAACTTGCTGCATTGTGGGCGCGCGGGTGTGGTAGCCTGAAAAACACACAATGCACGGCTGCAGAAAAGGAAAGAACAAAGAGTTAGGCTGGCAAGACGGGAAAACCGGGTGTTTAAACTTCAGAGAGCCCTTTCGATCGATCCAAGAACAATGGAGGTTTGTTATTTTGTTTTTCTTGTTGTAAAAATGTGAATCTGATTGGACGGTAGCGCTGGGTCACATTTTCTGAACTGTTGAATTTCAAGATATATTGTAAGTAGAACGTGAGCAACCCTTCCAGAAATCATCATTTCGGGTCCAAAGAATTGCAACCGAACAGCAGACTCTTGGAAAGGGTCATCCTCAAGGATCAAATGTAGATACCAGTCACGCTGCCGCAAATATATAGCTCAGACGGGCATCAGCGGCGCTGCATATATTTACAAGGCTGCGAATTTCAAGCAGATAAGATCTCTGACTTCAGTTTTCGACGTATCGCCGAAGTATTACGTTGAAGATGCAATGAAATTGAGCCCAGCCCGACCCTTGAGACATACTTAGTTATTATTTCAATATCATGGGGGCTCGCCCCGTTATCCAGTCCATAGTTCAAAGCTTGTGTCGGTTGAGTCCATGGCTTGATCGGTTGACGGGGCTCAACTGCCAAACTCCTGGGAAACGAAGATCCAATGCAGTGTTAATATATTATGCCAATTCCTGGATCCGAGGGCCCTCTGAAGTGCCAGCTGCCCTCCAAAGCACAGATTTCCGCTACCATAGAGCAAACTTCTTGGATTAAGAAGTCTCGAGGCGTTCAGCTCGCCAACCAACGGCGATGCCTCGGGAAAGCGTGCAGTTTTAGGAAGGGAATAATGTGTTGTTGGGCTGACATCATGTTTAGCCAACAGAATTGCTACATTCGACACAAGATAGCCCTCTCAAAGCTCCACCTCCAAGACCCGCTTGCCATAGTCCAACTTCGCCATCAAGCAACAATCAATCGTCAGAGTCCTCTATACAGAAGAAGCGATATACCTCTTGCCCTGTTTTCTCTTGGCCTAGTCGCGCCATGAAGAAGTCACGAATAGCACTTCCCTAATTCGCACCGGGAAGACAAGGCAAACCTTACCACAACAAACCGTATCACCCACACCAGTTAAAAGCGAGTGATGCGAAAGTAGCAGGTCCGTCGATGGCAGCCTTCGTCAAACAGAACGATATGGAGGAGGCCGAGCATGGTGGTGGTGGACTAGTGGAATTTCCTGGGCAAGAAGCTAGGGGGCATCAAGGGACTTACTTTGTCGAGCGTGATATTCAGGGAAAGCGCGAGAGTTAGGAGCAGATTGTCGCCTCCTCGTGTCTGGGATAGCTCGATATCGAATCTAGCTAGCACACGCCGGCGATCGATGGCCGACGATACAGACAATGAAGAACATTCCAAGAACGCTTCAGAATGCAAGTTCAGCATTTAGCAACTGGAGACCTTCTCGAAAGACTACAGGATCTTCAAGTGGAGTCTTGTGCGGGAGGGGAAAAGAAAAGAAGTGGAGCCCAAAAAGTGGGTGGGGAAATTTGGGCTTGGACCGAGAATTTCGTGCGCGGGAGGAGAAATATACCGGTGATTTAAACATCTTGAAAAACAACATCAATATGAGAAGAAAAAAACAATTTATCACAGCATCCCGCTTTTCTGGAAGCTCTGTTTGTCTGCAAAGAAGTTCGCTGAGGAGCTGCCTTGTAAGCTGCATGATGGTCTGCAGGTCCACCCCGCTCGTGGTACCCGCCAAAAGACCCACCCACCCACACGTCGGCCAGAAGATATGATATCTCGTCAACCGGAATCACGTAACGCATCTGCAGTTTATTGCTCAAGAGATCAAAATCCAGTCCAAACCATACAGGGATGAGCAAGCGTCTCGAGTATGGTGTTTTTGCTCGAACCCAGACGCCCTTTATAAAGAAAACCGGGGTAGCTCACCTGCCAGAAGAGGTAGCGTCCCGCGCTGCACCTTTTATTTGCGAGACGAGGACCTCCCTCCGATCTAGTCCGCCAAAAACCCAGAAAACTGCAAAGCCCTCCCAGTGAAGACCGTATGTACGTACATGTATTGTACATGTGCATGCGAGTCTTTCTTCGCACCTAACCTTATTACGAAGAATAGTAAGAGCCCCCATGCCTAGCCATATACTAACAGTCGTAATCTATGCGTCGGGTGAGGTCCTGAAATAGTTTGCTTTCTTTTGCGAAAGATTCCGACTCGTAGCTGCTTGAGCAAAGGTGATCACAGCCCTCGTTTTAACATAAGACCCTGCGTACCCCTACCAAATGTCAACAGGGATATTGCACATGAGGAAGTATCAGTACCGAGTTATTCATGTACTTTTACAGCAGTGCCAGAGACAGAACGAGGTTGACATGTGCTGCGCTGCCATACCATCCAAACCGTCTTGATATCGCCCATCACCGCCATGCCTCCAGGGATTACGCATGTCTCACTACCACACAGGCATCTCGCTGTTGGAGCCGTGGCTCATCCGTCTTTTGTCATTCTGATATTAAAGCCATCAGCATAGCCCTTCATTTCAAAAAAAACTCTTTTCTTCTTAGGTTTTTGAGAATACTTCGTTCGTCTACCCTATCAATAACTTTCTTCTTGAAAGCTATCACCAATCCTCCTCAGGCTAGCCCTTTGAGTGTGACCGGCTTCTATTATTGAGAATTACTACTTTGTTGTAGCCGTTTTCGCAAAGCCTCAAAGCTGTCGTGCATGAATTAAGGTAACCTCTTTAACTTAAAGAGTCTTCGGATCCTTATATTCCTGCCAGCCCGCCTGCCACAACAGACGACCCAAGAAAATCCGTGCTCCTTTCAGAATACTTGGCTATCTCAATCTTCACAGCAAAACAACTCACACGCCCGAAAAAATTACACCATTCACGATGCCTTTCGCTGTGACGCCAATGACCATGGAGTACCTTCAGGATCTCGACTATGGTGAGTTTGATGTTCAACTGTGTTGACTACACCTCAAGCAGTATTGCTAACATAGTTATCATCAGAATCGGTGGTCCAACCAGCCACGAGAGTTTATTTCCCTCTCCAGGCTACTTTTGCAGAGTCCGATAGCATCTTCTCATCACCGATGCCAACTCTATATCAGCCTCGTCCTGCCATCTCGTCCTATTTTTCGAGTGGTTCCTGGACCAGGCCATCTGTTATGCAGGTGCCTGACTATATGATGGAGGACCCAGCGATGCAAATTGTGAAGAAACGGAGACACCAATCCAAACTCGAGGATGGGGAGGCCATTTTTGCAAGCCAGCCTGAAGCGAATTTTCTCAAACCTGATTTCGCTCCAGAGTCCTCCACTCGACAGTTCTATACCGAGAAACGGACATCTTTCATCGAAATCACTGCATTCCAAGTCCCCTCTTCTCCAAGCAGTCGGCCAACAACGTCTTCTAGCTCTTCATCCTTTGAAAAAGAAGTGGCAATCCCACATACTCCTGAATCCGAACTTCCAGACGAGATCTCGCCAGAGTTTTCCTCGTTTAGTTCTGTATCCTCGGGTACCTTCAGCAACGTTGGCGATCTTGACGACATTGACGATGTTGTAGGCTTGGATGCATACAAGATCGATCACCATGAAGGGTGTCCAATCAAGAGTTACTTGGATAACGAGAACGCTGAGAACAGACAGACGCTGTAAGTTCCTAGTGTGCCAACAACAAATTTGACGGAAGGTTGAGACTAACATTAGTTGCAGAGACTATTTCTCGAGCAGATGTAACTGCTCCAGGGCCACAGATATTCAATCTAAGCCCACAGATTGGATGAATCTTACTTGGGATAACTCCCCACCGACAAAGACCGGTCATCCCTTTATGAGCAACTTTAAGACCGAACCAAAGATCTTCACCCCGGGATATCCAGAGGTCGAAAGCATGGAACTCGGCTCTATTTGAGATATTTTTCGAAATTTCTAGCATTTGTTTCTTCAATTGTTTGAAAATGCAACCATTGACGACTAGTTTTATTTGCTTTCTGCACTTACTTATTCAACATGCAACTTGGAAGACAATTGGAATTCAACGTTTTCTTTCTCTCTCTTTTCAACTTTTTTTTTCTTTCGGTAATACGATTCATTTTTTGGTTTCACAGTACACATACATGCACGCTTGTCACTCTGTATATACGTAATGAAGAACGGAGGGGTTTTCACGGGGCTGGAGTTGTTGATTTTTTTTTTCAGGTATGCATTCGTTTATACAGTATACTATCAGGGGAAGAGGAGGCTTTCGAATTTTTCATCTTCTATGATGTCTGCAAGGGACTTTTTTATACGCTATTGGTGTTTCACCGACTCTATTTTCATCTTGAGGGCTCTCTTTCGTCCTTGAAGATTTTTCCAGTCAAGTTTATTGGCTACAAATTATATCATTCCCAATTCTCTTTACTATATTCTACTACTCATACCCCACCACCGTACATAGACCGTTTCCTCTTCTGGAGCACACAGTCAGCTTTCTGGATTTCTCTCTTTTCCTTTTAGCACACATAAACCCCAATGTCGAGATATAATCGATACTCGACTCTACGATCGCAGGATCATTAGCAAAAAGTGTTTTTTACTCCGTGCGGGATACGATGCGGCTATTGGACCGAACTGGAGCGAAGAAAAAGTCTTTCTGAATTTTTTATTCTTTTCCTGTTGCCACTAGTTACAGAGAAATATCAGGGTCCCCCTAATTTACCCTCATAAACAGAAATCAGATTTTTCAAATTTTGGCTTTCGATTTTTCGAACATATACCGTAGATGTCAATCTCGTTCTTCAAAAGAAAACAAGTTTCTGACTATTTCCGTAAATCACTGACACAGAATCTCATCGCTCAAACCCGTGAAGATCTCGCCACCAACCCTGTGTGCCTCACCTATATCAGAGAAAATTTATTGAAAATTATCCCAAGTTTGCCGCGCTTGCCACCGACAGGTTGGGCCCCCAAAATACCTCTACTATCATCATATTGTATATCCTCAAGGTGATTTTTTTGATTCTCTTTTGCCTCCCACGCTTCCTCCCACTTCTCCAGCTTTCCAAAAGCAAAACAAAAAGAGCTACCTTCCATTAAGGTATATCTCTCGGGATTTGTATCTTTAAGCCCGTCACCACAAATGTTATTGCAATCCTGCAATTCGCCCCACCACCTACACTGTGTACCTTACCGCCTTTGACGTTTCTAACTTCCAGATGTAGTTTCGGTTGTTGGCAATTAGATGCTCTTGGAAGCTACGAGTTTGTTGAGCCATAAAAGCCAAAAAAAAAAAAAAAAAAAAAGACGTGGAGAGAGAGCAAGATGGTGCAATTATCCTTAAACTTGGCTGGGAGCACGAAAAAAACAAAAATTATCGACGCAAGTGACTACCATGTCAGTATGTTCATTTAATGTTTGCATTGCGGTTTTGGCGGTAGAGTGAATATCTAACTTACGTGAATTGAAAAGTTGATATCGTATTTGCTGACATTCGGGATCCTAGGTATCGGCTTATCATAAAAGAAGGTGACAATCGTGTTGCTTTCACATAATTGCAACAATGTGCCGCATTCTTTTTAGCCTCGGATGAGAGTTGACTAAGCTCCAGGATTCATTGACAAGGACCTCAAGCGTAGGCGACTTTTTTTTTGCTTACCGGCCGTGATAAGAACCCGCAGAGATACAAGATGCTTGGTCACTAGAACATATTATATTAATAGATCCAGCCTTACGAAATCACACACGTATGCGTATTAGTATTACGCTTAGCTAGCTTTACTCCAGCTATCCGGACCACAAGTACCTGTACTTTTTCCAATTTGTATACGTATTCCTAATATAATTCTAGCAACTGCTAGTATTTGTTAATGAGAACGATTCTCTTGGCAATGCTTATACCCTCGTCTGGGCCTAGCAATATTAAATACGGTCTCTAAAACCGGAAGTTTATCACGGAGCCGGTGAGACTGCCAACCAATGTGGCTCATCTGCTAAAGTTCCTGACCGATTCCGACACCTGAATCGAATCAACTGAATCGCAACTAGAGAGTTGTCAGCTAATCAGACAAAAACGGTCTACTACTAGTTCGTAGCCAAAAGCTGGTGGTATGACTTGCATATCCCTTACCGAGCGACGCTTTAATTAAGCGCTGTTTAGATTACAGTTAATGCCGGCGCCGAAGCCCCAACTCTGTGCAGCTGTGTTGGCCAAAGAAAACTTAATACAAGATTATATATTGATTAAGCAAGACAGTCAAATTAAACGTTGAAGGGGGCCAGTTCATATTGATTAGTGCAATGACTTCTATTTTCATGGATTCGTGCGGTCAAACAACGAGGTTTTACGGAGAATGTTCGGCAATCCAACGTAAATGGTGGTTTTGGGCAAGAATTGGGATTTCGACCCGAAGATGCGCGATGTATGAGTGCGGGAGGCTGGAGAAAAAATCAACTAGGATGAAAACCATAGGCAATCTGATTTCTTGTTTCCTCGAGTTTAATATGGTATCCACAAGTGTAGAAGAAGAAGAAGAAGGAAAGGACGACATCGACAGTTCAATCAATGTAACGGATAGTTGAAGGTTTATTGATACCAATATCGAGATTGACAAAGCTTGAGTTGGTGGTACCTGAAAGATGTGTTGAGAGTTGCTTTCCTTGTCCATCCCGCCCATCACGTTTCACCCCACGTCTACCTTCCACGCCATCAACCTCACCCACGCCCACAACAATCCGGTTCCCCCAAGAACATCGAAAGCAATTGCGATACTACAGCATCTCACGTCTCATGGAACTTCACAATGTCGTCCTTACGGAAGAACCAACTTAAGAGCTCGGCAAAGAAGAAGCCCCAAATCCAAATCAGTGGTCCTGTTGTTGGGTCGCTCAAGTACGCATCAACCTCCTGACCCCCTGTTGTTGTATCTTGCCAATAAACTAACAGCATCCTTAACGCTGTCTAGAAAAGAAACTCCCGATTTCCCTGGTGTTGACCGGGCCGATCAACAGCGTGTAGCAGACCTCCTAAGACGTCGACAATCTGCTAGAATAATATCAGCTCCCATTGCGTCTGGAGGTGGACCAGATGCACCCTCAGTTCCCGTTATACCGATAGAATTCTCCAATGCTACAGGACCCGCCGGTGGAAGACTTGGCCTGCCCGGTGCGGGTAGTGCAAGCTCAAGTAGACCGACAACCTCTCGTGGAAGGAAGCCTCAGTTGCTTGATGGCCAGGGCGTTCCTGTCAATGTCGACGATTATAGGGTTGAGAACTTTAATGCTTCGGAGTGTATGTTTGGGTCCCTCGCAACGGCATCCTGATCCATGGCGCACAGCCCTAACCATTCCGATTTATAGATATTTCTAGCGTCTTAAGAGATGCCACTGAGGATGAAGTGCGGCAATACCAGGCCGACCTCAAACGAACCCGTAGGCGTGCCTCAGCCGACCTTCAAACCAACGTCTATGTAAACCGCATCCAGTTTATTGCAATCTCGAAAGAAATTGGTAACGTCAAGGAAGAAATGCGAACCCTTCGAAATCTCCTCGCCGAGCTCGATCTCACTACCCAGTCACTCAACAACAACCCCGAAAGTGATCCCTTCCCAGGATTGTCTTTTGATCTGTCAGGCTTGGATTCTATGATGTCTGGGTCTGGTCGTGCCAAGAAAAAGGCCAACCGAACCTCTGTAGCAGACTTAACACAAATGTGGGCCACACACCTAAAACTTCTTTGGGAACGTGTCGAAAACTCGCAAAAGTATCTTCCAGCATCCCCAGGGCGGCATATTGTTATGGACTCGCCGCACTGGGTTGAGCTGAACTCTGCGACATGGAAACCTATGCGACAAGTTCACATGTTCTTGCTCAACGACCACCTGCTAGTAGCATCATTGAAAAAGCGTCGTCCAGATGCTGCAAATCGAGGTGGCCCTCCGACAAAGCTTTTCGCGGAACATTGCTGGCAGTTGGCGGATGTTGAAATGATCGATCTCGCTACTTCATCCCAGGAAACCTCTGCGGTTAATATCCGGGTCGCGAAGGAGTCGTTTGTGTACCGAAGCGATAAAGCAGATAAGAAAATAAAATTATTGATGACATTCAAAAAGACCGTCGACGAGCTAAGGAAGGCCTTTAAAACGGAAACGGACGACCAGAAAAAAGTGAAGGATAATGCCTCTTTCCTAGCTGATCGTGATCCTGCTTTACAAGGCCAGGACGATCTCCTACGAACAATATCTGCATCGATGGGGAGGGATCGGCCGATGATTATGATTGATGTAGATGGCACGCAGAGAAATTTGAGATGGGTGGAAACACAAATGGACGAGCTCGACGAGTTGATATCTCGAAGAAATTTTGAGGAGTCAGTGGGGAGAGTGGAGTTTCTGAGAGGAATTGCCTCCAAACATGCGAAGAGCAACACTGTCGCCAGTGAATTCATCACCTTTAGAGTTGACGAGAGGGCGCTACGCTTGAGTGCCCAGATTACGGCAGATTTGAGGGAATACGCTGCTTGGAAGACATATGTTAAGAAAAACGCGGATTGGCTAGTTCGATTGGAATTTGAAGATAGAGCTCGAGAAGCACTTTTGGATGCCAGAAGTGCAACTATCAAGCTCAGAACAAGGTAAGAAATGTACACCTACGCTCTCCTCAGATAAGATTAACTAATACGTGGGCTATCAGGCAAGTTCGCTTCGAGGGCGACATTCCTTCCTACATCTCTCAAGTCGCGCTTGTACAGTTCACGCTTATCCGCAACACGGTTGAAATTTACAACGCCTGTTTCGAATACCGCCTATCGAGTCCTTTGGTTAAGTGGGCGAAAGAGCACGTAGAGGGTTACTCTGATCTTCTCACCCGCCAGCTCTCGTCGGTGGGTCGAGAAGAGGATGTATTCGAACAATGTATTCAATACACCCTGTTGCATTCGACATTGCTCACTGATGTGGGACTGGATTTCAAAGATTTATTATTACCCAAAGTCACGAGCACGGTGAATGGGAATGACGCCCTCGGAGAACCAACTGCTCCCCCCCCTATTACAGCTTAATATGTCTATTTTTCTATTTTTGAACAGCGCGTTTGAAATAGCGTGTCGACGATTTTTGTACTTTTCCTTCACTCGAGCACTGTTCTTTTTGGATACCCGCATGTGCCTTGACACTTCTGCCCCATGTAACTATCTTTCCTTGCTAGCGAAATTCTGATGTTTGTACGATTAAAAGATTGTTTGGTGGCGATGGGTGAATATAATATTAGCATTTTGAGCACGTGGGATTGGGGACTGGCGACTATCAGTCTCAAAAGAGCACAAATATCCTCCTGGAACATCAACTGCTGTTATCTTTTTAGAAATAGCGCTTGTCCAATTAATTCCTGGCCGGGCTTTACTTGCTGCGTGGAAGACGTCAGGAATTGGGCTCACCACCCCCATAAACCCACCTTCTCCATCAACATTACATCTACCTCTCTACCATCTTTCTCTTCAATCTCATCTCTCACCACAATGTCTGTCGATCGACTGTCAGATACACCACGGGCCTCAAATCCCTGGGCCACTGACTCTGGGTCCGACGGTCATGAACCGGATGACCTTCGATCCGAAACTTCAGTAGTTAGTCATCCCATGTCGGCTCGCTATTTCTGTCACTACGATGAAGATGACGATAAATCACAATCACCTGACAACAGCGCTGTTGGTTACCATGTCTTTCGGGAACGGGACCTAGCCAAGACCGATCTCAATACAGCAGAGAATATTCCGCCTAAAATCACGGCTCACACTCCGGGCGACGATGGAGGAAGAGACCAATCCACCGTCACAATTACTGCTAGCAATGCAGCTACCAGTGTGAGACTATTGAAAGCTGTATCCACACAGGAAGCACGAGCCAGCCGGTTTCGTGAACGTTTGTCATTGGATGACATTAGTGTTCCCAGTTCAATGTTTACGAGTATAGATATTAATGCTAAAGACGAGGAAGGTAAAGGTCAATCATTTACTACCCATGAGTTACTTCTTCCTGGTATCCTAGTATATTCTGGGCTTCTAGTATATCCCGGGCTTCTGCTAATCCATTTTATCAAATCTTTTATAGTCCACGAGAAACCCCGCAAGATCGACCGGATCATCTATACACACATTCCTTGGCTTCTACGTTTTACATTTCTCTTTCTGGTTGCGAACTGGTGGACCTTGGTTCCACTTATGAAGATTTCTTCTTCGAGCTTTCATGCAGAGAATCTGCCTATTGCTTACTCGTGCGGTATGCTTGGGACGATTCTTTTCTCTCTTGGTCTACAGATCCTTTACTTCTGGAAGAACGGGGCACCTTGCAGCAGACGACGAAAGGGGAAGAAACATTTGATTCAATTGAATAAATGTAGTAGGAGTAAACGACAGCAGGCGAATCACGAAAAGAAAATGAAGCGGGAGAAGAAGGAACGGTTCAGAGCCGGAGTAGAGACGTATATATTCGTCGTTGATATGATATTTTTAATGTTGGCACTGGCCGTCTTAGGAGTTTCATTAGCGATGGCGAGAGGCGGAGCTATTGAACATGAGAGTAATATGCGTCAACAGCAAGAGAATGCGAATGCCGCTATAATTGCGACGCAGAAGATTGATCCTACTCGAACAAGGGTATACCCCGATCACACTGATGGGTGGTACAAGCGTCCCACCAATGTATCTTGAGTTGGATTCCGTACGAAGCTATAGACTTCGAAGTATTGATTAACCTCTCATCATTACATCGGCAGGCAGTTTTTCGATGAAATTAGATTAGATTACCAATCATCTGTTGAGTCTGTGTTGGAACGTTGCATTTGCTCTAAGCATATAAATACATAGCAGTCGCTCGAGAGTCTCACACCTAATTTCAAGAAGGCCTGACGTCTCCAAGTTGAAACTAAGCAGCTATAATATAAACCGCTACCAGCCATAATGGGAACCCTACTCATTGTCTTTCTGCTTTTCTTTGTGCCTCTATTGCTTCTACTTGGTAGGCTTGCTGATTCAAGATAGTTATATAGAAAGCACTTCTCGCTAACGTCGTTTTTTCAAATATCAGTCTGGCTGGCCCTATCATCCTGTCTAGGCGACTCCTTACGGCCAGCGCGAGGTAGCGATACTTGGGCCTCATCGCGCCGACAGAGACTGGTGGACCGGGAACGGGACCGGGATATTGCGGCAAGTCGGCACGCGCTCTACGACCAGATGCGCGACAGTCACGGAGGATCATGGGAGGTGATGGAAATGCAAGACATGATGGCTTCAGAGCGGGATGACGGTTTAAGATGATATGTTAACGCCACAATTTCTTTTCAAAAAGAATTAATACTTTTCTTTCTTTCTTTTTCATCTCACACGAATTAAGAAATGTAGTATATCGTATTGTATTGTATCGATACAAATAACTAAAACTCCAGATCGATCTTTGTCGCCTTCTTACTCAACCCACCACCGCCATCTGTTATCCCTCCAACCCCTTCCCCAACCGTACTACTCGGATTGTGCACCTTGTGTTCCTCCGCGGCCTCATCGTCATCGTCAACGGGTAAACTAAACCTCTCGATCCGCATCCTCCGTCTCGTGAGCATGAATGCTAAATCATCGCCGCCCTCCATCCCTACGATTCCTCCACTACCGTCTCCGCCGGCATTTGTGAGTATTCCTGTACCACGTTTCCCTTCTATCGGTTTCCAGACATGCACGAGACCCTGCGGGACGTCGTCGGTGTTTCCGACGCCCTTGCGCATTTCGGCTCTGGCGAGGAAGGCGGGGATAGGGTGCAATTCGATAGTTGCGTCGGTTAGGTATTCTAGTTGTCTGATAAGTCCCGTGGACCGCGGGTAGAGAGATAATGGAAATGAAATCATGACCGTGAGGATGTCTGAGTATTGGCGGGTGAACGATCGGAGGGTGTGGATGAATTGGAGGATGTTTGTAGGGAATGATGCTGAAGGTGGGTAGATTAGTGGGGAGAGAAGGTTGGGGATTACAATCCGAGTTGTAGAGTTTGAGGACGAGGCAGAGGATAGAATGGATTGGACCTGAGAGGTGATGTGCGTAAAGGGAGACTGTGATGTCGGCGCCGGAGGTGGTATATATGTTGGTGGTTTGGAAGTAGACGGAATAGCAAGACGCTTAGTGAGGTCGTACGTGTGACAGAAGAGAGAGCTTGGAGTCGAAGAGTCCGAAGTTGCAACTGGCGATGAGGGTGAATCAGGTGTCACTATATGATGCCGTGTTAGTGAACCGCTTCCCGATCCTCAGGTGGTAGTTCAATGAGTTTTTTTTAAATATACCTCTCCGGTTTCCCAAAACCTCATACCTCCAAGCAATCTTCATCCTCTCCTCTTTGCCCTTCTTCTTGACATCTTCGTTATCGTCCTTCCGATCACTCAGTCCCGGTAGCTCTCTACCCCATGGTTCTCCTACACCCACAACTACGACGTTATGGCCCTGGATGATTCCCTCAGCGGCATAGTAGCGTAGTAGGGCACCTGCAAAGTCTGTTGTAGAAGACTCCTCGATGAGCAGCAGTGATCCCAACGGTAATCCTTCATGCCCGGAAAGCAGATTATCCAGCGACGCTGTTCCCGTTGAAGTTGTGGGAACACCTGTGAGGAATGACGGCCGAACACCCTTCTGGAGGGGCTTTGGCGGGGTGTATGGCGGGGTATCAGCAGATGCACCAGGTTGATTTGCACCGCCGTCTGGGGAGGTTAACACTACGGAACGCTTTCGAAAGCTCATGGCGGTCTGTATCCTCTCTGATTTGCTGTTCCGGTTCTGTGTGATTGATATGTGATCATGATCTTTTGTTGATACTTTAACTTCCAGTTCGAGTGTTTTGGCATTGGAGCGACGTCTGGAAATGCAAAGACGAGTTCCGAATTCTCAAACTTCCAACGTCACCCAACACAACGAACAGCATTGTCACAGACGAGCAGTATAAATGTGAGGATTGATTCTATAGATTAGATTGGTCCCAGTTTGTAGTAAAGATATGTAGAATTTGCATAATATAACAAGCTTTTATTTCCATGAGACCCAAATTGTTCCAAATCGCGAAAAATACCGTACCACCCAGAAAACAATTGAATGACAAAGGAGAGGCAGATTTGTTCAGGACTGCATTCCAGGATACCAGACCAAAGGATTTGAGAAAGAAATTCGACAAGTTTTAGATTGCATCCCAAACGATTGCGAAGAACCATCAAATCAAATTTCCAATAAAAATAAATAAGACTCCGTTATCTTTCTATAAAACCAAATAAGAACTTCCAAGCCGCCGGTTACCAAATTTTTTCCCCAAGATGCCCCCAGATAAAATAATTGTCGAAATGTAGAAAACTCCAGTTGTGATAGAAGGATATTGAAGTTTCGAATAATAGATTTAAAAAGGAAAGATATCGTAAAGAATGTGTGTCTTACAGCGATAACTGGGCGCTGTTAGCCTCTGAGTGGTTGTCAAATGGGATGGACACCTTGTTTCAGGGTTCCACAGAAACAAAAGAAAATATGCCGTCCAAGGCGTAGTCGTAAGAAATCAGAAGAGGGAAAAATAGTATGGAAGCTCCTATCAAAGTTAGACATTTCAGGTTAAAGTTTAAATATTACAGTGATAAAAAGAAGAATACAAAAAAAGGGCATTAAACAACTGGCTAAATTTGAATAGTTGGCGGTCGTGAAGTGAACATGAATCATAAAAGGGACTGAAATAGTCCCGAGAAGAAGAATATCAAATAGTGAGCTGAAATCTTTTTGAAGTTGAGAACCTGATTTCGGCTAATGCCAAATTGCTGTGCTATGAAGTAGCTTCATATCGTCGGCTCATAGGGCTAAGAAATGGGCTGGCGCCGTTGGAAGGCTGAAATCGGTTACGATTGTGTTTGCCTAAAGTTGGGCTGGGGCTGTTCCGACCACGATCGGGAACAATCATATTGCCGTCATTGTCTTCGATGATGAGTTCACCGGCCATCGGTACGTGTGGATATTCGGCAGTATCCATGGAGCTTGCATCGTCGAGGCTAGCCATCTCCTCTCGCTTCTGGACAAAATTGCTATCCACACGGGTGACAATCGGTCGACGACCAAGACCTTCCCGCCAGAGATACTGGTCGCCGGTCAAATCAGTGTCGCTATCGTCGCCGTGGTCAGAGGTCGGGCTTTGAGGTGGAGAACGGTAGTTCATCTGCACCGAAGATCCTCGTATCGACAAGTCATCATCCAAATAGCTGTTGAGGATATCTCTCTCATCTTCATCGGATGATTCAGCGTCTTGAACTCCCGAGAAGAATTGGTCGTCCGCAGTTGAAGCTCGTTTATCTTCATGTGCCTTCATGTCATGATATTGATGCTTGAGAGAAGCGGCGCTGTCTCTTAAAGAAGGAATTCGGCGTGTAGATTGGCGAGAACTTGTTAGCCGTCCTGATAACCAGGATCCTTCCGAGTCAATTGACGCCATGGATCGAATCCTCTCATGACCAAATGAGTTTCGACTAGATGTTTCGGAAAAGTGGCCAGAAGCATGACCATATCGCTCAATTATATCGCCTGTGCTGGAATATGGTGACCTGCTGCCGTTTTTCTTAGATGGGCGTCGAGCTTCGGACAGGTTTCTACTCAGTGAGGCGGATGGCCCCACGCGAGATGGGCTGAGAGGAACCATTTTAACCTCGTTCTGAAAATCGTCCGATTTATACTCGTGAGGGACTGGTATCGCAATCTGTGACATTCTAGGAGTGGGAAGGTCTGGCAGATATTGGTCGCTGGGGACTCTAGAACCTGCAGAACGTGGTGTTGGAGACTGTAGGAATGTCCGTGGCATAAGAGATCCCCCATTACGAGCAGTCGCGCTTCCGTTAACAGAGGTCTCGTCTGGTCCATTTCCTTCTACATCCCTCTGTTCTCGGAGGGCTTGTTCGTGCGCCTCGTGTTCCTTCTGTACGCGCGCCGCTGTTGCTTTCCTGAAGAACGAAGTCCATGCATTTTCCAAAGCCTGGCTTTCCTTGCTATCCTCAATATCTGACAGGTTGTCAAGAATGGTCTGGTCTCGGGACATCTTGCGTGAATGGCTTGGGGAGTGATTGACCAGTTTCGCCCCGCGCACAAGCGTAGGCGATGGAGGCGGAGATGCTTCGCTGTAACCAGACAATCGGACGGCAGTGGCGGTTTCAACAACGGGTGTTTCGTTTTCGGACTTGTAAGAGGCGCGACCGCTACTCTGAGGGCGCAGAGATGGTACTTGTAGTTGGAGGTTTTCCTGCGACGGCCCATGCAGCCAAGACATCGGGGTCTGTGGTCCGGATGGAGGCGATCGTGGGCCAGATGACTCCTCGCCATTTATAGGCGTAGGCGGTATCGTTACTCTTTGGGTACCGGAAGGACCAGCGTGACCGTTTTCGATGGGGAGCCCTTGGGTTTTGGCGAATGCTGCTGCGGCAGCTTGTTCGTCTTCTGCCCGTTGTTTCGCGGCTCTTTTCTCGAGCTTAGCTTGTGCCCGGGCCTCGTCGTCCTTTTGCTTTCGATCTCGGCGTCTTGCATCACGCTCCAGAGCCTCACGGATTCCCCGGGAGTCCAATTCGTCGGCGAGGCCATAGACTAGGTTTCGCTTAAGCGTCGGCGCCTCCTCTACGATCGGGGCCTGGCGATTCTTTCTCCAGCCGGATTTCGATGTTTTCCGCTCGTGATTCGAAGGATAGTCGGGTATCTTTTCGCCGGAGTAAGGGTTCGCAGAAAGGCGGAGGGTCGGGCGCGGGGACAGAACATCAAAACTTCTGACCTTGAAGGCGCGGAACGGGGAGCTGTGCGATTGAGACGTCATGACGGAGTGCAGGGATTCCTGCGTTCGCATGGATAACTCCGATAAGGGTCGCTCGATTTGATCTTTGCGCGAGAACGGGCGGAATTTAGAATCAGGGCCTTTTTGGGTTCTCTTCGAAAACGAACGAAACAGGCGTGGGTGGTCTTTATCTGGTGGAGGGGAGGGATATTCGGAAGGAAAGGTTAGGGCCTTTCCGGGCAAATTGCGCTTCCTTGGCCGGTGAGATGACGCTGACGAATTCGAGCGCCTGTTCTCAGGGGTCGCGAGAGTGAAAGCTTGTTGCGATGGTGGAGGGGTTTGGACCGGAGTTTGCAATTGTGCGACTGGAGTTTGTGTTGGCGGCGGCGACGACATTTCGACATCGCGAGGATTTGGCGGCGTCGAAGGTTCTATCGCCGTTGTACTGTTATTATTCTTCCTGCGTGATGCCGCCCGTCGAATCGACCGGAGCGTCTCATTTCGTCGCTTCGACTTGGAGACGCTTCGGATGGAAGGGGTACGATGTCTAGCAGAGAAATCAGGCTCAGAAAGCGAGCCCTCGTTGATGTTATTCGTAGGTCGTTTATCGCCAGAGTTGGTCTTCGACCGCTTCTTCCACGGCCATATAGCCATTGCGGCGTCGCTGGTAAACCCAATTCAGATGATGAGACGCTTGTAAGGTTGAGGAGGGGAGGAAACAGGTGGGCGAAGATATGAGATAATAAAGGCAAGACCCCTCGCACTCCAGGGTCCAGCTGTTTAAATTGGATTTGCGGCGTGGTCCGGAGAATTCAAGGAACGTGTCGAGTCGCAGACATGGATGATTTGGAGGGACGCAGTAAAATGAACTTTTCGAGCGGCGAGAATGTCCAACGACATTCAGCGATACGAATGCCGCTTCTTGCCTTCGATTCGGTAATATCGAGAGTGGTCCGGATGGAGAAGTTGAGGGTGCCGGTTGACGTGAAAGAACTGGCGGCTAGTCTATCTATCCTGGCTGCTGTTTAGAGGAAAGAGCCCGGGACTGTGATAATTTGGCACGACCCGCCGCTCAATCTCGGTTTTTTAAAATTGCGCCGTTATCGTTAAGAGGCTGCTGATAGTGTCGAGCGGTTGTTATCTTCCATGTGCACGCCTTCCGAAACACCAGGGAAATTAGGAGAGTGAGAGAGGAGTGAAAGAGAAATATTTCGAGTTTTATTAAAGCTGCAGCGAGGTGCTCTGGTTCGGGTGCAGCACGAGAATCGTTAGCAGCCTCACCAAAGACGAGCGGATACAGCACAGCACAGCACAGCACAGAGGGGGGAAAGAAAACCCAGAAGGGAGCCAGGGGGTAGGGGGACCCGGTGCTATATTTATCGGGGTGGCAACCAGCACCCACAGAATGAATGAATGAATGAATGAATGGGTGGTCCCGACAATTGGCGGGCCAGCAGCGTACACTCGTACAAAACACACGCAAACTCACACCTCTTTCTTCCAGAGCAGCGAGATATTGTTCCCGCATGTACATACATGTACTCGATGTAAGGTGTGGTTGTGTCTCAGTCTGCTTGGTGGGCCGGAGCAAGGAAGAAGCGCTAGGAATGTTCCCAGGAGATCTAATAGATAATATAATAGGCTTGCGGTGGGACAGACAGGTGGAGACGCAGACAGAAGAACCTATGCACCTGCGGATATATCTGCTTTGCTCAACCTGTCGCGACAACTGACGGAATATCACGACCGATGGGCGTCCCATCCAGACAGCGGCTTATTGTGTTTTTTTTCTTCTGCCAGTAAAAAGTAGAAGATGAACCCGTGGCCTCGTGTCAAAGCAGTGGTGGGCTGTGCAACTGGCTGGTGTACATACAGTCAGTACTCACTGAAGGAATGATTGACTTGAACAAGCGATTTTTGGTTGCTGTGGCTTTCACCTGGTCTTTGGCTTCGTGAAGAGTGACAGCAGAGAACACGTTGATGCTGGCCTTGCATAAACGACGCCAGGTACATGTGCTGTACCTGCCTTCTCCCTCCCGACATGGTGTGGTAAATACGACGCAGGCGGTGGTACTTGATGACCGAAACGATGAGGGAAGGAGCAGTGAGATCAAACCCCCCCAGAAATCTATTAAAACACCACACAAGCGGCGCAATTGAAGGTATCAAACGGCACGATGATGAGGATGCCAGGGCATCTTGAATCGCCGCTGCTTTTTCCAAGGAGCTGGATTTTGAGCCTTTCCTCCTCACTTGACGACAATGACGACAGTGTTAGGTCAATAAAAGGCGACGAAGTCTCTCCTGGTTCATGAGCGCATTTATTGTCCGTGGATGCATGGGAACCCTTGATTCCCGTGGTAGTAGGCATTTCTTTCAAGGGCGCTGTTGCATCAGGTCAGGCAGAGAACTACACCTTCGTGCAAGATGCTCCCTCCGTCCGGTAACCCTTCCTGGGCTCCCCTCCATTAGTAAATTTGACGACAAAGTCCAATATCCATGAGAAATCATTGCATTCCTGTGATTCCGATTCAAAGATGGCCCCACGATAACCAAATCCTCGGTCTTTGAAACCGTCCCGCATCTTTGGTCTGCACCGTCCTTCGAATTCTGAATGGAGGGGACGCGAGGAGTACCGGAGTTGGCAACGGCGATCTTGTTTGATTCGGCATGCGCCGCCAGCCAATCGTATGACGTTGTGCGGAAGGGCAAGGGCAACGATGGGCCTGCCTCCTTCTGCCCACCATCCTCATCTCTCTCTTCGATGCCCGAGAAATTTCCTGGTTGGACGAAGGAAAAGCCACCTGCATCACAGAGTGGTTTTCCCTTGACTGGTCATCGAAGCGAAATTTTCGGCAGGCTCAATCAAGCTGGTCAACAATTATTAGTCTTTCTAGCCGACTGGGATCCGGCCGGGTTCCCACCCAAATCGCTCGACTTTGTAGATCATGAGCAAGATGAAGGTTGAATCTTAGGTTCATCGAGTTACAATCAACATGAATCGCAAGCTAGGAGCTTTTTTTTTGCGGCAAGGTTTGCGATTTCATGACCACGAGACCTTATTTGTATTGGCGTTGGAACTAACGGACGCCCAAACGGACCTGTCATTAAAACGCCATTTTAATGGAATCGAGATAATCGAAGCGCCACCGACGAGCTAATAGTGCTCTGCAGTTGTTTTGATGCATTCATTGGTGGCACGGCGGCATGATTGGGCGAGGTGCTCCAATTCCAACCGTAATATTATGATTTGGTACGAGTTCCACAGGGAATAGTGTTGGTTTCCTGAATCTCGAACATTGAAAGCGAAGTGAAAGCGAAGTAGTGATTGCAGACAGCTGCCTGGCTTCGTCCTCACATGATCGTGAAATGGTTGAAAAGAGATTACCACCGATTTGATTGGGCGTTGGCCACGCTGAGGAAATAAGGAAGTGTTGGGCATCGGTCTGACTGGTTAGACAACATCATGATGTGTATCAAAAAATACAATTGTAATATCCACATTGGTCGCTTGACTCTGTCGACGCCAAATGAGTGCCTCCACGATAACCAGAAGATGGAATTATATCGGGACCTCTAGACGTTTCAGCTTTGCGCTATACTTCTATCTTTTCAAAACGCTTTCTGTTTTTCTTTCACCCGAATACACCACATTGTCATACGGTCATCAACAGAGCTTCCGATGCTGTGTGTCTTGGTTATCGTGGCAGTTTCTTTCATGCTCCAGGTAAAGCGGGTCGGTGGGGACGATAGCGGATCCAAGCGTTCTACCCCTTGCATATCTGCTGTCCCGAAATGACTCCCTTGAATTCAACTGTTCCTGCAGCAGAATATTCTGCCTGAATCCGAAGGTCGTGATCCTAGTCCCGTGGTCACTGCCCCTGCGAGGAACTTAATAAGACCCGATAACTACCTACATGCTTCGTTTGTGCGTCAACACTCACAGAATCGCTGGGCGCGAATATGCTCACAGGGTGTTTGCTTGGTAAAGACTAGGAAGAGGACCACTCACAGGCAGGTTTGCTATTTTTGTGGAGTGTGGTATTCTCGCATATATCCTAAAAATATTATTTCGGTTAGAGGTTCCCAGTTGAATTAGACATACTTAAAACGTCTGTTTGCGATGGCGGTCCTTCTGTAAGGTTGAATTCGTCTGTCATTGAAATATGCATGTCGAAGTGTTGTTCGGTGGGGTTGGAACGAGACCAAGAATGCTTGCAATCGAGCTGTTGATATCGATGCTAATTATCGCCAGATAATGAAACCCATCGAAAAAGGATGAAGTTCCTAGATTTCATCAATAAACACACGTTGTTAAACGGTACTTTGCATCAAACCTGCTTACACGGAATTTTAAATATTCGATCTGCGTCATCGAAATGGAAAGCTGGCTGTTTGAGTAAAGGTGTTCAATTCAATGGAAACCAATAATACGAAGCCTTGTTCCTTTGCTTCGAGCGGCTGGTTTTACGAGACAACTTGTTCCTATTCTCATTGAGTGGATATTGTGTAGAAGTCCCACCCTGTCAATTACGACAACGTTCACGATGGCCCAAATTAAGTCTTTGAGCAAGTCGAGGAGCGATTCGCGCCTCAGGGAGATTAAGATGTATAGTCTTTGGCTGCATAATTCGGGAGACTGGTTTCACCGACTGCCCAAGCTCATTTTCTGATGACTATATTCTAATCATCCATTTACTTTCTAGTTTCCCAGCTTAGAATATAACGATCATGACCGCCAACAGCGGTTAAGATTATTTCACGAAAAAGAAAATGTGAATGATATTTGGAGATTGGGAAATATTGCATTTGAAGCACCTTGTGATCAACTTAATTTCCGCCTTGTGCAACGTTGAGCACACGGAATTCTAAGATATCTCGGCTATCAGGAACCAACCGTTTTAAGCATAGACTTATGACCTTTAGGTTCAGGTCCGTTGATGCAAAGAATGGATTAGTTGCGATATATCACCATCCCTCGCAACTTTCCATAACTGATGGTGATTTCTCTAGCGCCTATCATAAATACAATATCTAGAGGGATGGCACTTTATATCATGTCATAGCCCAGATGCATAAAAGTCTTCGCAACGGAAATCACAAATATGGAATTGTTTCAAAACTCGGATTTATATATATCTTGAGACGCATTCTAGATCCAGGTTCCAAGCAGGACGAGCTAATTGGGTACTCGAATTCGCCTTAGATTAAATGGAGTGACAAAGGTCTCCAATCTCCTTTGCAGCGTACGCTTTCACAGCATATCAAGCTTATCTTTAGCCAAAGTTGTGGGACATGGGGGCACTATCACCCGGTGAAGCCACTGGGAATTTGATGAGCTAGCAAAATTATCAGTATCCTTTCCTGGGCTTTGTTTATTTGAAATTACAATCACCGATACGGAAATTTTAGTTTTTGTGCCTAGCGATTCAGCGCTTGTGATAGCGAAGCTACAGTGTACGGGGAGATACTCTCGAAAAAATATGAAGTCACGGTTAGAGTGGTCTTTAAAGCATATGTCTCTCTCTGGTATCTTAAGTAGGTAGAAATGTATTCCCGGGAACCTCACGTGTTAGTTTGCCTATCGTTACCATATCACATAAACAGCCCGCTAAATAATTTTACTAACTAATATGCTCAAAGATACGCCGAGGTGTCTGCAAGGAAATTTTATACCACGCCTATACACTAGTGGCATTATTATAACCCAATATGGCGTGTTAGTTCTTGAATTCTGTGGGGATTCCCTGGATAAGAATGGCGCCCGGATATCTAAAAATAGTGCGAATAAGACACTGGAGGCTATTCACAACTGTGATGCTCTTCATGGGGACATCTCTTTTCAGAATACCGTGTCTCGGAAGACAGCCGATGGTGTGGTCTTCAAATTCATGGACTTTGGTAAATCGGTGCTTGGCTCTGAAGTTGAAGTTCAAAGCTTGGATTTTAAAATGGAGACAAGAAAACTAGAGAATATAGAGTTACAAGAAGGCCCTTCTAGGGCAGAGTTGATCTCAAAGTTTGTCTCAAGACCGAATTCAAAGCCGCTCTCAAAGTGGGCTCAAAACCGAACCCACAAAAAAGCCCGAGAAGGAGCCCTAAGGCTGGTCTTTGGGCAAGGATTTAAACCAGTCTCGCAGCTCGTATCGAATACGGTCTAGCAAACCCCAAAATCAGTCCCGGAAATGATTTCGAAACCAGTAACTAACAATATGGGCCAACAAGGCAAAAGATGTATCGGTCGTGGGAAGAAGAGAACAGGCTTCGGCTGGAACTCCCAAGAAGAAGGATAAAAATGCAAAAGGTCAAAGTGCTTACATTGAAAAACTGGTGTCGTACATGACCTATTTATGCCAATTTTTGAATTTACGATACCTCTTATTTTATAGTGTAAGGGGGCGGATGAAGCTAGTCTTGTAACCAGACACCCTCTAAACAAATATGATGAAGCCTTAGATTTGTAATTTATATTTGTTAGTTATCATCAGTCATCATGTATCCGATGAGTGAAGTGTTGTTGTTGTGGTTGGGAGCTCGGGATCATTCACCAAAACAAGCGCCAACCCTGCTTGCATCACCATCCTACTCAAAAGACCAACTTCAACCTCACCAAATCGTATCTGCTCCTATCAACCCCTCGTCCCAGCCTAAATCCCACCGAAAATAGCTGCCAGTAACCAATCTCAAATAATCTACGGCACTCAATCCAGCGTACAGTCCATAATTGCTACCATTTCAGCGTACTCTAGCATCCCATCTGTCCTTCCCCGCTGTTCATCGAGCTTCTTGCAGGCCTTGCTAGCCAAGCCTTCCTCACCCTTACAAATTACGCAACCATCCTTCCTGTCGAGCTTCTCATCATCAATTCTTCTGTCGTATCCATACCCGATCCTTTTCGCCAACTGTTTCTCGAATCTTTCGAATATCATATCCCGTTACTAGCACCCCGCCCGCTCACGAGACCCACTACAGCAGCTTTACTCCTTTCCTTATCTAGACTCCAACAAGATGATGGAAGTAGACTCTGAGACCAAGACGCCAGCTCCAGCATCCCTACCGGATGCCGTCGAAATATCGACTTTGGATTCCTGGATAGATCAGCTGCTGGGATGCAAGCAACTTGCGGAGTCTGATATCTTAAGGCTTTGCGACAAAGTATGTATCATCCCATCGCCCATTATTAGAGCCCCTTTGTAGCCTGAAAAACTGCGACCCGGGTTTTTCAACTTCATGGTTGAGGTGGATTTTCATTACTGACGCCCTTTGATTCGGCAATATAGGCGCGAGAGATCTTACAAGATGAATCGAACGTGCAGCCCGTGGTATGTATTGCCTAGCCTCCAATGGCCGATTGCCGCATTCGTAGCTAAACTTTTCGTCTCTAGCGTTGCCCTGTGACAGTGTGCGGTGATATCCATGGCCAGTTCCACGATCTGATGGAGTTGTTCAGAATCGGGGGAAGCTGTCCAAATACGTCTTATCTATTTATGGGTATGCTTACTGCTCTATGCTCTACTTGACTGCGATCTAGATACTGATCCAGCGTTATCTAGGCGACTACGTCGATCGAGGTTACTACTCTGTCGAAACCGTCACTCTGCTCGTTACCCTCAAAATCCGTTTTCCCAACCGCATAACCATTCTTAGAGGCAATCACGAATCTCGGCAGATCACCCAAGTCTACGGTTTCTACGACGAATGTCTTCGAAAATACGGTAACGCGAACGTTTGGAAATATTTCACGGACCTTTTCGATTTCCTTCCTCTCACTGCGTTAATCGATAACCAGATCTTTTGCCTGCACGGCGGTCTATCTCCTAGCATCGATACCCTTGATAACATTCGCGCGTTGGATCGAATCCAGGAGGTTCCACACGAAGGTCCAATGTGCGATTTGCTGTGGAGTGATCCAGATGACAGGTGCGGATGGGGAATCTCGCCAAGAGGTGCTGGATACACCTTTGGCCAGGATATCTCGGAGGCTTTCAACCACAATAATGGCTTGACGCTAGTCGCAAGAGCACATCAGTTGGTTATGGAGGGGTACAACTGGTCGCAAGATCGAAACGTTGTCACGATATTCTCAGGTAAGAATCATTAAATCACGTGAAAATCGGAATGAAGCGGCGGTCCGCTAACCAGGAATTTGCTTGCAGCGCCAAACTACTGCTACAGGTGTGGTAATCAGGCTGCTATTATGGAGATCGATGAGCACCTCAAGTACACGTTGTATGTGCCTACCCCTCCTCTAGCCATCCTGCCAAGTAGATGCTAATATGTCTTAAAATAGCTTACAATTCGACCCTTGCCCGAGAGCCGGCGAACCAATGGTTTCGAGGCGAACACCTGACTACTTCCTCTAAACAAAAGAAAATCATTGAGCCCTTTTGTGGAACAACTGTTTATATTTCGACATTGGAAAGCAAATATGGCCATATTGTAACGACAGTTTTCGCAATATTTTCCTTTTGGCCCCATCCGTACACCCTTTCTTCCCAGCAAAAGATCTTTGTAAACAAAAGAGACTTCAGAGCAGCTGTCAATCGTGAACAACCTTTTGGGTTTAGACAATAAACCTCGTTTGAATACTCTATCGTATCTGTTCTCTAACGACTTCTACATGTTTGGCGGACATCACTGTCGTTTTGTTGCCTGTTGTACACTGTTTATCTTTTTCTTGGTTATGCCTTCTAGTACCTAACGTCCGATGGAAAATCCTATCTAGACAGTTAATGAAGCGTTGATTTATCTCTATAATTAGCTCCCGGCTTGTTGAGAGCGCGGTGTGACGTATTGATAACGGGGATCACGAATGTTTCGCGTATCAGTTTAGCCTGGTGCATTACATATTTCTCTCTTGGCTGCCGGATAAACAGATGGCCCGCCCGGTGGCTAGAGTTTGAGACATATTGCTTGTTTGCAATTGGTGAACTCTATAGACGTAGAGAGCGTACCTACATGCATTGACATATGATTCAAGCAAAACAATCGTATTGTACTGAATTCCAGGCACCTTTAACACCTCGCCTATGCATAACAAATCGCCTATGACCCAATCTACGGCATATGTTGCCATTTTCACCGCTCGACAATCTTCACATCCTCTACTTGGCCCACTTCGTCTTCATCTTCACTACTATCTAGGTCTTCCCCTTCCTCCCTTCGTTTCCTCCTCCACTCCTTCTCTCGCTCCTTCTGTAGACCTTCCTCTCTCTTACTCTCAAACTCGTCGTATTCATCTCGCGCATCCACCCATCTTTCTTGTACATCCATGACACCGCCCACTGCCTCGCCCCACCGCTCTCTCATTGCTACTGTCCAAATACCATCCCCGGCCCCCTCTGCTTCGCCAAATGCATACCCTCCCGCACGGTCTATAGTTTGTAACAAATGTGTCATTGAGGCTTTATCTTCCACCGCAAGCGTCTCGAACCCGACGAGCCCGAATCCTTCGACGAGTTCGCAAATAGCTTCGTTCAGTTTCGAAAACTTCTCAGATCCTTGCTCAGACGATAAATGCGGTAGTATATGCGTTAGATCCTGTACTTCGGTATAGAAATCCAAGTTGAACGGCAGGGGACCGTGGGATTTTAACAGGTCCATTTTAGAAAGGACGTTGATGTGTGGCAAGTTTAGGAGCAGCATGGAACGTAGAGCGGTGAGGAGGATGGAGATGTATTGGGATGGGGAGGCGAGGTGGTGAGAATCGAGGAGGTGGATCACTACCAGCTATATTTTGCAAGAGAGATACGTTAGTCCAGTAATAAATCAACAGTATATAAACTATTTAGGGGCGGGAGATGGACATACGCGATACCCTAGCTTCTCGAGCTTCGCAAAGATGTTTCTTAGAGAATTATGGTGTGTGAATAGTTCTACTTGGCCGGGACAGTCGAATAAGATGTAATCCTCTGTAAATTTTCACGGAAAGCCATCAGTATCTTGTAAATAAATGCTCGGCAGGTTGTCGAAGGGGGTTTAGATGAATCGCATACGTCCAAACTGCGTCAATCCCTCCTCCAGCCATTCCATATTCTCCTCCAGCTCTTCAAGCGCATATACAATTCCACCGTTGGGACCTAGCCCATTCTCATCCATGATTTCATCCAGGGTTACCAGGTTCCTGACATCGAGAGCGCACGGGTACGGCGTCGCATCATTCGCGGGGTCCAAGTTTACGATCTGACATTTACGTCCTATAGCAGACATGAACTGGTGCACTAGATATTTGCGGTGCGTATATTAGTCCGCAAACTTGTAAGAATGGGGTCTTTCGGTGGGAGACGTACTACCGGCGCAGTAGGTGGACTTGCCACATCCTGGGGGACCTATTACAAGCTTGACGTGCGGATATCAGCATTTGATACGATATAAGGAAAGCTTAGTCTGCTTGATTCTAAGTATTATGCGCACCTGAGCAAACGGCATGGTTGTTTTCTAGTAATATTCGGGTCTATGGAATGCTTTTCGAGTAGGATTCGATGGGTTTGGTGGGTGGATTTGATCTGATATAAGATTTCGTGCAAGCGAGGTTTCTTAGATTGAGTTCCAGCCAACACACCAAGCTTAGACAGCTAGATTACGAAACAGCTAAGTCATGGTAGTCAATACTTATGTATATTGTATTTGAAATCGTATATTACAGAGTAAACAAAATGCTTTATACTCCACAAGATATCGCCACATTAAAGGGTAAAAGAAGGCATAAAACATGAGCCATCAAAAGTAGTCATCACCAGGGAAAACGCCAAGTCAAAAGCATAACGCCAACCACCAAAACCTCCCAAATAATTACGATATAGCAGACTTCATTTTCGTGTGATCCAATTCTGTTATCCGCTGACTAAGATAGCCGACAGTCGAGACGTCATTCAAGACGAATTGCGCGCATGTGTGTACAAACTGATCGGGCAACCAGTCTATTTTCACCGCTTTCCAAGGCCAGTAGACCTTCTGTAACACAACATCCATAACTGTATCTGCCAACTGGTCCTTCTTCATCTCTGCAAGTTTCTTTGCAACTAGCAACCCAACGACGAGACTAGCTGGTAGATCACGTACAGGACTGTGATCGTCTAATGCCGACTTCCCACCCATTAAACCTAAAAGATACTCGACACCAGGGTAAGGGTTATCCAGTTGCAAGATCGCTACTGTGGCCCCGAAAGCGCTCCGAGGCGTATCCCATAGTTTATCAGCTTGGGCAATTAATCTTCTGCCTTCTATCGTGGTATCCGGGTGCATGTATAGCCACTTCGCTGCCTGCCATAGAACAGACGGAACCGACGATGGGTGTTTAGCTAATTTCGAGCTTATGCTCGCCAATTCCTTTGTCGGAAGCAAGCGGGCGGTCTTCGTCAATTGAGCAAACTCCGATGACTCTAGTTTGTAAGCCTGGTCTTGAAGCCTCAAAATATGCACCAAGAACTTTGCACTGGCGTCAGGTATCGTCGGGTATAACTTGCTGAAACTCTTCAATACATCTCTGAACAGGGTTATTGCCTTGCCAAACTCGCCAGCGTCGTAGAGCTTGAGGATCCATCGGAACGGGATGATTGGTTTTGAGGACATCAGAAGTGCAGCCGATAACCAAGAACCTAAATGCCGGCTGTTGGGGCGGCCGTCGCTAAAATATTTGGCATCATTTTTTATGAGATCCCATATTTCAAGGCCTCTGTTAGGAGGATGCAGCTGGCCCTGGCTTTGTTGCTGTAGTGCTTGTTGTACATGGCCACTGAGGGCTATAACTGCCAGCTCGATGGTCGCCGTGCCTTCAAAATAGTGTTGTCTAAAAATATCCACAGGGTCTCTCTCCACTATATCTCGGGCATCCAGAAGACTCCTTAGGTCAGGATGTTTCTCCCTTGATTCCGGGTATTCTGTTAAAACTCGTGAAATATGGTTATCGGCTTTATTCGCACAGATGTTGTGTATGCTGGCAGGCGGGCGGATATCACTCGGATGGCGCGAGTCATCGAGAACCTTGCGGAAGGAAGATTTAACTTCCTTTAGGAGGGTTCTCGATTCTTTCTCGGTGAGAACAGGTATGTTGATGATATCGGATAGTCTTTTAAACGGGGTCTGTTTAAGCTGTGGGGCAGCCTTCACGCCAGCACTGGCTGCACTGAGGGCATTAAGGACAGCCTCAGCATTCGAGGCTCGAAATGGCTTCATTACTAGGTATTCGTATATTCGAAGACTGTCATCGTAAATGTCGATGCTGTCGTTGGTTGTACCGATGACTTGAATTTGAGGTGACGTTTGACAGGGTGGAGGTGCTCGACTGGTCTCGGGTTCCAGGACCATGCTCGACCAGGTTAGTTCAACAGAGCTCCAAGGATATGATAAATCTTCATAACAACACTTCGACTTCAACTTTAGAGATCTAATCGCTACAGACAGCGCTCGACATTGCCAAATGATACTCAACCGGTGACGCCGTTACTGCCGCGAACCTTACCACCATGGTTCGCGTGAAGCAGCGCTACATCCTCTTCTCAATTTTATACCCAGCGGCGACCAATGGCGACACCAGCACTTCGACACCTCTCCCTCAATCTATGGTGTTCCAACGGCCTTCACCAGCAAACCTGACGCGTACCTCATTAGCCAACATAATTCGCAACTCCATAAGCCATAACTTTGGCGATTGGGGTATGGGACAAGCTGGAGGATTTGCTGGTGGGTTCTTTGGCCACAAAGGCTGCATCCAACGTGGTGTCACGTGCTAATGCGAGTTTTAGTAAAATACTTCTCCGCTGCAACCTCAACTGGCATCCTACGTATAACGCGCGATAACTACCGTATTCTCTGGGCGGCTCTTACGTTCGTTAGGGAACTGTGCGGACAACTGGCAGTTATAAAAGTCGTGCGAATCTCCGGTACAATCCGAAAAGCCGAGTTGGAAGCCGTAAATCTAGCAGAAGAGACAATACGCAGGGTGAAGAATGAAGACAAAGCTATGCGCGATTCGAAAAAGACTAGAGCAAGTGGAGCTGGCGTGCCTGGAGGGAAAAAAGGGGGTGGACGAGCGCCACAGGTTGCAACGGTAGAAGAGGTTGACGATGAAGATGACATGATTGTGGATATCGTGGACAGTGAAAACGACAATGGCGATGAAGAGTGAACCCCTGTCAGTTTAGAGGACAGACATCTTAATATATGGCGTGTACGATACGAGCTTGGTTTGTATTATTAAAGGATATTTAAAATGATATTTTGCTTATAATAACATATGTTCATAAAATAAACAAAAAAAGCTAACGAGAGAAAGTATAATAATGTGAACAACGGGGCGAACCCCTTCCCATGGCCCTCTTTCCAATGGCCGCCCCTCCACCATGCGATAAAGCACGGGTGAAGTCTTGCCCTCGAAGGGCCTGCCTGAACCTCTTTTTAAAATTTTCGAGACGTTTGTCTCTGAGCAATATTCGCCTTGCGGCTGCTCGCACATCCTGCCTGTTGGCAGGTGGCTCCGCCCTACGTTCCTTTGGAACGTTTTCCCTGGTGGCCTCCTTCCTCCTCTTCGAGGTTGGGCCCGCAACAGACTCCTCATCATCTGCTTCTTCGTGCTTCCTTTTGTTCTCCTTCCTCGTCGTTGGAGCTTCGACGGGGAGTGGCGCCCGCTTGGGGATTTTGAGAGACCTCTGTCTTCTCCCCACTGTCGATTGTATCGACAGCCGCCTTCACAAATTGCTTAGCAGCCTCTTTGACGTTGGCGATTTCCTCGCCAGAGAATCCCGCAGCATCAAGCTGCCGGTCATGGGAAGCACGATGGAAGACTGATTCCTAATCAACCTCTCCACGGCCATTCCCCACGATACCGAACGACTTGGCTGGGGTCTCGGCTGTGATCTTGTTGATCTCCGTAGCTAAGTCTTTGTCCTCTTCGACGACAAGGACGTATACATTGTAGTTTTTGTTGCCCGGTTGGGTCTTTGTAATTGCCATCGCTCCAGCGCTGGAGCCGATGCCTCCTGCATAAAGGAGGGAGTTGGGTTCTGTCATTATTTGGATGCGGACTGATATGAGGTCTTGAAAAGTAATATTGAGGACGATGTTGCTGCTTGGAGAGGGGATGGAGGGAAAGGTGATTAACGGTTAAGGTTCAGATATTTATATTATTTGATTCGGAAGGAAGAGAGTGCGTACTATCTGCGGACGTGCCCCGAATTCTGGGTCTACTTTTCTGATATCACAGTTCCTATAATCCTAACTACTATCACTTCCTAACAAAAGGTGTATTTAGACATAGTTAATTATTCGATTTATTATACTCTTGCGGATTCTCTCTCTGCCCTTCTTATATCTCGATAATATAAAAATTTGTTTTGTGAGTGAGAGGTTGAGCACCGAATTCTTTTATATAGCTAGTTACGAGGCTTATTTAAATAATGGGGATTTTTCACGATGAAACTACTGTAGGATATTAGAGACTCCAAGATTGATAAACAAAATAACCGGAGCTTTTGATAACTCATGAATTCATAATAATATCAACAGACCATAGCTTTGAAGTCAAGGACCCTGTTCCTACATATACCAACTAACGCCGCATAAACAACCTTCCAAAATCCAACAAGGTCCCAAAGTTGCAAGGTTGCACTGCCACCTGCTTTCAACTAAATACATGACAGGACGTAAATACATTTATATTTTAGATTTTTTGTTTCTGGAGCAGATTAAGCACCAACTGTGACTGACTGACTGACAAACGCATCAACGAGGCTATCTTGCTCAAGCGGAGCAATGAATCCCTTAATGAGCCCGGTTTCTATGTCTCTGACAATTCCCTCGCATTCGCAAACACCATCCTCGTAGAACCCCTTGAGTTCTCTCAGTCCGTCAAACACCTTCGCGTAGTTTCCGAAGAACTCGTGGTTCCTGACATCTCGTCCTTCTTCTGGTTTCTCAATCAACCCGTGGCCCAAGGTTACGACCTTGACGCCGTCGATGAACATTGAGTGAGCATCTACATATGGGCTGGGCAGCAAGAGAACGGAGTAAACCGCCTCGCATGCTTCCTTTGTTGGAGCAACAATATCCGATGGGAACTTCCAGACGCCATCGTAATTGATCGGATGCCATGGAGTAACCTTCATATTTCCAATCTTGCAGAGATCAGTCTGTCCGCTAATCTTGGTCTTGACGATAGCGCTGACCTCGGCTGGTCCTTTGGCCGTCAGGAGTGCAGTTCCACGTCGTAGGCTATCCATTCTCGCCTGCTTGCCGTCGGCTAATGTGACGAGACAGTCACCGGTGAAGCAAACACCACCTCTTACATTGTATCTACTCATGCTCGATAGCGCTGCTCTTGTGACTGGAGCTGCAGAAGATCCACCATGGCCGAACCACCTGTTGCCGCTTGAATATGAAGGCATAGGCAGCGCGCTTGGTTTTGGCGCTGGCAACTTGTCGAACTCCCCGTCTGCGAAATCTCTCGATTGAGTGAACAATGGGGAGTTTTGTCCGTAGACTTGCAAACCGGGGTCTTTGAAGTTGTTACATCTTTGCATTTGGTGGGCTCGAGCAAGGGATGGGAAATAATGTCTTCCCCATTTGTTCCACGCCTTTGGGTCCGAGACAGCGAGAGTAACTTCGCCGCTGATATCAGTTCCGAGGGCTTCAGCTGCGGCGTGACCTTGGAGGTTGTCGGTAATGTCTTTAGATTGTGCTGTGAAGACCTTTTTGGAGGCAGATAATTCATTTTCGAGCTCCTTATTGTATTTTTTGGAGGATTTCTGGCAAAGGCTATAGATCTCGGTAACAAGGTTTAGTCTGTGCAGGTGGTATTGGAAGTCCTTATTGGTGTCAAATAGTTGTGGGGGTAGGTCGCCCGTCACAGCCACATTAAGGGCCTCTTGGGCATCCCATGGCTTGGCGACAAGTGTGACGATGATGTCCTCTGGCTTTGGTGGAGTTGCTGCGGTCGATGGATCGATTTCGATGATGAAATCTCGGGACTGGCTGTATTGGATATCACCGATATCGATCTTTGCGCCCCACGAAGACTCTGTGAATGGGAATTCTCCGCGAGGTTTCTTAACTTTTGTTCCATCTGGAACCTCGACATTAAGATAGCACGCAGTAGCATATGTCGAGAAAAGGTTCGCGAGGGCGTGCACAAATACAGTGCCGACCATACCAGCATCAGGGATGAAGCCGTAGTGACCGCCGCCAGTTCGTGCGATATCGCTCATGAGAGCCGAATCAAGATCGTACCCAAATCCGAAGCCGTTGATGGCGAAACGGGTGTCTGGGTGAGATTCTAACCATTGCTGGAGCATAGGAATATGACCTCTCGGGGGAGCCACGTTAGGCTGGCCGTCGGTGAGAATGAAAAGACTAGCAAGGCGGCCTTCAGCCTTCTTCGCTGTTGTCGACGAAGAAGAACCCTCGGATTTGTGCTGGAGGTCATGGAGCAGGTTCATGCCCATTTTTAAGCCATCCCAGAGATTTGTGGAGGCCTTGGGCTGTAATCTCTCGACGCTGTTATTCAGCGAGGACTTCCCAGCGCCATTAGAATACTGGAAATCTGTGATAAGCTGCATTTAAAGAATCATGTCAGTTATGGGCCTTGAATGCATATTATTTTCGGGATGGAAAAGGGTGGATATTGGGATTTACACACCTCCGCTCGAGTATCGAACGCAACGATGGCCAGCCTATCCTCATCGTTCAAAGTAGCAATAATAGTCTTCATGGCATGTTTTACAACATCTAGAATCGTCAATCCGGTGTCTTCCTTGGTCTTTCCATCTTCGCTCTGCGCTGGAGCACTCTCTTCCATGGAACCGGAGACATCGATAACGCAACACAAATCAAGTGGTGCTCGTTTGAAGCCGCCCTTCTCGGTCTTCTCAGGCTCGCGGGGAGGGATCACGGTGACAAGTAGGTTATTGTCGCCATGCTCGGAAATGTCGAGCTTGATCCCGGCGGCTTCTGTTTCCGCGTACGATGGAGGAGCTTCAACTTCAACCTTCATTGTGAATGATAACTGTACCCAAGTGTTTGTAGATTGGTACGGTGGTTTGATTGTAAGGAGTGTAGTAGGATATGTTTATGATTGAGGACAATTGAATACCAGGCTTCCAGAAGTAACGAACAGAAGAGAATTCTACAGCCTTTTATATCTAATCATGATCCGATCAAAAAGCGCAATTCGCAAGCCTTGCCCTTATGCGATTCTACTTGAGTCATACAAATAGTGCAATCCTCCGAAACTTTGAAAAGACACGGCAGTTTGCGAAGAGTGCTTGTTCCATTGCGGGCAAGATGAGCAGCGCGCTACCGAAGGATTAGCCCGCCGTTGACTGACTGCCTGTCCGACTGCCTGTCCACAAGTGCGCCGGGTCTTCAGCCTCGACCGCCGGCCTGGGTCTTTTCTGCAGCGGGGTTCCTGCGCTTTTGGCAGGCTGTGCACCCTCGCTCGCTTCCAAGCGGCCGTGGTACGCAACCCCACCTCCGCCCAGCATCTCCGCCCAGCATCTCCGCCCAGCTTTGCACCTCTGTCAACCGTCAACCTGAAAACACTTCACGAAGGTACTTTGTACGTACTACAATCGGTGGATAGAAGCTGGGCTCGATAAAGGAACCATGACGGCACTGCCCGTGGAAATTTGGCTTCTGGTCTGCGAACACCTATCTAAAAATGATCTTCTAAATCTATCACAATGCTCAAGACTCACCCGCGGCATATCTCTGCCCTTGGTACTACGTTCCGTAACGGATTATGCCATCGCAGCGTTTGATACTGGGGGTGTTTTAAATCAATATAGATCCCTCGTTCGGTGAGGATCCGCGACACGTCTAATAAAGACCCGAACTTTTAACTTTATAATTTACTCACACGTTTTCTTCAAAACAGGAGGGTTGTGATTCCGAAAATTAACACTACGTTGAATTTCGTCGAATCAATACGATATCTCAAGATCTTTAGCCAGCGCCTTGAACTATTTCCTAGCATCGAAGTATTGGAACTCCGGTACGATTGCAACACGAGACAGCTATCCAACCTCCCATATGCAATTCTCGGCCAGATTGCCAAGCATGAGTTTTTCGCGAAGCTCAAGGTCCTCACCATTTTCGCACGCGAATCGCGCAGACATTTTGGGGGACAAACGCTCCCCCCGGACTTGTCGGAATTTTTAGCCCAAAGTAGTGATTACGAGGATGGAAAGGAAGCTGGCATTTTCCCGCCATCTCTCGAATACATCGATTTCTTTGGTTTCGATGTCTACAATCTTGACTTCACAAACCTTAGCGACTTCCATTCCACTCTTCTCTTTTACCGCCCCGCCCAAACATCTCTCAAGACGCTAATTTTAAGCATAATAAGTTTCTTGCCGTTCGAAGGGATTGGACCAGCGCCGACCTATCCTGCTGTAGAGACACTTTGCCTTAATGTAACGCGGTTCACAGTTCATCCGACAGATGCATTCCCAGAGATCGTCGCCAGATTCCCCAATTTGACACATTTAAAGATTTCCATCTTCCTCAATATTACAAGCTTGTTGACGGAATTGGACATGTATAACATCCTGGCCGGTTTAAAAAGATTGAGGATGGCAATACTCCCTTGGCCAAGGCGTGTCCCCCAATATAAGCAAGATGTAAACCAACAGCGATTACAACTTTTGCTCCAAGAAATGTCTGACCGGTTTAAGGAGCTGGAGTATATTGACTTTGTGAGCACAACGGTGAATCGCTATGTGGCTCGTATTAATGGTTTCGAAGATGAGGTTTGTAGGGTTACAACGAACGGAGGGGGGAAATATCCCTGGGTGAGGTTTGCAAGTAAAGAGGAGCTTTTATGGCCGCAGTTACGTGTACCATATAGTCTATAATTTATAGAGATATTCTGTTGTCCCCCCCTCGAACCTAGTACTTATGTGCTTGAACCTCGAAGTGCAGATTTATAGTTAACCATCTGATAACTAAATCATAGCCTTTAACCACTATGCAATATATATTGATGCTCTACTAACGGGTACTGAAATTGAGAATTCTAGAATAACGTGGTCTTGAAAACAGACCCCACGAACAATCCGAATAATGCAATTAACATACCTAGGATGGAGAACATTGAATCTCAATAACTATTTACTGGATTTAGTAGCCAAAAAGAAGTACTTGAAACTTTGTTCCGACTCTAGATCTTTCGATACATTATTGATATTTTGTGCTTTACAAGTAGATATATCCGAATATGTATGTATGTACAGGGAAAGAACCCTGTACAACAGTATTAGCTCTCATTTTTGGGGGGATTTTCTTTTTTCTTTGTCGAACGAATTCTGTAGCGGCCCAATCAAGTGGCTTCAAATTACTTAACCACAGACCAATCATATCCCGCCGAACCCCCCTACCCAACAGCTCGAACAATCACTTTGACATATATGTAGGAAGGTTTTCGCAAGACCTGGAGTTATGACTTTTGAATTAGGCATGTTAGCTATCTATCTATTCCTTATCCTCTTACTAACTCGATTTCTTTTGAACCTTTAAATTTCCCTTTCATATCAAAGCATCAAGCAATAGATCTATAGACAGCCTAGCCAGCTTTAATTAGGAGACTGCAACACGCTAGTGTACCGAGATTCATTCTAAATCGTAGGTGCAATCGAGCAGCCTCGTCGTTGATCTACAACACGAGCTGCGCGGCTGCGAAAGTAGTGAATTCATGAAAGTTCGGAAACACTTTATCGCCATACTCAAAGCTCGACCTACACCGCTCCTATGAGCATGGAGTCATCCAGCATTAAGCAAAAAACACGGGCGAGCAAAATCGACCCAAAAACCTGGGACTCGCATAAAGACTACATCAGCCACCTATACTTAAAGGAGAAGATGTCCCTAAAAGAAGTCAGGGAGAAACTTCAGAAGGAACGAGGTTTTCTAGCGTCGTAAGTGCCTCCGAAATAATCTAATAATGTAGCACTCGAATCGCGATATTTGAGGGACAACTGACTGAGATTCCCCATATATGTTTCTAGACAGTCTCAATATATTCGTATAGTAAATGAGGTTTGGAAGTTAAAGAAAAATCTTAGTACAAACGAGTTTGATGAGATTGAGCGCAACGTTCAAAAGAGGAAGCGTGAAGGGAAGGAGACGATAGTCAAAGCAGCGGGACAGATTATTGATGAAAACAAGATGAATAAAAAAAGACGGAGGCATTTTACGACAGTATTCGAAAGATTCCAACAGGAATTTGCCGGAGACAGAGAGTTAGAAGGTAAGCACGTACAGATAAGCAGCTTACGTTTTCGATACTATAATGAGGCTAAATTCCAATTTTTATATATAAATCTAGATTCAGACGTGGCCAATCAATTTCAATTCATAACACCTAGGCCTTCGCCTTCATATACACCCTCACACACGCCACCGCATACGCCATTGTATGCACTACTACCACAGCCCCCAGTTGAATCCATAGAGTGGATGCTTACCGCGGCTACTACGTCGCCGAGATCATCAACTCGGTCCCCTCCGCAGAGCAGAGAGTTATCTCCAGCCACTTATGACCGAATTTTGCCATTTATTGTGTGTAACCCAATGCTCAGGGTTACGCCAACGATGCAGTTTCAATCAGGGTTTAAATATACCCTGAGTTTTCTGTTTAAAGGTATGCGTAGACAATGTAGCCTGTAAAGTGGCTACTTATTATATTAACCTCTATTAATCTCTATATCAGACATAACTGTTCAAGCTCTATCCCCAGGTCTCGAGAAGCAGATATTATCGCGAAAGAAGATTGAAATGCCACAACAGTGGCTCGATACTATTCTATCCGTTACCCAAGGACCCGCGCCGCTCGTTTTCATGGAATTTCTAAGATTCTATATCATTCGACTATCGAATAACTTTGATAGCATAGAGATACAGAGAAAAGTGATGGACCATCTAATCAAATCAAATATCATGCAACAAAACACCTACTTTTTAGAAAAGCTTCTTCAGGAACTGGGTCATGCCAACTATACTACATTTGGTATATTTACAACGGGGTACACTAGCCGTATATCTACAAATTGCTATGAATATATCCTTCATAACTTTTTGACTCAGCTGTTTTACAGTGCCTCAAGAACAGGAACGACCAAAATCGCTCAGCTCATCCTCCAATGGCAAAAGTCAGATCGTATATATCAGACAGAGAATGGAATTTCGCAACTACATACGATATGGGCGACAGCCACCCAGTTTGCAATCGAGTTTAAACAACATTCGATCTATACTCTCATTCTGGAGCAGGACTTCGATGCCAATATCAAGCCAATATCCGATATATCACCCTCTCTCTTATGGACAGCTATTTTAGCAGACTTGCCTGATTTAGTCGATTACCTACTGAACGAGCGAGACGCACGCAACCGACATTATATCTCTATCACCCGGACTCCCGAATACAAAGCTTACATCATATATCTGCAGGGAGAAAATGTTGTCTGGTGCGAGGATCTCGATAGAAGAATACGCTTGGGGAAATATCTTAAATCTGGTGATGCAATGGAACTTAGCACTTTCATCAGCCGAGCAGAATGCCTCCGCGTTCTGGAGAAATATAACGATACGAAAGGAATCTCACCACTCTCCAACCAAAAACTTGTAATCCTGCTTCATATTGCAACAGCAAACAAAGACCACGTCATAATGGAGATCATTCTACAACACCCATCATCCAGTATCGATGAATGGATAAACGAATCATACCAGGGTCTTTATCCTCTTACTGATAACCCTGGAAATGAGTCTTGTCTTACGAGAGCAGTACAGAACAGAGATCCAAAAGCGATTCAGTTACTAATCAAAAGTGAGCTAGAATAGATAGTATTGAACTTCCTATTTATCCGCCACCTCTTTTCGATCAACTCATATTTAAATATGACTGTCTTTTTGACCCAATTTTTCGACAAGGTCTCAAAAAGCTCTCGCTTGTAACAGTCATAAAATTTTTAGATGATAAATCGAAACAGGTACATAAGCTGTATCAAGAAATGGTGACTCCTCGCCGCACTTATCGTTTTCAAGACATTATTATTTTCGACCTCTTTGATGGAGACTCTCCACGCAGTCCCCCTCTAGATCCGGATCCAGTCCGGTGGTATCGCACTATCGATGATGTAACTGACAATATTGAACGAATTGTATTGCTGCTGAAGTCCATCACTCAAGACCAACATCAGCACCAGGTCGATGCTGACTTGCATCTGCACGCAAATTTCTGGAAGTGCGCGCAAATTGAAATCGCCGAAACTGCAAGGAAATGTCCACATCACAATTTAGAGGTCAAGATTTCGGTAGTGGGAATTCCTTACAGCTCTGGAAAGTGTTTAAAATTCCATAAAAAATTAGGACAATTATTTCGGCCCCTATATCCTACTTGCTTAGGCGACTATACAAGCATATGGTTTAAAACTTTATTTGTCCATCTACCCCTTGGATCTTCGCGGGCTCGAAATGCGATGGAAAATTTCGGTCCTGGTTGGGATATAATCGAAGCAACTACAAATAACTACACAAGCCGTGATACCGGTAGTCCCGAATCAGTACCAGCGGCATTGCTCCCTAGGACCCGTCCAAATTGTTCAGCGAGAGAAACCTTTGAACTACCCGAGTTATTCGACTTGCTTGAGAACAATTTTGATTAGTACCGCGAAATTTTCAAGGAAATCATCGGCTGGGGCTTATGCCTGGACAATAAGTCTGTTCAACTGAGAATATGTAACATATGCGTATCAAATCTGTTTGTTCTCTGTGAAGCAGAAATATGCGCGCTACTGAGACTTGCCGCACATTGCGACTTTCACGATATCGCGGAATCAATTCTAGGAGCAAAACCAAGTCTCGAAGTTTCCCGGTGTGTTCTCTTCGAAGCGCTCTGGTACTCCGGCTTAAAGACTTTTACGCTTCTGTTCGAACACTACATTGGGGTCCATGAACTTAGCGGCACCAAGCCGACAGGGTTGGAATATATTCTGCTCGCTGGCGTCATGTTTGGCGAACTTTATAAGGTCATTCTACTATCAGAGCATGTCGACATTGACCGAAAACTTCAGGGATTCACAGTTTTGCAAACGGCCGTAAAATTAGGCCAGCTGGATATTGTAAAGGTTCTTTTAGACGCTGGGGCGACAGTAGATCTCAAATACATGGAAAAGCATCTTTTGAAAACAGGAAATTTTACGATGTTCAACATGATAAAAGGAACAGTTGAGGCGCGAGAAACAAGAGAGGCACATATGGGGACAAAAGGTAGCCCTGTCGAATCCCCTCTGATTGTAGAGTCTCCGAACGATGCACCAGAAAAATCAAATATTCCTCCTGAGGATTACAATTTCAACTTCGACGAATACTGCCTCGACAAATTTGCGGCATAGACTTTTCCGGATACAAGCAACGTCTAAACAAGAACAATACGAGCAAAGAATCCGAAGAGAATTTTTAGTGTATGAAGCAGCAGAATGATTGTGTAGTTAGATAGAACACGCCTAGATTTATAAATCTTAGCTCTTTCAATAAATTGGCCATCTTCTAGGCCTATTAAATACAATAAAAATTATAAGATCGAAACCTCCCAGCTCGCAAGAAAGCGCTCAAGACAAAAACCCTTTCTTCTTCAACTCTAATTCAGTCCAATTCCACAACTTCTCTTGCAACAATTTATCATTAGCTTGTCCAAATAGCCACCCTTTCTTAGCCGTTGGGACCATGTAAGACCCAGACCAATCCCTCTTAAAACAATTGCTCGCAGCAGCAAATATTGTCCCCAATGCACCTTTCTCTGGTGTAGCTGCCATACCTAACCGTATCATCGATCGACCGAGTAATGAAGTGGAGGCGTAACTCGCCGCTAATCCACTATAAGCGAGATTGAATTAGCTTAAGTATTCGGTATAGAGTGTACTTTTTGCTTTGCGAGCTAAATCTTGAACGCGGTGTGTATACTGTACAACAAACTATAAATAAGAGGAGAGAGAAAAACGTACGTATCAACCAATCCTGGGTGTATAACTGCGGTCCAAATCTCGCCTTGCTGTGGCGTCTTCCCCTTCGGACCGATTAGTTTGTCCATCTCCTTGACGTGGAGTACATTTGCTAGTTTCGACTGACTATACCGATCGAATGGCGTATTTTTGGGTAAATTGATCTCATCGAAATTGATTCCAGGACTCTTGGCCAAAGAGTGCGCTGCACTAGACATCTCTATAAACCTGACGACCCCTGGTTCGGAATTTTGTGCTGTGGTTTTTAGAATAGGAAGGAGAAGGGAGCTGAGTAGGAAATGTGAAATGTAGTTTGTTTGAAGGTGGGCCTCGTAGCCGTCTTTGGAGACTTCCCAGGGTGTACACATGATACCGGCGTTGAGGACTAACCCGTGCAAAGAGGTTTCTTTCGAGAGGAATGTATTGGCGCCGGCTACGACTGTAGATAGATCCATGTGATCCATGTGAAGGTAATGGATCGGGGCAATGGGATTCTTGATGGCTTCTCTGAGGTTGTTGATAGCCGTTGCGGCTTTGGGTTCCGAACGAGCACAGAGGTAAACGGTGGCGCCTTTCGCAGCGAGGGCTTTTGTGGTCTCGTAACCACTATCTTTGAAGTTAGAATCTCCGATGTAAAGTCCTTTTAGCATTAGGACGGTTGAATTTGGACTTACATCCCAGCATTCCCACCAGTCACAAGGTAGATTCGACCCGTGAGATCAGGCAGAGAGGTTGGATCGAAGCTCATTGTGATCAAGATTGGCCGACAGTATATATATGCTACAGATATAAAATACGCAGTACAAGTATGGACTTCTGGTGTCACTGATCGTGGTAATTATTCGGCCAGTAAATACTAATATGAACTGCTATACTAAGGCGTAACTCGAGAAGGGTATTAGGTAAAGAAAGTTTAATTCGCTATATAGTAAAAGCTCATGATAAAGGCAACCAGAAAAGTCGAAAAATGCGGAATTCGAGGTAGATGAGCAATGCCAAAGAGGACATTCCAGCGGTTTATATACCCACGCGGCCACGTTGAATGCCACCAGCACTCACAGGCAGACCCGCTCTCCTTCCCAATGTTCCTGGATCGTATGTTCAAATGCAAAGTCCCCTCCCACAGCCTGCCAGTATACTAAACCCGCCTAGTCGGAACTAAATTCGCCCGGCAAGCTTTGAACCCAAAGCAGGGACCCCCTTTGATCCACTCGGCTAACTTATGAGACTTGGATCTCCCGCCATCAATCGCATGAGGGGAGATGTCAAATTTCTGAAAAGCTGTGTTGCCAGCGACATTAAAATGGCTTACAACCCTGCCGATTACCAGAAACGGACGGAATGTCAGCAACCTGCGCAGGCCTTGGCGTTCAAGCACTTATCTAGTTCATTAGGTTGGCGACAGCGGAGACCGGGGAGCAAGTTCGCCGGGTCCCTGAGATGTCATCAAGCCGCACTAGGTTCTAGGTATATTCGGGAGAAACAAAAAGGTAATAGAGAGACCCGTAAACTTGGTTCTCAGGTATTAACACTGTTCTTCAATTGGTCGGTTAATGATTGGACGAGTCAACCCGAGAGAATCGATATACTGCGAAACTTATCTAATATCATGGGATTTACTTTTCCATAATGCTATCTAGGCGGGGAAATAGCTATTAATATTGTCTTTTGGACAAGTGATGGCCATTCGTAGGATGAAAATATAGTTATATTGAAATACGCATGTGGGGAGTCTCAATCCCCAAAAAATATACTAATAACAACAGGAAGTGAAAGTTATAAAGTTGAAGACAAAGCTCCCCGGAGCACTCAGCAGCAATCAAAGGATTTGGAGAATATGAACATTCGAATTTCGGAAAGAACAAAAGTTAAGAACCAAGTAAAGTTAACCCAAATGGTCAGCATCGAATAATAATTTTTTCGAATAAACTGGCATAATGCCCGGTTCATATTTTTGTAAAGTGGATCCCCGTCATCCTGGAATCATAGGAGAAAGAATTGTCAAAAGTAGTAAAAAAAAAAGAAAGGCGCCTGTTCCAATTTCGCCGCTATGGTAGAGACCAGTAAGGCAAGCGCCAAAGAAAGGATTTCAGAATAATAGAAAACGAACGCCCCCAGACCGTCCTTAAAAGACTAGAAAAAAACAAAGGAAACTCCAACCCGCCGAAAACGCTCCCCCCGTATCCCAAACCCAAGCCAGATCCAACCCTAGTTTTCCCAGAATAATCGCAAGTAGTCGTGATAAAGTAGTCCCAAAAATAGTCATGGCTTTCGCTAATACAAAGAAATAATAATTTTCGCAAGTCTCAAACCTGGTGCTCATTCGAACATTTCCTGTCGAAGAGTTTATGTGTTTTCAATCGCAAAATCCGCACGTTTTGTGCTGTTATCTCGAATATGGCCGGTTCATCAAGGCAATTTCCCGAGCGATCGATGGCCATTCCAACTCGCGTTTGATACCACGACTAGCTCCCGCTCTTTGGGCCTCCTCCCATTTCAGCAATTCATACATGAATCTAAGATGGGGCTGAATAATAACATTTAATCGCCGTGCACGAACGTAGCAGCTAAGTATAGCGTGTTAGTCTCGTAAGTCGGACGGAAAGCATATCTGTTAAACTTACTATGCTCGCGGTACGGAATAATCTAGTCGCTTCATGACCTCTGCAATGCAGATAGTGGCGGAGCGTGAGACACCAACACGGCAGTGAACAAGAGTCGCCTCTCCAGCCTCTTTGCCAGCATCTAGAATCCTCGTTAGTGTTGAAAAATTACGTAAGAGTAACCAATATCAACTCACCAATGAAAGCAAGACATTGATCTAATCGACATGTCAAAGGATCAACACCATTATCTTGAATATTTTGAATTCTCATGATGTGTGACGCCGGCCAAGCAGCTTCTTCCTCCTTTGACCAGCTTGTGAACTCGCCAACGCTTAAAATTCTCTTAATGCCCAGCTGTTTTAGCATTTCTGGATTATTTGCATGACACAGATTGCCGAGATACATGTGTGGTAGGATCCTACTAGGTAAAGATCCATCCAGTTTCGATACCCATTTAGGAATGGCAATCTTCGTTGTGAATGCAGCATCTTCGTCTCTTCGAGCTGGTGAGGACTTTAATATTTCAGTTTGAGCGTGGAGGAGAATTTGAAGGTCGGTGTGGTAAGCGAAGAAGTTGCGGCCTTTCTCGCGGTGTAATTGGATCCATGCATCATGAACTGTCAGGCCTTCGGCGTACATGATATATGCAAGAGCTAGCAGTGATGACTCGGTATACCCGTCCATGCAGTGGATGAGAACTCGCTTCCCGGGATCACGCTCTTCCATGGCGGTATCGCCATCGGCATCCTTGATGATGATGGGATTGGCGGAAAAGTAGATCCATCTGCACATGTCGATGATGAAGTCAATATCAAATTTAGCCCAGCTCGAGGCGGCAACGCTCCCTGATGCTGGAAATTCAATATCTTGAACGCTAGTGTGGTCTTTCATTCTTCGAGAAATCAGCCGTAGCATCGGGGCGGTCGGGAAGGGAGCACCGTCGCAAGCCTCGATGCAGATGTTGAACGGGCGGTCGGGATCCGCATCAACCTTGTCCGTTGTCGACCCCAGCCAAACGTTATGAGCGATTTCAGTAGCCCGAGACATTGTGCACATTTCTTGGCGTTCAAGATAAGGGAAGTCAGGGATGGTCCCGGAACTTAGACCTTTTGAGTCGAAAGCAACAAGTTCGGGATATTTTTGCTCGAATTCGGCAAAGGAGCTTGAGACTACAAATGTGTTGTAGTGCGGATACTCGACATCTGGGTGGTTCATGAACAAGCTGCGGTATTTAACCTGAGCTTGGGCAATTCTCTTAGCGATTGACCTGACGGTTTCCTTGCTTGTTCTATCATCGCCGTAGACGATGATGTCTGACACTGTTGCGAGTTTTGCGGTTTGAATGTGGAAGTTTCGCACACAGAAGCCGTCTTTGGGGTCGGCTTCTAGAAACCCGTGGCCGCTCGAACTTGGAGGCAGGATCTCCGCTGGGTGAACAGCACCACGCAATTTAGAGGTATCCAAAGCTCTCCCAGCTTTGACAATAGTAACCCCTCTCCAGCATGACGGGGTTCTCTGATGAATTTTTCTACGAGCGCCAAAGAACGTGAGTTGGACTGTGTTTTCGGAGTGGAGTCCGTGCAACCAGGGGAACACCTTGTCGGCAGACGGCAGCGGTTGGCAGGAATTCTGGTGTATTGCTGCTGCTGCGGTCGCAGCATCAATGGAATAGATTGGAGGTTCGGAGCATATCTGCTGGTACACAGAAGGAGGGTAAAGGACCGAGGAGATTGGAAGGACAGGCGCGGCCTTCTCGGTAGGCGGCGACGCTGGCGGGGTGACTGGCGACAACGGTACCTTAGTTGTGATTGTGTAGGTCGGAGTGGGCATATGCTTATTCGGAATCGGTAGAGGAGTCGAAGCAGCCAAAGCGAGCGCCATTGGAGACGGTGAATCTTCAGGAGGAGAGGGAGGAGGAGTGATGGAGCGAGCAATGGTGGTCGGGCTGAGGGTGAGGGTAGCCATGATGCCGGTATTAAGAAGGAGAACGATCGAACAGATCAGATGTTGATGCGATCAACAACCCAACTTCAACCAACACTTTTGGACCTTCTCCGGTATGGCGTATATTGTTTTGTACTCTGAGTGTAAACTGTGATTCTGTTTTTTTGTTACTAGCTTGTCAGCCGGAGATTCAGTAGCTTCGATAATGCCAACAAGGATTGTAATGATGATAATACGGTGCAAAGCAATCAAGAGAAAAGGGAGAGTGCTCAGGCGCAACAGAGAGTATTGTACGAAGGGCGAAAAAAAAACCGATCGAGTTCAGTGCAAGAAAGCCCCACAGGATTTGCGCCTGAATTCCAAGGGGATGCAACGTATCTATGGACGCTCGCCATAGATACTCCCAGCTCTGCGATCCGTGCACCGGACCTGGGAACGGGGGTGGCGGAAGGTGTGCTGTTTCCAGACTATCGCTCACTCATTGTGTAACTTCGGAAAACAGCCAAACACAGTGAATGAAATATAGCGACGGCACCTTTGCATTACTCAGTCACAAGGAAAGCGAATACAAATAAATGAATAAAAACCGCAAGAAAGCAGGCCAAGTCACCGGGGGACAGGCAGGCAAGCAGGGGTGAGGAGCCAAAAGACATGGAGAGTGACAGTGTTTGCAAGAAGATCTATCTGTCTGATGTATGCAAGAGTATGCGCATAGGTAATAGCATATCAGGAATATATCTGAAGGCGATAGGATGAAGGAAATGGTGGGACGAAAACGCCATGGTGGGTGGGGTTGTAGAAAACCTCCCACAGCCGTTTGGATCTTTTCTTACCTCTTCCCATGCACGAAATGTCGATATCTCAAGATCCTTGCCGATAGTTTTGCTACCCAATTCTTCCAGGCGAGGGATTTTTAATTTTAATAAAGTGCTGCTTGCTCAACTTCAACCTGGCGTCGAGCGAGGATGAACTCGTAACGAACACAATTTGAAACTGGCAAAGTATAAAATAACCAGGAAAAAGTATAATCCGTACGGTGAAGCGCCCGATTTCAGCCTATCCACGGCGCCCTAGGAGATAACCGGAGGGTGTATTATTCGGTCAAGAGATAGATCGAAGGCGCAAAATTATCGACGGGTAGATAATTATCCTGGAGATGGGGGTGGATTGCGTTGTCGCTTGGAGTTTTGCTGTGCTATCCTAGAAGATAAGACCGCGCAGATGGTAAACCTTGGACGAAAAGGAATGTTCCTCCTGCAGGTTCAATATGCCGTCTGGAAGGAAAAATAGATAGCCACGGGTCCTGTTCGTCGGCGCTGGTTGCCTTTATTCTTCTATAAACCCTAGATCATGCAATATTGCCCAGAACGTAGTATTTCAGGAAAGATGGGCCGCAATTTATTTCTTTCGGCACTTTTTCCAGAATTGCGTCTTGCGGAATGTCCTCGTCGCAAACGGAGAAAATTAAAAGATGTTCTGGAACTACTGCTAGGTTCTGGTCTCGTGATGGAGTGGTGTAATTTAGTGTTCTCCCCGTCGCTCAACAACGTGGGGAAGCTGAAGCGTCCAGTGGCCCGGGATACTAAACGGTGAAGGTCCGACGGAGTTCAAGTTGGAAGGGTAAGATTGTTCAAACTAGAGAGGTGTGATTGTTGACCAGGAGACTGTTTCTGGGATACTCGGTCTTTTCAATTGCACAACAAGAACTCCCAGTATACTGGTAGGTCTGAAGTCTGTCCGGGTAGTTTGGCGAAGAAGATGGAAGCGTGCCTGATTTATGAACTCTCCCTGTTGATGGGCGTGGTGGCGGATCGAATGGGCTAAAATAGCAACTGTTTCGCAGGCAAGAGGCTCGGACTTGGTTGTATGATATAGAGATAAGAATAGTGTTCCCAGAGGCGAAGCCAATTCAAAGTCGCAAGTATCAATAGGAATCAATCGGGCACCCGTGTCGCTGGACAGTAGAACAATGTGCTACGTCCGTCCTTCTTTCTCTCTTTCTTTTTTCTTCCCGCGCCGTCAGCAATGGGCTCGTTTGGGGTAACAATTCGAACGCTAACAGACGAAGAGGATTAAACCGAGAATAAGAAAAGTCCAGGGCTGGCAGCTGAACAAGAGGCCAGCAAAACAAACCAGCGTCTACGATTCGAGGTCTGCAATATTGGTTTATCCTTCCTTTCCTTTCAATGCCCAGTACAGTTTATGTCTGCAATGGAAGAGAGGAAAGCGGAAAGGTCTGTACTATTTTAGCAGTCTGAATAAAAGGAGAGCGTGGTGTTGTCGCTGCCAAATTTGAAGCATCTGCAAACCCATCGACGGGCTCAAGGAAGCAGGCCAATGGAATATAAGCAGAGCTGAAGGGTGGTGGGGAAACCAACGTCCACCCCTCCTCTGGCTAGCGAACAGCTAAAGCACAAAGGTGGATAGTCGGTGGAGTATCAAAAGAAAGCAGACTTGGAAAAAAGAATCACCACACCACTATGCATCATTTCTTGACAAAAAGACAGTAGAAAAGAACTTTGAACCAGCAGGAGGACTGGTACCAGGCAGATATCAAATAATTGTGAACCACACCTACCTACAGATACTCTTCTACACCCACGAGACCCGCAGCGGTACTGCACCCAAGGCCTTTGTTTTTCCCCCTAGCGGCTCCCTTTCTAAATGCTGTCCGTTACCCTTGTCCACCACAGAAAACCCAGTTTTTGGGCAGCAAGTGAGTAAGGTACAATGTCCGAGAAGCGATACAAGTGTGTCGGTACCACCTCCTTGATTCGGTTTCCAGGCCTGGGTGCGTCGAGGGCGTTTCTCTAGGGGCCACAAAGAAGCAAAAGATATGTTTAGCTTATCCACGTATCAACCAAGTGGAAAGCTCTCTCGATGAAGCTCTCTTGCACCCTTTTCGAATAGTTAGCGAGGTGAGCCACAAGACCCGGAGGCGTCTGCGACAGATCGAGTGGGCGAGCAAATCGCTTTTTTTTGTAGGCGGGCTGCTAGGTTTCGAGGTTCTCTCGAGTTGCAAGACATGCATGTACCTTATCAGACTGCAAACGTGAGCGGAGAGCTGTGGAACCGGCTCTATCTATATAAAACGATACTCTGACACAGTTGTTTAGTCCAAAGTCGTCAGGAAGAAAACCTTGGTCGGTGTTGGGAGTAAGAAAAAGGTTACAGAATCGAGGGGTCCTGAACCTCTTGATACAAGGAGACCTATTGATTGATAGAACCGAAAGACGAGAGAACCAGCAGGAGGACAGCTACCTTACATACAGTTCTCAGGTATTCGCTGCAAGCTTTCAAAAAGAGTGAAGATGAGGGAAATAGTCTAGTCTGCATGGAGAACCAGCGCTGGTGGGTGTGTGGTAGGGCAGAAGAGAAAAGCAAAGAAGGCAAACCTTGCATGGCCTATTTTGGGCCTGGACGCTTTTGAAGCTTCAAGTTCTGCGTATTGCGGCAACCACGACAGGCCAGTTGACGACTTGGACCAAAAGTATGAGGAATGGTATCCGTTGCTTGCGGATAGTTCCTCGCGACAATCTACATTTTTCGCTCTAAAGTCCCCGTTTATCTGCTACTCTGAGCTTTTCGTCGGAGGTAGCGTGACCTTTTTCTTCATACCACTTTGGATCGATGCCTAGCCCTCCCAGCAGTTTCGGCCGCTGCTTTCAGAATTCCGAGCCGTTGAAGGTCTCTGGGCTCCTGCTATGCCAGAATCAATCCAACTCGAAGAGGTACGCAGAAAAGAAGGGAAGGGGAAGGGGAAGAGGAAGGAAGGGCATAACGAATCGGTTGCAGAGCAGGTTAACTTGCATCGGTACCTGGGGAGCATCGACAAATACACTTCCATCGGTACCAAAGTCAATTGACGCAAAAGGTACTCATGATTTCATTCGCTGCAGGCCTCAAGGATGTCTGGAAGATGTGCAGTGCCGGCCCCACACCTATCAATCTACCAACTGGGGCCCATGTCGACAGGCCAAGGCTAGATGATGTTTGTGATCGCATGGATTCCCCGACATTTTGATCTGGCAGAGCTAAGAGAAACGCAAGAATCGATTGATTGATGCGGCGAGAAACAAGACATGGCAACGGCTACAAAGCGAGACTGGCGGACGAGCAGCCGTATGTTTCGCCACAAGGTTATACCTTCCCTTTCCTCGCCATCTTTTAATTTTCTCGTCTACCATTATAACTATTTCTAGGCCTTGGGGATCTACAATTGTGCATACAAGAAACTCTAACCCGAACTCGTCCCTTAGTAGTGAAAGAAGGCCCTGGAAGAAGACTACTCTGTTGAGAGAACAGGCCTGTTATCTTCCGCAAACAACCTGAGCTTATCCCACCCATTCTGCGGGATTAGGAAATCGATCATCGAACAAATTAGAGCCGTTTGACAACCAAACCTACGAAATTCCTCGCAAGATAGGTACGTAGCCTTCGCGGGACCATTCCCTTTGATGGCTTGGTGCAAAAGGTACCAGAAGTGTGGGCTGCTCCCTTCCGCATTTGTCATGCCATTGGCACTTCGGCAAGTTCGCTCGCTTCTGATCTGCTGCAGCCTCTTTCGTGCCTTTTTGCTTTCGCTACGAGGCATTGGCTCGACGGGAAACGCCTTCACCCCGGACCTTGACCTTCGGACCTCCAGAATTGGGCCTTGTTTCCGTCGACAAATCTTCAACGGTGCTAGAACCACTATCCTGACCTGTGGTGTGCGCAGATTACGCAAATTGGGCGCTACTACACCTATCTAGCCCGATAATCTGGTGATAGTGATAGTGGTGTCTTTAAAATGTTCCTTATCCTAGTGCTCAACACCAAAAGGAACCTCACTATGATCCCACCTGCCGCTCCTGCCGGAGTTGCTTCTAGGGGATCAGACTGCCCCGCGATCTTCCAACGGAATAAACCATTAAATCGATGAATAAACTAATTACGCTATGCAGCAGCCCAAAGGACCTAGAAAGGGGGCTGTGGACGCACCCACAGATTCGCACGCATCATTCCAGGAAGTTGGAGAAGCAACCAAACTGCACAAGCGTTACAGTCCGTCATGAAAAGTTCCCTTCCCATCCGTTACCTTGCATATTTTCCAACCAAGATGACATGGACCAAGGGCACAGACGACACAAACGTCTTTCCTTATTTCCTTCTTGACAGTTCATTCCGGCACCGATGAGATCCTGACCCCTTGATCCATGATCAGCCCAGGAATAATGTGGAGAAGATGGCATATACGTTTTCTTCGAAACGGCAGATCTTATCCGGCCTCTCTCGATAAACCCGAGCATCCGAATGGTAGAGGCTCAGCCCAATGTGTTGTGAATGAAGTCCGTTAGCTACTAGCCTTTGCCAGTTCGAATCTCCAAAGTTTACTCAACATCCTTTGACCTTTGCATGCAGTTCTTTAGACCCTTCTTCGCCGGCATCAAAGATGCATTTGCCACTTAATCTAGCTATTCAATTTCTTGGTGAGTCCCCCAGATGTCGGTTGAAAGAAACAACTTCTCACATCGTCCAGTGAACTAGCTACCAGCCTCACAAAGGGTCCGACTCCATCCGTGTTAGTCAACATCAAACCATTGTAAGCCCAAGATCAGCGCAGACATGCACTTTATCCAAGGCAAGCCGCGGAGTGTGATCGCTCCAGCGTCTTTCCTTTCCCCAGAAATAAGACGCTACCACTTAAGTAGCTTATCGCTATCATACTATTACCTACACAAAAAAAGACCCTGGCGGAGCTTGCATGGCATTAAGGTTGTGGGCACGACATCTTTTGCCACATGATCCTATGATAGATGCAGCTAAAAACAAGGGAAAAAAAACTTGGATGGCAAAATTGCATATTTCTGCACTATGAATTGGCGGCAGGGAGAGAGAAGGTAAACATGCCAAAAAAAATGTCCACGAAACCAGAATGCGATTTGCGAGGTTTCCCTGGTCGGCCTGTTTTGCCAACTCGTTTCGAGTAGCAGCTGTCAGTGGTCTTGGTATGATGCATTCGATGAAGGGTCCTTTTAGCCTTCCAACCTGGCTTTGCAGCCCCAGCTAGCAAGCTGCAAAACACCAAAAAAATGGATACAGATTGTTCATCAATATCAATTTGCAGCAGGAGATGTTCCTATTATTGGCTCCTCGCAGAAGTTGCTTCGGAGCCGTATAAACGATCTTCGCGCTTTCACGGCCCGGTTGATATCAGCAACTAATGATGAAAGAACGAGAAACAGCAGCCCCGGTGATTATGCCGTCATAGCCAACCCTAACCCAACGAATCACAACTCGCTCCACCCTCGAATCACAAGATTCTGTCGTCACAAACATGCGCTTAAATATCGATAACAAAAAGAACGGACCGTCTTCGCCTTCATTGCCGCATCATTATGGAGGACGGGTTAATCGTGATTGTTTCATAACCCTGTGCCTGCTATTTTACCTATCGACCCGTCAAGAGAGCAAAATGGTGTCATGATATGCAACCCCGTCTGCTGAGTGGTGTTATCATCACCCCGATGATGCCGCATTTCAAGACCATTTCACTCACTCATTCATTCAAACAGGCAGGTCTCTCATCTATCAATCCTCTTCATCCGTTTCACCAATCACCTTTTCCCCGGACACTACAATGGCCAAAGTATCCTTCCGACATGTCAGGTATTACCGATCCAGACGGCCTGGTTCGATACGCTTCCCTAGCCAGGTGCGTGCGTGTGGGTGTCTTCAAGGGTCCTACATCATAGATTATAGTATAAATCCGAGATCATGGAGGCCTTATAATTATCAGCCGCGTGGGACTACCGGAAATTATGCCAGATCGACGTCCTTTTACGTCCTACCCTCATGTGCGCGCATGCGGGACGAGTATCTTATTTTTTATTTTTTGTCATTTTAGCACAAGCGATAATATCTCATTATAGCGCGACTGTCAGCTGCATGCCGCATGTCATAGGGCGTAAAGAAACCGGGAACTAACGATTCGTTACCAGAAATTTCGATATTTCTTGTCCTTCTATGATGAAAAAGCGCAGTTCGATTCGAGTAATACGAAATCATATTTTTTTATTGAATTTTTTTCTCCCGAGGTAGGAGTTTGTAAATCCCTCGATCGAGGTTTATCATGAACATTTGCCACCCGTTGCCTCAAACACATGTGTGACATATCACGGCTCTTAATTAACAATAAATCGTTGATCAAGACATGACGGTATTGGCTGATATTAGTTAATTAAGTATATTGATTGATTAGATTAGCGGTGTCTTTAGATAACATAAACTGATAATATAGCAAGGACCTGATCAGCTGATTTACTGGTCTTGCGATACAACCCTCTAGTTATGTAATGTACCTCGGGATTGGTTGGTTTGGTTGTCAAGTTGTCTCGTAAATTGGTAGAACTTTAAGAGTAATAGCTATAATTTTATACATGCTCAATGAGTTAAAGTAAGTCAAAGCCTCCCATATGCATTCTTTTGAAGGGGAAAAAAAAGGAAATTATTAATAAAAAGAGTATGAATACTATAATTATAATACATGGTCTATATACACTACCACCCTGCCTTATCAAAGATACACCTCGCGGCCCCCCAAGCATTAAAATATATCACTAAAAAATTATATAACTCGATACAATAACAATTCTCTATCGTTATGCACTAAACGCAAATGACGCTTTTTTTTAGTTAGGAAAAAAGTCATTCTCCTACAACTCTTAAACCTCAGCATTACCGCTTTCGCTAGACCTGCTGCTACCCAACTTACTCTCTTTCAGAGTCTCCAGTCTCTGCGGCTTATCGTAGACGGAAAAGCGCTTGTCGATTCTCATGATGGTAAACCATAGCAGGACAAGATACTCAAAGGCAAAGTAGGTAACGTAGAATGCACCCCGCGAGTGGTACCACGCAGGGTTATTTCTCGGGCGTGGCGGGGAGAATAAAACACCAAGGCGAAAGCCAGCTCCAGCAGCTATTTGAAGAAGAAAAATCGGTACGTTAGCGATTGTTACACAAACAAATTGACTGAATCTAGACTTTGTTCAAGGAAGGTATCTTACCTAAAAAGAAAGCTGCAACGAGGATAATCAACCCCTTGAGGAAGAATCCACCCTTCATATGCGACTCCAATCCCAATGATGTCTCGACGTTGCGGTGCGGGGTGAACAAAGTCACGGGAACGATGATGAACGGCAAGAACGCGGCGATTGACAGAACCGTGCTTCCGACCTTCCGGATCGTTCCAAACTTCTGCTGCAAGTCCGGATTGACGGTGAAGAATCCCCAAATCGTCGGTGCGATAACAAGGACGAACGCACACCCGATCAAAGTAAAGATCGCGACAAACGTGCCATAAAAGATCTTACGTGGTCGACCGTGCTCGACGGACGGGTGTCGGGCTCTGAATAAGCGCTCGCAGAGTATCAGGTTGAGAAGATATAAGGCGATCACACCGGCGGCGTTGAACACCTGATTGGCGATTGCGAGGTCGATGTCTTGCGGGTGGAAGGACCAGGCGCTGCGGAGACTCAGCGTTGCGACACGGGACATGCTAAAAGCAATCATGAAAATTTGGAGTTTGAACTGATGGCCCTTGCTCTTGTTGCCTTTGAAGATTATGATGTTTGTGACGGCGATTGCGAAAAAACATATAGCGAGGACGAGGGAGGCCGGGAAGTCTGGGATTTTGGCCGGTACGCCGCCCAGGAGGGCGTACGGGGAGAGATAGGGCATCTTGTTGTGTGGGTGGTTAGGTTCCTCCCGATGCTTTGGTTATGTCTTGTTGCACTGGTGAGGTGATATAGTATCCAAGCGGATGGTAGTATACGTATTGGTGATACGTTTGTGTTACCTCAGAACCGGTCTACCGATGGAATAAGGCTATTATCGTTGTCGCGCAATTATGCTTAATTGATGGAAATTGATGGTATTCCTATTATAATTATCCAGCGGACTCTAGAAGGGGAAGGCAGTGATTAAGTAGCATTTTGAGAATCCGGGGTCAGATCTGAAGAACTGGCTGTAACTTCACCGATCTGGTAGGGAAAATGATTTATTGTTTCGTGCGAGAGCGGATGCCCCTTTGCGGTGAGGTCAGCAGGCATCTGGCTGCAGTTACTGTGAGTCGCCCTGCAGCAAAAAAAAAAAGATTAAAATCGGGCAGTCGGTCCTTCGCCAAACTGAAAAGCTTGTTGTCGTCAAGCAGCATGGCATCGGCGACTATAAGCTCCGACGGTCCAATTGGAGTGCTAAGGGAGGACCAAATCGGCTCACTAGCACCGTTTGGCCGCGATTTTGCTGTTTGGGAGCTCGAATTAAACGAGGTCAATTTTGCGCTTGTCCCCGTTTGGCAGTAATACCCCTGGAGGTCGAGGCCTCCGGGGGAAATGTTTACTCTGCTCAATATCGTCACTCCAGTCGAAGAGCTGCTTCTATCTCCTGCAGGCCTGGAGCTCTGCCGGTTATGCTGAGTAACGTTGAGCAGCGGCTCCGACTCGCGCCGCGTCGGCACGACCGCTTGTTTACGTATCGATATATATCGTGCAGCGAGATTTCTCACCAACCATCGAAGTTTCAAACTGTGAGTCTAACGTAAGCAACATGCATTCGTGATCAAGAAGTCGGGCTCGAGCTCTCATGAGGAAACGCCGGTATGGAACGGGAAAACTCTCAAGATTCAAGATCACGAAAAGTCCCCAATAACTGGTGCTTGTTGAAATCGTTTGTTCGTCATTCATTAAAGATAAACTAAAGTCGTGTATTAAAATAACATTGCACCCTCCGAATCAATGTCGTGTGGGCCTGATAGTGTTGAACTTTCTCATACAATATGAATCGAAAAGCTGAAGAACGGGATGAAGAAGATAATAAAAGATGAACAAACTTTATCTCACATCATGCATCTGACCTTTGCCTAGTTCTGTATCGTCCATAGCAAGCCGGACTAGCCTCATGGTAGCAAAATATAAACCAAAAATAAAATATCAAACCTCTACGCCTTGAACTCAATAACCACGTCCTTAACGTCTGCATCCTTTGTTCCCACGCCATCATTGTAAGCCGTCAACCCCTTTCTAATCGCTAAAACGTTGTCCACAATAACCGCATCTATGCCTTGACTGGCTTGGATCTATAAACCCCACTCATGTTAGCCACCTTGCACATACGCAATATTAAAATACTGAGGAAACGAATTGCGCGTACCTTAACATTCTCCGGGTCATTGTTCAAAGTACCATATGTAACACAGACCAATCCAGTTTCCTTCACCACTTTAATCAACCTCGGACATCGCACCAGTGGCTCCGCCGCTGACACGATACCGATCAAATTCCACTGACTGGCGAATTTGATCGCTTCTTTCAGCGAACTAGCCCGGATATCTGACATGGATGCCGTACCACCCTCAGTCAAGAACAGCACAGGAATTGACGGTTGCTTAAAAGTGGCCATCAGGCAAATATCTGGGTGGAATGAGGAAAAGATAATATCCCTCCCCTCTCCGTGTTCATACACGATCTTTAGAATCTTGTCTAACCAGGTATTAAGCTCGATTCCGAGATTGTCCATATCCTCGGCTTGTGCTTCATCCAACATTGGATACTTGAGTTCAATGTTGAATCCGATATCCTTCGGTAGGTTCCTGAACACATTTTCTAGAGTCTGGAAAGGTCCCTGGATCTGGCTCCCGCGAGTGTTGGCGTTGAATCCCTTCGTTTTCAAAGCCTTTGTGAATTTCATCTTCTCGAGAAGATCTGCGGCTCGGTCATCGCTGCTAGATCCGACCGATAGAGATCTGAAGCGCTTTGTCGTTTTCTTGTCATTTTTATCCGACAGAGCAGGCGATACCGGTCGAGACTGTCCGCCTTGCTGCTCGCTCAGATGCAAGAACTGTTCAAGGGTCAAGCTGTGGACAGGAACGTCAATGCCGGTCTCCGAGACTAGAAAGTCATGGTACAGGACCGGAACATGATCTTTGGTCAGCTGCACGTCAAACTCGACATATTTTGCTCCAAGGTTTGCAGCTGAGATGAACGACTGTAGTGTATTCTCTCCGAGCTGCAAGGACTTTCTCCCCGAGATATTCTTGCCCAAACCACGATGTCCAATCACAGCCGGCACTGTCAACGTCTTCCAGTAAGTGTGGTCCCTTGTAACGCTCATATTCGGGTGACTGAACGGTGTGATGACTAAAAACTCAAAATTTACATAGCCGATAACCTCAAGTGTTCCGACTTCCAAAATCGGCAGAGTGTGGCCGCCCTGAAGAGCAACTTTGCCTCCAGCGTTCTCCGGCCGCAAGCTATTGAGAACGGCAACTGCACGACCGAGGATTTTATCGTGTCTTCCAGAGTATGTGGGCACAAGATCAAATATCAACTTGACTTTGCTCACATCTACGGTATCGAATACCAGAGGTTCCGTGAGAATCGAATCCTGCAGAGGCAAATCAACGATATTCTCCTCTCCCTCAGCCCCCTTTGCCGAAACAATCAACGACAGGGCCGTATCCAATTGCGTAGCGTGAGCTAAGGTGATTGGAATCTGCTCCAACTTGACTGGGTCGACCGGCGCCTTGAGATCCTTCGATCCGAGCGTAACCAGAATCATGGCTTTATCTCGAATATATCTATGACCGAAAGTCTTCAGAGGCTTGTTGTTGCTCTGATGCACAAACTTGGATTTCTCAAGAGGCGAGCCATTTTCGGTGAGCGACTTTGAAGGGGATGTTGAGAGTGATGAAACTGCCTGCTGGATGGTACTAGCTGTATCTGAGGCGGCGTCAGAACTATCGGACGGCTGGGCGTGATCAAATATCATTCTTGTGATATCTAAATGCCCTCTAAGAGAGGAGTGCTCTGGAGCAGACCACCCCGACGAGTCGAGACGTTCATAATCAGCACCCGCTTGTAAGAGTAATGCAACAACCTCAGAGTGGCCGTGTACAGCGGCAGCGAAGAGGGGCGTCCACCCAAAAGCCGGCTCTGTAAACTCGATATCCGCTTTCTGAGCCTCTGGCTCTGTTAAAAGGATCCTAGCGCATTCCACGTGCCCGAGCTTTGCAGCGATATACAAGGCTGACTCCCCAGCATCATCTGCAAAGTTAACATCGACCCCCGCCTTGACCAGTAACTCTACCAACTTGGGAGCATTATTCCTTGTAGCAAGGCAGAGGACTGCAGAAGACTTTGAGATGCTCTTCCTGGCCTCTACTATCTCTTCGACATCGCCATCCCATCGTTCAGCATCCAACAATACTTTTGTCGTTTTAGGGTGCTGGCCGATGACCGCGAGATGGAGGGGGGCGAGTCCCTCATTATCCCACCAAGGTGAGGTATCGATACCAGCCTTCCCGTCAATCTGATGCCATTTGTGCATATACTCTATTAGAGTTTGGCAGACCTGAACAATTCCGTATTCTGCGGCGTAGTGGAGCGGTATCCGGCCGTATGCATCCTTGTCGGTCAGCGCTATTTTCAGCGTGGCCGGAAGGTTCTCCAGCAGGTGTTTCAGGACTTTGAAGATACCGTCAAAGCTACCAGGAAGCTGATCCTGCTCTTCAGGACTATCCAAAATTCGCTGCGCATCTCCGCGGCTGAAAGATACCGAGACTTCTGAGTAATTGGCGAGATTATTCCTCATCTTTGTAGATGTGCTTCGGCCCATGGTGATGACTATGCGATGTAGCAGATTCCTCTCGTTGATATCCTCCACGTATTTCAAGCTGTCGGCTTGAGATAATAGAAGATCGATGCACTTGAATGACTCCGCGTATGCCGCTCGCTGAAGCAGATTGAGAATCAAGTTTTGCGAGAATTGGTCCTTAAGGAGGTGCATGTCTTTCAGAGCTTTATTGAGTTTCTCGCTGTTGTCACTCTTGATTGAGGTGTCAAAAGTAGCCAGCACTTCCTGGGAAAGACCGCTAACGCCACCTGCGGAAGAGTTTTTAAACGAGAGGCCATCGTTCTTTTCTTTCTCTTCTTTGCCTCTGAGCTGGATACCGCCACCCAGTTTTTCTAGCCACTCATTAACAGTCCTTTCAGCGGCAGTGACCTCGCTAGAAGATGCGAATGGTTTGATCAGGACTTTGGAGTTCAGATATCGCTGTTGAACCTTTATTGTAAGTTTTTTGTCCAGTCTATAGATCAAACTTGTTAGCTTTCAGCTCCTGGATTACATTAGACGAAAGTTCCTCACTTTTTCAGAATTTTGACAAAGCCACGTCTATTGATGTCTAGAGCCACCGGCGTTATTAGCTTGATCCTGCGTCTACGCTGAGGACACGCAACATACCTCCAAACCACGCGATCTTCCTCAATTGCCCCCTCAGCTCCAGCAAGACCTCAGCGTGTTCCTCCAGCTCATGTCGCGGGATGTCATTCACATTCTCAAACTCCTCTGTATATCGTTCGCCTAGAATCTTCAGTTTCCTAGTACAGTCTGATAGGCGCTTATTATAAAACTGGTCGACCTTCTCGAGCTCTCGGTCCAGCGAGAATATAAATGCTAAACAGAAAGATTCAGTAAGTAAGGGACCAAACAGAGAGATTCTCGCTAAATCTAGACCACTTACGAGCCAGATCTGGGTCCGTCTCATCCTGAGTGCTCTCTAGGATTTTTTTTATCCTTTTCTTGAGACCCTTGTAGTCGATATAGGACGCCTGCCATTCGGGGACGACATTTCGGTATAGACTATGTAACACACAAAAAAAAAAAAAAATGACATGTCAGTAATCCAATCTTTGTTGGTTCCAACCGTTGCATGCGTTTTAACCAAGCGAGTGACATGCAGGTACCTTTCTCGCGAATACTAGGGACAGACTTACTTTTGACCAAACTTCATCGTTGCGCACAAAGGAACTTGTCCTCCTTCGAGCTCTTGAAGCTTTCAAGACCAGGCTGTATGTGCAAATAGATAGAGATAAATACTAAATATTGTTGATTTAGAGCTTGGTCAAGTATCGATTATGATTTTTATTTTTTTGGGTTCTTGTCCGGTTACGCGAACGCTTGCCCCAATTCGATTGGATAAGCTAAGATTGGATGGAATTGGCGAGTTGGGGCGGAAATGGCCGGAATTTGGATCGAGAGTTTGCTCAGGAAATGGCTTTTTCTTGATTCTTGAGGGTTCTGAAAACTTGGTCAGGAGGATGACCGACAGGAGAAAATTATCGTGGAAAGGGAGGTCTGGGGTGTGATGGATAATATGTTGAATGCTAAAAGTTACAGATAGTTGATTTCGAGCTGCTAATGATGATCCTGATAATGGTGGTGACGATGCCGCGATGCAGATAGCTAGTAAATGCCCATTACGTCTGTTCAAAATTTCGGTCAGGGTCCAGTAGGCCGATCCTGATATCTAAGCGGTTCTAGATTTGTGACTTTATATTTATATTTGGCATAGCATGGCAGATTTCCCCAGCCATCCAAAGGTTATTTATTTTTCTCTCTCTTCAGGCGAAGAGAGGAGTTCGCTCGTACGTTCTCAAACCGCAAAACAAAAAATTGATTATGTCGAGGCGAACAGTTTTTTTTTTTTTGTTTTTTAGCGGAAACTGGCCGATGTCATGTCTTCTCGACGGAACGCCTCTTCTATTTTTTGAGCGTAGCAGTCTGGAAATAGGAAATAAACTGCGGCCCCTGGAATCCTGTCCGGATGCCCCGTTCACCGAAGTATGCGAAATGGACCCTGAAAAGAGAGAAAGTAGCTTAGCTCGCAGCTTTTTCTGGCCTGGGACGGCGTTCTTTTTTGTTTTGCGGTCCAGCTGATATGGTTTCTAGAGTGGAGCGTTAATAGTGGTCGAATGTGATCATGCCCAAACTCGGTGAGCTCTGGAATCAGTCTGCCAATCTTAGACAGGCTCTGGAACTCTGAAGGCCAGGAACCCCGAAAAAGCAGGAAGCAAAAAAAAATAGAATTAAATAAAAGTGTATTCACAGAAAGAAAAAAAACGAGTTTTGGTGTCTCTCTACGCGTCCGATGTCCAAGTATTAAATACTTGATAGCTATGGGATGCCGGGTTCTCGATGCTCCACCTGTGGTGTTGTGGTTCTTCTGGCTGCATTTTGCGGGGGCAAAGAGGGCTGCGGGTGTGATTGGCTGAGCTAACGTGCGTAAACAATTGGCTGAGGGGCGACAGAAGGCCGATGCTTCTGTTGGAAACATCCCGCCGCTGCTCGAAAGCTTGAAGTCTTGTACTCTGCTTGTGGGGGCAGGACTCCATCCCGAAACAGGGATCCGGGGGAAGACCACATCCGACTCCACATGGGTCCTGATGCATGCAGAATCTGTTGGCTCTCAAGTCTTCCTATTGATAAGCAAGCATTTGTTGACTCAAACCCCATTTGCGAATCTGTGTTCGCTCTTGTTTGGCTGCGACGCACGCGATCGTGGAATCAGTTTCTCCTATGATTTATGTAAGGGGCAGAGTTATGGTCACACCGCACGATGGTAAACACAATCGAAATCTCACTCCTCAGATGTCTCGATTTAGTATACATTGTATCCACCCCAATCCTCTAGTTTCGTTGATGGTTCCTCTATAAACATAATGCCCAAGACGTCATAAACATCGTCAGCAATAAAAGTAAAGGGTGGAGCAAATCTTCGGAAGAATGGCAAATTGGTCTGAAAAGTCCCGGCCCCATCCGATGTCTGTGGACTTGTTTCTCCAAATAGTAGATTAATCATAAAAGTCGGAAAACCAAACAAAATTATTTAACCAATAATCTGTGCGTCAAAATATACCCCATATCTCGCATCTATCCTCGTCGCTTATCTAGTTTCTGCTTTCGGGCAATCTTATCCATTGCTCGCTGGAGTGCAGTTTTGACTTCTCCCTTAGGGAAGCTATCAACGTCGTAATAAACCGGCGCGATATCCTAAATCTGGTTAGTCCAAGATCGGAAAGATAGATCCAAGGGAATAAAACTTACAAGAAGCCATTCCGCCTTGACGCTGGTTACAGTACGTATGTAATTCTTAGTCGTCAGAACAAACTCATTGTAGAGTAGCCACTCGTTCTCCTGGCCTAATACGGTACTAGGGTGTAGGAGAACATCCTGATTATCCTTCACGGTGGTATATCCTTTGCCTTGTACTGTCTTTTTCGCAACCTGCATAAAGAATCCGGCACACAAAGCCTGACGGATATTTGTGTAATAGTTTCGATCGTCGAATGGGGTACTCGTGAAATCCATCCCCTGTTTCTCCATTATCACCTTCAGTTGATTTCTGACACTATCTGCGGTCGTGAGCGATCTGTATGAAAGGTAGTTATCCTGGCACCACCTCTGAGCTCCAGAAGACTCTACTCCTTTGAAGGCATGGTAAGCATTGAGCATTGTGAGATGGTCCCCATCGTTGTGGGCGAACTGGGCTTTCGCTGCGTCGGCCTCTTTTCGTCGGGTAGTAGGACGGACAAATATTTGAGGAACCGAGAGAAGGGCGGTGATGGACAGAATTTCGCCTGAGCAACGGAACTCCCCGGATGATACCAGCATGACTGCCAATGCAGGATCGAGAGGATACTCGGAAGCCATTCGTCCCAAACTGGTCAATTCGCTATTTAATTCGTTAGCTTTAGTGCTGCCATATATGTTTTTAAGGACTAAAACTTACCCATCATCGTCTAAACATGCAAGATAATTGAGTTCCTCTAATGCGCGCATCATAGTCTCCGGAGCAGGTGGGTCCATGAAATCAAAATGAACCAAATCATCAATTCCTAGCTTCTTCAGCTCAAGCACGGTACTAGCCAAGTTGCTTTTCAGGATTTCGGGGTAGGTTTGATCAATCAACTCCTTCTTGAAAGCAGACTCCGTGTACAGCCTGAAACACTTTCCAGGTCGAGTACGACCCGCACGACCCGCACGTTGCTGCGCGCTGGCCTTGCTGATCGGGGAAACAAGAAGAGATTCGACCCTGATTCGCGGATTGTAAACTTTCTGCTTACTGAAACCTGGATCCACTACATATACTATGCCATCGATGGTAAGAGATGTTTCGGCAATATTGGTTGACACAACAACCTTCCTACCGGGCTTCCCACCCTCCCGAGCTGGCGGCGGAGCAGGTTCGAATATTCGTTGCTGCTGGTTTGGCGGCAAAGTTCCGTAAAGAGCGTATACTTTGAGTGGGCCGCAATCATATTCTCGCTGCATCTCATCTCCTTCCATGCGCAAACGCTTACACGCTTCTTCGATTTCTTCCTCACCAGTGAGGAAAAGAAGGATATCGCCTTCGGGCTCGCTTCCATGGATTTGCAGGACGGTCCTAAGCGCGGCTTCCACATAGTCTCTTTCTGGCTCTGGAGTGTAAAAAATTTCGACCGGATGGGTTCGCCCCGGAACAGCAAGCAATGGGGCGTTATAGTCGTTTGTTTCTGTACCAAAGTATCTTTGGAACTTTTGTGCATCTAGAGTAGCAGACATGACCACAATCTTAAGATCGGACCTTTTCTTGGCAACATCCTTGAGCAATCCCATAAGAATATCGGTGGCAAGCGTACGTTCGTGAGCTTCGTCGAGAATGATGCAGGAGTATCGGCTGAGTTCTGGATCATTCATAGCCTCTCTAAGCAGCATTCCGTCGGTCATGTATTGCAGCAGTGTCTTGGAGCTAGTGTTGTTTTCGAATCTGATATTGTATCCAACCTCCTCTCCCAAAACAACATCCATCTCGTCCGCTACACGCTTAGCAACTGACATTGCAGCAACCCTTCTTGGCTGTGTGCAGGCAACCTTCATCCCTGTGGTATATGGCACTTCATCGAAAAGAACGAATTGAGGGATCTGTGTGGTTTTTCCGGAACCGGTTTCACCGACGAAGACGAGGATTTGATTGTCTTGGTATAGCTTCAGGAATTCGTCTCTGTCGCCAGGACACGCGTTAGTGTTAGCATGTAGCTATCAAACCAATACAACTTGTCCTAGTCAATTATAGATTACTTACCTCTGAGCGTGAACAGGAAGATCGCGTCTCTTCCCCAGGATTTTGAAGTACTCGTCCGACAATTGATTGCCAGTATAAGGATTTATTGGCCCATCTTCAGCCTTCTTAGCCTGTGCAGTGTTTGTCTGATGGCGAGTGAGCCCAGCAAACGGATCTTGATCTGCCGAACCCCCATTTCGGGAGTTCTTAGCAGCGGAGGGATTTGAGCCACCTGCGTACATGTGAGCCAGGTAGGGATTCTCCTCTGGCGCAGACCCGTTGGCGCTAACTCTCGCCTTCTTTGCAGGCCGGTCACTCTCGACGATATCTCGGCTACGTTCTCCCGTCATAGCGGAAGAGTGAGAGGATGGAAGTTTGCGTTGGCGATGGTCTGGTGGTGAAGGTTGGAAGGTGGAAGACGAGGAGGCAACTAAGCTGTGTCGGTTGTCGTTGTCCCTAGATCCAAGCTCTCGTTGGGCGTTGACAGAGATGGCTGAAAGATTTGGAGACAATCGCTCGCAAAAGACGAGTGACAGCAACCAAGATGAAATTAATGGACCCTCCGTGATCCTATTGGCGACAGTCGTGGCGGATATTCGGTGTGTCTGGCGAGAAGAGACGAGGAGGAAGCAAGTTAGTCACCAAAGACGCTTTTTGTGAGAAAAAATTTGGACAAGGTTTCGGTGCAGCGCCAGAGCACAAAAGGCTTGGCTACCGCCACTTACCACATCCGATCCACCCAAACCTCGAAAGCTACGATATCGGGACTTGACTTGCTTACCGTAGCAGACATTATCATCTAGGGCTAGAAATACATATCTCTTCTCATGTCCAGTCAGAAGGCTTTCCAAGCTGCTCTAACATCCGCCTCTAACTTTCTCCAACCAATCTTTAAACCTCAGAGTTGTAAGTGTATTACTAACATATCTCGTTCTAGCTGGGATCAGATCCTGACATAATATGGATACTGCTAACACCCCGGACTCATCAAGCAACAAGCAGACAACGATCTATAATCGAAAGTCTTTATGAGAATCTGCCTAGAGATGGAGATCTCATCTCAGTTGAGAATACCACCTACAATGAAAAGGCATCTCATGTTATAAACTATGCTTTACAACTGCTTGCCACCTGCAACCAATATGCGGTCTCTAAAAAGTCCCCAGATGCTCTATACGCTCCCCGGGACCAGCGGATTATCCTCGGCCTAGCAGATCTCATTTTATTAGAGGGAATCTATCCTAACGTTACCCAGGGGATGCTTCCACCCCTTGATAGAAGAACTAAATCATCTGGATACTTTTCTCAGGTTCAAGCTGCGACTGCTGTAAGCCAGCATGGCAATCGAGATGTCGTATTACTTAGCGCTATTTTTAAGACTCTAAATCTTATTCTTGCAGCAAGTTCGAATGAAGTCAGCGATGCGGTGCGGGAGAGACTACAGATGGATATGGTTGCCTGCATGGGGGAACTGGCTTTCCATCCCATGAACGGGTCTGCGGATTGGCAGAAACGATTCTCGGACCACCTAGATGCGTAAGTTATTCGAGTAGAGAATAGATATAGCTAATGTGCTAACATGTACCTAGACTATCTGTCCCAGTTTTATTACCGTTAATAGTCCCACTTATCCAGCCAACAACACCGCCATGGTTCCAAAAGGTGTTAACAACTTACCTTTCCACAATTCCTTTAGCTCGCCCGAATGGGGTGAAAGATGAGATCTTATTTTTCTTCGATTCGAGCAAGGAGATATCCACCCAAAGGGCAGCTCTGCAGCAAGCCTCCAGACTCATCGGTTCTGTTCCTTCAACTTCAACACCAGATCAATATTTTTCAATCACTGCACCACAGCTACTAGAGCTTTTAGATGACACGGGTCAGCTTGGCACCGCAGCAGCGATAATTATTAACGATATCTTTGAGCGGCGAAAGAGAAGTGTTGAAAAATATTTATTCCCAGTAGTAATACGGCCCTTACGCCCTTCAAAATCCCAGCTTCCCTCACCAGATGATCTGGATATTGGAGATATAATTACCCTTACAGAAGAAGAAAATCTGAAAAGAGCTTTGAAGAGAATATCACGGTTATTCCAGTCTTCAGATGGAAAGAGTTACCTAGCCTCGCAGATTTTAAACACTCTGGTTTTGCCGCTATGGGGTTTATGGCAATATGCTTTGTCGATAAAGGCTACTGGGCCTGAATTCACAAAGATCCCTCAGCGACTGCTAACTGCATATATAAAGTTAAAGACAGGATCCTCTGCGCTTGATGTTATTGTTCAGAATTTTAGCTATGACGGGGAAGAGTACTGGACCTATCGCAGAGGCGAAATGGGTCAAGTCAAGATTATCATGCGGGATCAAAGCCTAGGATCCGCCCAGATACAAATAAACGATATCGAGGAACGAGTGCCCAGATTTATAGAGCTTGCTCTTGCTGCTAACGACGACAATTTTACGGATTTTTTCCTGGGTCTCTGTAGAAGATGGCTGGGGGGTGCAAAAACAGCCTCATCGGATAATGCGGTCAAGGAGACCTTTGGATTGCTATTTCAACTAAAAGTTCTCGAGGGCGTTCTGGAGCATCATTCGGATCGCCTAACTCGTCGTCCGGAGCAGGTTATTATCCTGATAAAAGAAATTCTGGATGAACATGTTCGAAATCTAAAGGATGAGAAAGAGAGGCTCGATTCTCTTCAACAACCATCAATGAACTCTCTTGGTAATATTATCGGAACAGACGAAACTACAACAGAGGATGACGATAATGTTGCGGGAGCTGAAGCGGTGAGCATAGCTCTTCAGCTTCTGAACTCCATAATATCCACCTCATTTTCCAGAACGGTCTCCGAACAAGAGAAGAAACTTCTCACAACCCTCCAGCCATCATTAAAATATCTCTCGTCAAGCACGACTGTTCCACCTTCATTGGTCTCACTAACCAGGAGTCTATCACTATTCATATCGACTCAAGATATTCCTCTCACCGCTGGTCCTGTAGATGCGGACTCCGGGCCCGTGGATGAAAAAGTGATAAAACAACAACAAACATTACAAACCGCATTGCTATACCTACGTGATGAGATGGTACCAATCCGAGCTCATGGGCTCGAGCTATTGAAAGAATTAATAGCCGAACGAAGCGCAGTCATTGATGTCCCAGCCATCACAAAGTTATTGATAGATATGCTACAGGATAAAGAGTCCTTCGTATACCTGGGTGTGGTGAAGACGCTTTGCGAGTTATCGGACAAACACCCAGCTACTGTTATTGGTATGTTGGTTGAAGTATACGTTGATGAGAAGGAAACCATGGGGATTGACGAGCGGTTGAAGGTTGGCGAAGCACTGATGGGGACAGTACAAAGGCTCGGCGAGACAGCAGTGGGCAAAGTTGCAGAGGGGATTGGGAATGTGATGGTTGGATTGGCAGGGAGGAGAAAGAAGCGATACAAGGAGGCTGAAGAGGTCAAGAAGGAGAAAGAAGAGGATGCGAAGAGGATCAAGAAGGAGGGTGAGATGGATGCGGAGTATGCAAAGGTACTGAAGGAAGCGAGAGTGGAAGCTGGTATTGATAACTTGGACGGAACAGAGGTTAAAAAGGAGGAACAGGAAGACGATGAACAGTGGATTTCAAAGGTTGGAGAGGAGGACTATAGAGTCAGGACATCAGCGTTGTCAGTCCTAGGGGTTTTGTATGAGACTAATGCTGGTGGGATACCGACTGGGGTAACAGCAACAGCGATCGAAGTTGCTTTGAACATCTTGAATCTAGAAAAGAGTAAAGAGCAAGCTACTGTCAGGAGGGCGGCGGTGCATTTGATATCTAGTGTTCTGAATGGGTTGGAGAAGAAAGGAACAATTGAGTTGCTCAAAGTGGTACCAAGAGAGCGATTGGAGGATATAGTGAGAGTACTAGGGTATATTAGGACGACAGATGACGACGGGCTGGTGAGAGAGCAAGCAGGGATGCTGCTCGAAGCCTTAACAGAATAAATGCTAGGAGACTTAAAACATGGCCTGAGTGTCTCGGTAAACATCTTTACTGAATAATATTGTAACTTCTACCTGATATCCGTAATATTTTATATGTACTAGAGGAGATATTGGAAGCTATAAACAAGTGAAAAAAGTGAAAAAAGGGTAACAGAAACAAATAATGGAGGGTGCTTTCGTGCTTAGGACAATGTCCGCTTCTACCTTAAAAGCTGTTGAGGTTTTTCAAGTTCACCGGCTATCTGTACAAAGAGGAGGCTTAAAAGGTTCTAGGTACACTTCTAACCAATAACGAGGGTGTCGTCTGTTGGGAAATCGTATGCAGGGATTTCTAGAGGGACTGGTTAACAAGATCGATATAAATTGGGCTTCTCCAATCACTTACCCAAATTTAGAGGAGCAGGTCCTTTCCTGATACGACCAGAGATATCGTAATGGGAACCGTGGCAAGGGCAGAACCAACCGCCATAGTCGCCAGCTTCACCAATTGGTACACAACCTGTGAAAACCGCTTATCAGTATACTCACTCTCATAGATCTTCTTAATATGAGGGATATTTAATCAATTGCGGAGACGGTTGAAGAACTCACCCAAATGAGTGCAGACACCAACCATAACCAGCCATTCAGGCTTCTTTACACGATCTTCGTCTTTCTCTGGATCTCTCAGACTTGAGACTTGTACATTGTTGGCTTCTTCAATTTCGTCTGAAGTACGGTGTCTGACGAAGACCGGCTTTCCACGCCACTTGATAATGACCTGTAGAATATCTTTTTAGTTGTGCGATTCCAAGATAAAGAGGGCATCAGATACTTTATCGTACGTTCTTGCCCTCCGGTATTGCGCTAAGAGCGACCTCGACCTTAGCCATAGCCAAGACGTCGGCAGATGCGCTCATGTTGACTAGGAAGTCTAAATAGGACAGCCAGTTGTTTTAGTATAAACCTAGAACTCGGTGAGGTATGGTATCGGTGTATATGATTGAAACATACCCTGAACGGTAGCTTTTGCCGCTGCAGCACTCAATGCACCCATGCTGCCAACCATAAAGTATCCGAAGACTTTGTTTGAACTCTCAGACTTCTTTGACCTAGCATAACCCCAGCTTGGGATTACAGTGGTCGGCTTTCCATACGCGGGGGCAGTTTCATGACGGCGCTGCTGAACCTGGAGGCAGGCGGCGGCGGCAGACCGGGCGAGGGGGACTGTAGAGGAAGGCGTGCGGAGGAGCGACCGGGAGGCGGTTGCCGGTAACGAGGAAATGGTTCGGAGAGCGGCCATTGTGAGACGACTGTTCGGAGAGGAGAGGAGAGGAGGGGTGGAGTAGGTCGAGCAATTGAAGGCTCTTTCGAGGGCCGGAGTAGAGAGTCGTAGGTGGTGTCGAGGTGGGATGAGGTTCGTTCGGGTTGGCTATGACGGAAATAATTTGGTCGTCGGAATGCAGGCCGTCTGATTGGTCCGAGGTTCTGGCAGACCTTGGCGCCTGTGCAAATTTACCTGGCCCATCCATACAGAACAGCAGCGACGCGTCGAACAATCGCTAGAATCACCTTTTCGATCTTCTCCGCTCGATCGAACCAGATTAATCAACAATCATGAGTGTGAGTAACTACCCTAGAATTGCCTATGAGAATAGTGCTAATGCGGTAGGCGATAGTTCCAACCAGTTAACCCGCGGCCAATGCTGCAAGGCCTGTATGTTTCTAGCAATAATCCCAAGCTAAACCGCTGATATCACTAACAACCAATCCTTCTTAGAATCAACGACCAGGTCATCGTCCGACTGAAATGGGGCCAGACTGAATACAAGGGCCGTTTGATCAGTGTCGACTCATACATGAACGTTCAGCTCTCTGAGACTGAGGAGTTTATCGATGGGAAGAGTACAGGGACACTGGGACAGGTCATGATTAGGTAGATAATATCGACGCCTACCCAGGGAGACTAGCTAATTTCGATTACAGGTGTAACAATGTTCTCTGGATCACTGCGGCGAATCAGGACAAGTCGGAGGATACGGCGATGAAGGAGTAACCGATCACGGCGGCATTCTATGCAGGATTGAGCCACCACCGCGACCAAGGAGTCACTATTCCTATTCCTGCCAAACCCTGCGTATCTAGAACCTGCCAGCGGATGCAATATATGAACTGGCAGAAGAACCGCTTCGGATGAGCGCAAAATATCCAAAAGTTTAGACTTTATCTGCGAGATCGAAAGGCGAGTACACAGCCTTGACCATTCAGCAAGGTACATGTACTTATGCTAAACATCCGATATCAAAAGTGGCTATTGCCTTCAAATCGCATTCTGAATCCATATATTCCTGAGCTGTCTCGAACGACAGCAGTTGAAGGTCTGCAGTGTTCAGAGTCAAATCTGATAAAAAGAGCAAGACTTGGCATTTAGGCTTGGCATAATCAAATGTACTCCACGGTCCTGAAATCATAAATCAACAAGTAGCTATATCATGATAATATGGTGACGTGCACGACTTAAGATGAAGCTAGAGGCCCGTTAGTGTCCTCTCCTTAGATAATTACAATTGCGTGTACCATAGATTTCTCCCAAATTCAGCAGCACCTAATTTTGAGATCCCGAACACTGCGAGCAAACGTCAACTTCGCTAACCTCATAGCCTATCAATCCCTTTCCATTGATTAAATTAAACTGTTCGATTAAGTGCTTGAGAAGGACGCTATACACGCCGACAACCGTAATAACGACAATACAACAACAAGAACTACCGAATACTTCCTGTCTATGACATATTCATCCTGCTGTATAGTATAGCCTAAAGGCCTAAAGTTATCTGTCCGGTCGTGCCCTAAATAGGAAGAGATATCTCTGCATCCAGCCGAAGAATGAGACCGTGCAAACTGTGTTGTATGGCGGGATTCCTGGTAGCACTGAATAGATCCGGGCTTTGGCGCTGCTATCGATATCGCAATGTGGAGATTCTCACGCACCAGGCCGATCCTAAATTATATGTAGGCGAGCCCGCAATTTGGAGCTCCTACAGGCTTCAACGGCGGATATCGTAATCCATTACAAGACTCCAAAATTCCTTTATTTTCTGAATTATGGTGATAAGTAATTGGCGGCATGCATATTTCGCTCCTATGATCTTTGTGAGTTTTTCCGATTCCGAAGATATTTGTCCCTTGTTGAGCCATGGGAGGGAGACCTTTAGCGAGAATGCTAAGCAGTCAGGGTGCTCCCAGCTGCATGGTTAATCGATCCAGGGAGCTAGCAGTGCAGCATAAGTTGACGCGCGACGGCGGGTATCACGAGACAGAGGGTCCAGCCATCTGAGTGGCCGATGCGGTAAGAGGAATGAAGTGATCGAGTTGACGTATTCTAATTATGTCCGGAATACCTGGGATGCCACGACTGCTAGCTTAGCCGACTAGAGCTGTCCAGTAGACCGCCCCGCAATCCCCTTCTCATCCATTTCCTCCATCTTGACTTCCTCCCTCAACTTTCAATCATCAACCACCAGCATATCCGTTGCCCTGAGCTCTCGGTCGTCATAGTGTGGCGACTAGACCTAGTCGGCGGCTTCAGCTCTCCTGCTCCCCCTGTTGACCTCAGCCGCATTCCAAGTGGCCGCAAACCTCTATCAACTTGTCGCCACTGTAAATTTGGGTATTATATATAAGGGTATATCCCATTCGCTCGTTCCGAGGTCGCTTGGTGGTTATCTGCAATCGTTGTTAGCCACACTATTGGCCCGCAACTCAGCCACAGAAGTCCTGGAACCAACGCCAATCCGTTATAAACCATGCATCTAAATGCATAAGCCTAATCCTGAATTCTGATATATATTCACTATCAGGTGAGGATATTATTTTCTCCCTTTTTTTCCGTATTGCATCTTTGAGGTTCTTTCTTTCCCGCTGCTGCTATTGTTGAAGGTTCGAGTTTTGCGCTAATTAGTGTTCGGTGCAATTCCACCGTAGAATTCGCAGGGGACGTTTGTCACCAAAGACAACAAGCGAATCGTAGATGTTTATACAACATCACAACCACGCTGCCAAAAGTTGCATTTATTTACTATAGCGGTTAGCTGTCCTCCGGTTCGATATCATAATCAAGGCTTCGATCAACCGTCCTGGCATTCTGTCCATATAGACCGTCTCTTCCAGGAACCCAATTCTCCCTCACTTTTAAAAAACATCCCTCTCTATCAACATGGCTCGAGTGCGCATATAAACCTATTGCAACAGATATATCATCCTTAAGCGTTACAACAGTAATATTTCGGGGATTCTGTGCTCTAGAGCCAAGTTTACTAGCATCATATATCCCCACTTATTTTTACGCCTTTACCGACTATATTCTCATCAGAATGTCATCTAAACGCCGGGGCAAAGACGCCGTGATCGTTATCTCATCATCTCCTTCGCCTGAATTTGCTCCTTTAAATTCTGACAGCCCTATACCTGCCCAATGGGGATTTGGGAAACTTGGAGAAGCTAGCTTAGCGCTCCCCGAGCCGATTCTACCTGAAATAGAAATGCAAGAGGTGGCTCGCATGGAAGCCCAGAATCCTACCCTTGACGACTGTCTTGCTGCTGTAATCAATCTCTTCCCTGAGATTGATCCCGATCACGTCAAAGCTCTCTACGAAACACACACTGCCGTTGAAGGAAAGCATATTGTGGAATTTCTAGCAAACCAATTAATCGAAGCAAATGGCCAATATCCCAAGGTCAAACGTGAAGACAGATCAGCAAAACGAAAACGAGAGCGAAGTCCCACAGACCTAAACGAAACCGAGTTGAACTCCAAGTACGACTACCCCGGGCGACCTCCACCTGGCAGTCCATATCTAATCTTGAGGTGAGTTGTAGTTCAAAGACCTTAAAATACTATATGGAGTTACACCGTGTTATCAGCTGTAGACTCCTTCGTTATTGAGGATAACAGTCTTTTATCGGCTCTTGGGATTATAAATCGAAAGATAAATAACAGCAGACCGAAAGACCTCTTAGCCCCACCAAAAATCTCATCTAGTGTTACTAATAAACTTGCGAAATTCTCAGTCGGAAGCTCTTACGCAACTCGTTCCCATTCATCCCAGCCCAGTATATCGAAATGATTTTAACTCAGAATCACAATCACTTGTACCCATCATACAGATCATTAGCTCAATCCGAGGCCAATTATGATAACAATTTGGACCCTCCTTATAAGATACTTATGAAACCGAGAAGAGCCGTTGCCGCTGATGTGATAGCTCAAGAATTTGCGACAATGGAACCAGAAATTCTTGCGAACTTCCAAGAAGAATTTGCAGCGGCAAAGAGATTATATGAAAAAGCTACGAGTGAGTTTTCTTAGGGATTTATATATATTCAGGAATAAACATATTAACTTAAACTAGGGAAAGGTCGTAATCAAGCCTCTATCGTGGCTCGGACTGCACGCTCAGCCGGTGGTCCTCCTGTTAGTACTGCTGAAGCAGAGTTGTTCGAGTGGTACGAGGATCCCTCAATTCCACCTGCCGAAATCTCGCTAAAATGTTATTTAGTCAATGCTGCTTTGCCGAAGTCTCCTTTATTCAGTTAACCCAGTGCGGTGATGGCCACTTGTTTTGTATGGATTGTGGGAAGCGAAATGCTGAAACAGAAATTGGGTATCAAAAGTATAAGCTGTTATGCATGGACGGATCTGGATGCCGAAAGGAATTCCCCTTAAAAGAAATTAGAAGGTTTTGTAATGAGAAAATGCTGGAAGCTCTAGAAAGATTGGAACAAAGAGACATGCTACACCAAGTAGGTTGCCCTTGGGCCCCACCAATCCGTGCGAAAGTTAATAGGGTATGTGCGCTACAGGCCAACATAGAAGGCCTATCGGAATGTCCATTCTGCGATTTCGCCGCTATCCTTGCTCCAGTTGAGGATGATAGAGAATTTCGATGCATGAACCCCGATTGCATGACGGTTAGCTGCAGACTGTGCAACAAGGCCACTCATATTCCGTTGACTTGCGAGGAAAACTCAAAAGAGGAAAGTCAAAATCTAAGAAGGAATGTAGAGGAGGCAATGACTGAAGCGCTTCTTCGCAAGTGCGGGTGGGTTTATAGCCACGATTCCTTAGATCAGAATATATGCTTACTAACTCTTGTTAGTAAATGTGGATTGGCCTATGTCAAAGAGAGTGGCTGTAACAAGATGTAAGCAATATAGCATCCTCTAGGTATACTGAATTTAGCTAACATTTCTTAGTATCTGTTCTCGCTGCTCCGCTATGAATTGGTAAGTACTAAAGATCTCTCGGTTTGCAAATAGATCAATACTTACGTACTTGTCAATCAGTTATTTGTGCTCCAAAGTAATTAAAGATTACAAGCATTTCAATGACCCAAATAGAGGAGGGAAGACGGGTAACTGCCTCCTCTTCGACAACAGTATGTTCGAAATCTCGCCAACTTTGGATCAGCTGTAGCTAATACATATTTCTAGCCGATGAACGACATCACAACGAAGTCCAAGCTGCGGAGCAAGCTGCGATCGCTAAAATTCGAGCTGAGAATCCAGAAATTTCCGAGGAACAAATGCGAATCCAACTATCAAAGGTTGTTATAGATAGCGAACGCCAAAAGATTGAGGAAGGTAATCGGCGGCTTGGTAATAACAACCCCGTCATAGCTCAACCAGGTAGACGACCGGTATTGCCCATACAGCCTAACATACCGGTTCAACAATATGGACAATGGCAACACCCACAGCTTGTACAAGCTCCACAACCTATTCATCAGGTAATATACCATCCTGTACCGATTCCCATACAGCACATGATGCAGGTTCCAGCAGCTGCATTCCCTCATTTCCCTGGATTTCAACATGGACCCCCGATTTTTCCACAATTGCTAAGGAATCCGATCATCCAGGACCCGCCAATCCCAGTCTTAGGAAACCCTGTTCCCTTCTTGGGCGGGAATGTCAATGATGTCCAACACGCTGGGCTAGCTAATCAACCCTTGAAAATTTTCCAAAGAGTTCAACAAGTCGCAAATCTAATCCCAAGACCACATGCCTTTCAAATCCCACGACTAGTCCCACCGGCCGCAAATTTACTTGCCCATCTTCAAATGCAAAACCCTATTATGCACCCCAATCCGAATCATGAAATTGTTCAAAATCCCCCTGGGGCTGTTGCGGGTGCAGGTAACCAAGGATTTATCCAAAGAAACTTTAATGCTGGCGGGAACCGACTAGTCAGAGGCCGTAATATGCTCCGTCGTCACTATAATGTTAATGAACCCCAAGTTGCCGCCATAGAAAATAATCATGATATTCTGGGGATGATGGCTGCGCCCGCAAATAATAAACCGGAACCAATCTCCCCTATTAGAAATCGCCCCGCGAAAATTGCAAAGCGAAGATAAACGGCAGAAACCATTGCCTTGCATTTTTTTCCCGTCTTATTTCCTGTTTTCTCTCTCGATTCTACCTTGGAGGTATCAATAGCATAATATAGCATAGCAAGACTAACCGTGGTACTTTAAGTTTAGATGCCCTAATTTTTCCATCTTTATCGTTCCAAAAGAGACCCTCCGCCTCTGTGTTAATCCTTCCGTATATCGCGTGAATCATGAACGGTAGATCAGTTGCCCATCTGTGCATCAATGTGACTATGACAATTTACTTGCCCGCAAACTACCTCGCCAGTTGCTCATATTTATATTGAGAGGATTAGATGATTTGTTATCAGTTTGTTGTCATGCACAATTAAAGGACGGGCTTTTTTCTCACATAGTTAGTATATGAAGCATATAATCCTCATTTATATTAATGAATCAATATATCAATTATACTGAATTGAAATACACACTGATAGGCTTACCTACACCAAACCTACGCTAATACAATATTAAATACGTTAATACAATGCTCAGAAATTTTTTTTTCTAAAACTCCCGATAATGTTAACCCAATGAAGGGGTTCTTAGACGCCCTTCCTCCCTTTGAAATAGAGCTTGATGATACCACTTGCCCAAATTCTCAAAACTGTCTAAATGGTGAGTTTGAGAGCCCAAAGCTATCCTTAGGAATTTCGCAAGACAAGCGTTTTTAAAGTTATGGATAATATATTTCTTAGTATATAGCGATCTTAAAATAATAAATATTCATTGCTTTAATAAAACTAGTTATAATATAAGGTATAATACTGAAATTCAGCTCTACTATAATTTATAAGACGCTTTGCGGTTTAGTGAACATTGGACGATATGATCGGCATCGTCATCAGTCGGCTCACTTCCACTAGAGCAATAAAACTTGGTACGTATGCAGAAAATTGGCCCCGGAACCAGACACCTTCCAAATTGTGTCCCTTCTTGGAGTTTAGGAACGAGACCACACAAACCCCTCCGATAAATTTTTAACACCAATACAATAACACCTCACGAATGCCACAGTCTCCAAATTAATACCGTACACGCCTGCTTTTCTATCCAATTTATATTAATTATAATTTAAAGGCTCTATCGACGGCCTCTTTGGTGGAGAGTCAAAAAGAGAAATTACGAAACATAAAATGCCCCGTATCCCTTGTACCTCCAGGGCTCCAGCAAACAAAAAGAAGAAGAAAATTACAAAGTTAGCATAGTATATAAAACTCCTTGAGCTTTGGTACCAATCCAAAAGTCAAAAAACAGCAAGTAAGATGAGTGTAACCAAGAGAAGAATAATCGCAATGCATAGCAAAATTATAGAAAACAGTTGCCGACTGTTAAAGTGTCCTTCCAGTGCCAAGTTTGCAAATGTAACGAAGAAGATGATGGCGGCCGTTGTAAACAGTGTGACAGCTGCAATTCTCAAACTCTCAAACTCTCAGCCTTTTTCTGTATCCAGAATCCAACAACTACCACCGATGTCGACCCGGCTACCACGCCGGCCAGCAGCGCAAATCTCGCTACTTTGGATGGAATTTTGTTTTTAAGTCTTTGTTTAACTAGAATTCAATTATATTAGCCTAATGTTAATTATACTTTCTATATCTAGAGATATGATTATCTTTCGCCTCTTTATTTACACTTTTTATGGGGCTTTATGTATAAACTATTTTGGCGTTTACACTTACAAGACTGTGCGGCGTCCCACATTGCCTGCGGAAAATTAGCTAGGTTATTCCCTTAGACTTGTGCCATATTTGTTTTCGATGCTGCTACTTTTTGGTTTTAAAACTAGGTAGAATTAGGCATGGGCGTTTATTCGACCGTCCTGAGAATGGATAATAGAGGGTATACGGTACTTATTTCAATTGATGGATATTTATCGTATACGCTGCTGACAAGTATTGATCGTAGTCCGATTGATATCTAGTATTCTTTGGGATGTTTAATGTATACTATAAATTGGCTGTTTGTAGTTGCCTTTCGGTAGGTGCGGTTTACTAGGAATATATTATGCTTGAGACTACGATTTAAGCTTGTAAATATGGATGTATTTTTGGAGGGATTTTCTTCACTTCGATTGACCATAAAGCAAGTGTATATGATCGTCCACCACTGTTCAACTGTTGTATAGCTATCATTTCATTTTTTCGATGGGTAAAGAATGCAAAAATAAATACCAATAACTCAACACTGGAGCACCCCGATATTATACCGTTACACATGTTGCTAGGATACCCGCTAGCTATACGATACAGAGCTTAAACATAATCAGGGCTCCATTTTTCGACCTCAAGATGGCACTTGCTTTTCAGAAGCACAAGTACCCGGCCACGAACCCGTTGTAATATTAACTTCCTTCAAAAAGAACTCTCCAGGATGAAGCACTTCCACTTCTGCTGGGTTTGCGTTATTCTCATTCTCATCAACCCAATTTCTATACCCACTCAGCTCCACGGCGGCCAAATTGGTCCACTCCACGAACGACTTAATATTATGAGGAAACTCGTAGCGAAAGAAAATTTGCGGATCAGCGAGACCAGGTACCGTGCCGATAATCTTTGGTGCAGGATAAAACGTCTGCGAGGGTCCCCTATTCTGAAGTGTTGGTGTTTGCGGAAGCTGCGTGGATAGTTTGTAGATATTAGAATATGAAGGGTAAGGTGGTCTGGGTCCGGCAACTTTCTCCAGGGGCACCGTTGGATGAGTGATATTTAGAACCACTGAATCTTTTGGGGGATTGTCCGTAGACCCTGGGGTACCCCACCCGAACCCTCGGATTATAATCGAATATGCACGTTCGCCACCATGGGGATGATGGTACCGACCCCAATCCGTTTGCGCCGTCCATGCTAGAGTTATAGAGTTGAGACGGAAAGAGCCGCCACTTATTGCACTGAAACGGTAGCGGGGCGCAACGTATTTATTCGTATAGTTGTCGAATTCGAAGTCTTGGTCGGCGCGGTAGAAGAGGGAGCGAGGGGTGTAGGTTTCTTCCTTTGTGAAGTATTTGCTGTAGTTACTGTTCGGGGAGGACCAGTTCCACGATGCGCCTGGTATGCTCTCACGGGAGTAGGAGCACAGGGTATTTTGAAGACAGACTGTACTTGAGACTGTAGTGTTGCCTATAATGCATGCGAGGTAGGGAAATTTCTGAGGACAGTTGTACGGTCTCCATCTAATGTCCCAGTCGAAGTTATTGTAGGCGGTTGATTGCTTTGTGTCGTTCGTTAGAAAGTCATCTGGGGCATCGCGGAACTGTTTTACGTCAGCGCTTGGATTTATGAAATAAGAACTAAGTAGCTCTTCCAAGATTTGTGATATACTATAAGTTAAATAAGGATAATATAAATATCTTACATTCAAAAGTTTGTCGCATGAAGAAAAAAATGATGATCCTGAAGCTGGCATCGACCTTATCAGTAGTAAACCAATAAACCAAAAGGGCAGAAGCCCTCTGGAATCCATGTTCCCTTAGAATTTTGAATAACAGATTGTGGTGCCGATAGTAGGAATTCAAGCAACAATTCAATCAAAAGGTAGGTGATCTTGTCTATAATCTCATGCAAGCAGCTATTGGAACGGGCTATGATTTTTCTTCGTGAAAAATTTGAAAAATTTTTATTCTACCGCTTCAAAAGCTATTTATTTATAGATATATCGATATCTAACTTTGGAGTAGGTTGTGAATATAACAGGCAGTAGAACGGACGTTCTGTGCAATTATAACGCCAACAGAACGACAACTGTATTGCCATATATATAGATGGCTACTAGTCCTTCCCAGTATGTCCTCCTAATACCCGAAAGGTGGTCTCGAAACCAGACACCTGCCAGATATCCGAAAGGCTCCCCGCGACGAATTATACAACTATACATTGCAACGTGTTGGTGTTGCTATTTTTTGTTTCATACAGTTAATTTTACTTGGGCTGTTGAAACTTAGCTTCTATGGAGCATCATCCACGAAACAAGGGGTTCTAGAACTCATAAATTTTGATGTTAGTATACATTGTAACGATATATCTACCGCAAAAGAGAAAAGCCTGCCGCGCCGCAGGATGAAAGGAATGGTGTCAGAGTGCACACCCATACACATGCACCAAAGGCTCAAAGCGATGTTGATGGAATACAACACCGTGTCATCTTATTTACGGACTGCAACTTCCACTTCACTACATAATCCGCCTGTAAGGTTCATATTATTTTGTTATTTTGAGATTAGAGGTAGTTATCCGGGTTGGTGTTGCCAAGTCGTCTGCAAAGAGCTCGGTAGAGTCACCTGACTTTGCATCAACGAACTGGGACTAGTCTGTACAACGACAGCCTTCCTCAGCGGTGATGACGAATCAAGAACGACATCAACCTTCTTGCTTTCGCGTGGTGTGAAAGCTAAAACACCAAACAAACTACATATTGATATACTAGGATCTCTGGTCTAGATCTAAGATCTGACACCTCTCCAGAATGGCGACCAACCCCCTCGATCGTTCAAATATCTCCAAGATAATAACAACAAGCTTGGGGGGATCAGATGAGAGCCCCGCGTCCAGAGCCCCACTTCGCAGCGCAACAGAAGCTGTTGCGGTTTTTGCACACGCGTGTATGATTGCCGTAGACTTCAAGCTACTAGGATTTGACGAAGAGGATAGGATAGGTAGGATCCGAGCATCATTTTTCATTTTTTCATTTTTTTTTTTTCCATTATAATTCAGCTGCAGTCCTTAATATTAACGTGACGAGTCATATGATAGACGAGGCTATTGAATCTAGTTCTCTGAAACCCCTTCCATCACAATGGAACACCTCAACATCTTCATTTGGTTTCCGCTACTCGCACAACCAATCTGCTATGAAATTCCTAATCAAAGTTAATAGATTAGGTGGCAAGATTGTCATAATGGCGTTAGGAATCGGGGATGACAAGACCGCTACGATGGAGATTATCTCAAAGGATTGGATATCCGAATCTTTCTTTGCGGATGACGCGGGAGAGGGCAAACGTCCCGTTGGGGAAGCTTACATCTCGCCGTCAAGGCTGAGTGATTTGATTGCTACTTTTAAATCAAGTATCATTCAAAGGTTAGTACCAGGGTTACATAAACCAGGGTACGAGGAGGCGGCAGAGGCAGTTAGCTCTGCTGCATCGAGTTCAGGTCAGAGAAGAGAAGGGACAGGTAGACCACCACCCCCGCCGGGGATGCAGAGACCCGATGACTACAATCCTCTGCGGATTCCACCGAGAAACCCTCGCGGATCTTTTCCAGGAAACCCAGACGACCCGCCAGGATTTGAGGACGAATATGAAATTAATCGGCCACCTGGGAACCCTTGGGGTTTAGGAGGGAGAGTTGGAGGAGGTAGGAATCCCTTTAGAATTGGAGATGATGACTTGAATCCACCTGGATTAGGTCCAAATCCTCCGTTAAGAGGTCCTTTCTTTGGCGAGGAAGAAGGAAACGGGATGTTTGTGGGACCAAACCATCCTATGTTCGGTGGGAGACAGGGTGGAGGCATTCCTGACCCTAGGTAAGAAAAGTCTTCTCCCTACTTTCCGGGTTTTTTTCTTTGATATTTGGCCGTTTGTTTTAATTTCATTTTGCCACTCGATGGACTGACGGATAGCTTAGGTTCCCACCTGGTTCGAGGTATGACCCTATAGGACCTGGAGGAGGTCCAAGAGGTGGGTTTGGGGGTCCAAGAGGCGGACTACCTCGTGGCCCTGGGGGACCAGGAAGTGGCTTTGGTGGATTTGGGTCCGGTGACTTCATCTAACCCAGTCAACCAGCTAAAGGATCCCTTGTTCATGATGGCACGGATACGGCGAAGAGCGAGGCAACATGGAAAGGATTCGCTTACGGATCTAGCCCCATTTCTATTCACTATTATCTATTCATCCAATCAATGAAGGTATGAGACTATGCCCTTACGGTATTCAATACAGCTAGATGTGTCAAAGTAGTATCTGGTATCGGGTCACTTTCTAAGATAGCATGGGATCGAAGCAATGACAGCCAATCCTTACCGAGAGAGATGTGGAACTAGTTGTCTGTAGCAGCCGTGAATAGAACAAAGTCTCCGTTTCAAGTTGGGTCCCTTCAACTCGCCGTTGTGGTTGCATCTGCTGCCGTTACCAAATCTTGTTTCTATGTCGTGACTAAGAAAATCTGAATCAATTCACATTTTTTCGAGCTACAGCACCTCATTCACACTGCAGCTATCGGAGAAGCCAAATGTGTGAGCTATTTGATAACCCTTGACCGTGCAGCAATCGTGGAGACCGTGCAGCTTGAAATCAATGCCGTTGACTGTAAACCTGGAAGCGGGAGTATCACATTACTTCTCACACAGCCGTGTGGGTTTGTTTCGGCGCTTGCAACTTCATGCGCTACGGTTGAAGGCTAAACCTTCCCTCTCGAAAATGTGTTGTTGGCCAGCAACTCCAACAGCCTCTCGAGACAGCGAAAATAAGGTGACTTGCGAATTAACAACCTCTGAAAGGAATTGGCTTGGAAACTACTATCAAAAAGAGCCGGTATAAGCTACCTGCACAGCCAATATTGTAGACGCAGTAAGTAAGAAGCCTATGTCATCGTATCGAATATCATATTTGTTACATCTCTGCTAATCCTGCAGTAGCAGCATCAGAGCTCCCGCTGGCACCGAAGATCAGCTAGCAAACAAGGCTTTCAAGATTGCGGACCATCCGACTCGCGAAATCAGGAGCTGATTAGATTGGCTGTGGGAACCTGATTGGGTTATTTTGAATTATCAGTGTAGCCAAGAGTTTGGTTTTAAATTACGTATGACGGGATCCTCCATTCCATAAGGCTTGCCTTTGAAGCAATCCACATGGAATGATACATATCTCGCGGGTGGGAATTGCGTCTAGACTAACTTCCAATTCTAAACAAAAGGCCAGGCCTTTCAGGCCCTCTCCATATATTGGAGAACTCACTAAGTGGATCCTTAGTTCGATTCGAAGCTGAGGCCGTGATCAAAATGATAGTGCATAATATGAGGCTCATATCGAGGCTCAACTTTTCTTGGCCAATGATGGATTCCTTCTGCCATGGGTCCGGATTAAGGCTTCTTCCCGTTCAAGACATGCAGCTAGTGTATTTTGCTGCGGTTGCCCCTCCAAATTCCTTGGCTGACAGCGTCGTATCCCCCGCACAGAGCAAGGCGAAATGAACCATTTTGTTTCTTGTTTCGAAGGAAAATCTAGAATACAATACAATGCCTCGATTAGAAAACACAAATTCAACTATCAAGAGAAAGAATTTTCGTTGCAGCGGTCGTCAGCTTTCTGGATAGCCAGGATCTTTTTCCTCGGCGTGCGCGTACTTGTGCTCGTGAAGCGACGCAACACCCCGCATGCACCCGCCCGATTCCCTACCCCGAAAAGACCAGGCAACCAAGTTTTTATGTGATTGCTCGAAATTCGCAAACATGACAGTCGACGCATCCATGGCTTGCATAATTTTAACTTGGATCGCCGGAGCCCGTGTGGCACTCTTGACAGCTTGTATTCATAAGTCTCAAAATGGAGCCCTCTGGGTATCCAACAGTTTCTGCTTCCTGGCGCAGGCCAACTCTGAAGCCAAATCGCGGCTAAAATAGCTTGAGGTGAGGTATATTTCTACAAACTTTTCAAGACGCTTACGAGTTCTATTCATTCAAAATTCTAAATGAAGTTCATCTACATCGTAACGGGGTAATATTCTTGCCGTTCTCAGAAATTAAATCCGGCAACATTCCGAGTATATATTTACCCTTGAATAGGACGGGTTTGAAAAAAACAAAACAAAAAGATGGGGTTGAATATCGAATGATGCTATTTTGAAAGGAACTATTGGTAAAAATATATTAAAATTCTCGCCCTCTCTACAAGTGTAGCCCGCATCATGCACAATTGGTACCGTTCCAAGAAAATTCCCACCATCTGACGCGGTCAAACCCCACCTATACTCCGCTTGTATTGGTACCGGTACCTATATTTTACCGGAAGTGTGGGTTTTCTTTTTGTTTCTAGCCAACATCAATGGGGGCAGGACTCGGACATCCTTTCGGAATCTATATTAATCCCTGTCCGACTTGGAAATAGCACCAATGATCAGTTGATGACAGATGTCGTGAGTCGGTAGACACTCCTGGAAAAGAATGGCTCTCCCGGGAGTATTAGACAATGAAACGCGCATACGAGGAGCGGCATCCTGAATGGAATGTAAAATCAAAAAGCAAAAAAAGAAATTCACAAAAATTGAAAAAATTACAAACCCCACCCGTTACCCATACACCCTGGCTAGCTGGATCCTTGCATTCTATTTGCCCTACAAAGATTTGATGACCCCATGTCCAGCTGAGACCATACGTTTTTCTTTGCATCTCGCGATATTCATATCGATCCTCCACTGTTTGCTCTATCGATCGTGAGACGAGAAATCGTCATTTGTTCGATCTTGATTGACATGCTTCAGGTGCAGGCTGCAATCTGCTTCAGATAATTTTGGGGGGATGAAAGCGCAAACTGGGGCGGCACGAATTGGGAAGTTTTTTCGCTTGAAGGGGGGAGTGTGACACAAAATAAGGGAGACTCGATTGTAACTGGCGCGACAACACAAAATTTCCGCCAGTCACCCGAGTTTTCCGTTCAACGCGAGGTATTGCCCCTTACCCTTAACATCCCAGCATTTTGCAATACGAGTCTGCTAAAGTCGTAAAAAAGAAAAATTGCAATAGCGCTAATGGAAGCCAAGATATTTTATTTCTTTTCGTGTGTGAGCGTCGAGAAGCGACATTTGGCTCTCAAGCGAGTTACTGTTTTCAAACTTGATACCCCGACTTTTCTAGTCAATATGGTGGCCTTTGCTAGGCTCCTGCAGCTGCTGCGTGTGAAATTCATGGTCTCAGGAAGACGTTATTCGATATCGCAAGACCTTTTCCGAAGGTGCTAAAAGGATAAAAAAATACCGGGAGTTGCCTTAAAAGGAGTGTGATATTGCCTAGAGAATACGAGATCTGACCTTACAATGGTTTAAGCCACTTATAAAAAATTCGTTCGGAAATGCAGGCAGAATTGATGTGAAACTTCGAGAATAACTTCAAGGGGGAAAAAGACGTCAATGCGTTGAATAGACTGTTGATAGAGATAACAAATTTTGAACAACCAGTACGCCAGAAATGGTTAAGAAGGACATACAACAAAAGTACATTTCCATAACTTCCAAACATCCATGTGCAGATAATGAAGGATCTTTGCATTTCAAATATCCATTCTAAAAAAGAACGCCAGTAATAGAGTTAAGAAAACGAAGCATACTGAAAAGCGAGTGACTCCGCTGACCAAACTCCAAAAGCAACGAAGAGCATCTGTATGGTAAAAGAGAAAAAGGACAGAAGAAAGAAAAAGGATTATAACAGAACTGTAAGCAGAATGAAAAGGCCTCCCAGATATGACGCCATATGATGATACTCTCGAGTAGATGCAATGAAAAAAGAAAAAGAAAATGGGAGATGATTACAGGAATAACTTTTGCATATGCAGCCAGACCCAGCTAAGGAGTTTTGTTGTGTTTTAGAGACGTTCGAAACTCTAATGGTCCATCTTGAATAGTCTGCCCTGCGTGAGGAGCTGGGTTTCCATTGGTGACCGAGACACAAAGGACGATTTTCGAGAGCTGTATCTTGAAGAAGAGGGGCTCGACTTGATTGATGGGTTTGGTTCTCGGTTTGGAATGACTGGGCTTCTTCTCTTCTTTGGCTTGGTTTTTGGGAAACCAGCTCTCTTGGAGCATCCGTCATCCTCATGCCTAATAGTAAAGTATAAGCAAGTGTGCAGTAAATAAGATCCAGGCGATGGGGTTTTTACCTTCGAAGCGTATCCTTCCGAGCAAACATACTGTTGCAAAGATGGCATTTAAACTCCTTTTTCTTAGAATGGACCTATGAGAAATAAGTGTTAGAAAATTGATTAATGATGTAAATAGGTAAGGATGTGAACATACGCAAGTCTCATGGCGTTCCTTGTCAGTCTTTCTGACAAATGATTTCCCACAAGCTGGAATAGAGCATTGGAATGGCTTTGATCGGTCTGGATTGTGTGTTTCCATGTGGGCCTTGTAATTCCAGATTCTCTTGAAATGTTTTCCGCAGTTATCGACCTGGCAGGTGAAAGCAGCGTCTCCAGCCGTTGTAAACTGTCTCTTGGGCTTACAGATACGGCCACCAGACAAAGTTCTCTGAAGAGCAACAGAAATATCTGGTGGTTGAGTTTTAGTTTCGTTGTTGTGCTGAATGTGAGAATAAGAAGAAGCAGAAGAAAGCGCACCAGAAAGATTAAAAGAATCAACAATATTGTGTGCAGGCACTGCGGAGTCGCTCACGCCCGATGGAGACATCGGAGAAGGGTAATAGACACTGCTATCGTGAGATAATTGGTGCTGCATTGGAATGGCCAGTATATTTGGGCTCATGTAACCCTCCGTGGGGTAAGCGTGAAGGCTATGTTCGGGCGATGGCATAAATTCGTTTCCAAATCCCGTCGGTATCGAGGCAGTATTAACGCCGGAGTATGGGAAATGGAGAGGATCGTCCGGGTAGGTCGAAATATCCAGTTGGAAGTGTTGGGAGGTCCTTGGAGTATTCATATATGATGATGTATCTTTGAACAGATGTCTCTCATCCAAGATACCATAGTCCTGGGGGTCTTCAGCGCTTGAAGAGACTTCGAAACTTGAAGGGCGTCGTTTCGGCATCCCAAGGTATGCGTAGTCCTGAGAAAACGCCAAAGGATAGAGAACCTCAGTCATGGAGATCTTGGGATTGGCAGCGACTTCAATTATGAAGTACACTAGTCCAGGCGCTCAAGAGAGAAAGGAGAGGAAGAGATATACAGGTATATTATTTTTGCTCCGTTATTCTGAAGCAATAATGTATCTGAAGACTTGATACTATGCCGGAGTTAGCAGACGAATCGTCGGCATTTATAAAGACATCTCTGTCAAGAAACTAACCTTGAGTCGGAGTTTCTGACTATATGCTTCTGAAACTGTTGTTCTATCTTAGGTAGGGCTTAGATGCTGTCTGTATCACCGTTTGTTAGTGGGTTTACAAACTACTATTTTACAAGCCCATCACAGAGAGTCAATGCGTTTCAAGTTTTAATTCTTCAGTGTACCGATTTCCTTCGCTGTTGGAGGTTATTTTGAAGAGGAGGAGCCAAGTAATAGTACGATGGGAAAGCTGAAAAAGGGCGAAACTGGTGCTGACGGCGAAACAATTCTGAACAGGGGATTTACTTACGAAACAAAGGGCTATCCAGAGAAACCGAACTGGGACGCTAAAAACTTCCCAAGATGCTAAAAGTACTACAGCTACGAAGCCAGTCTCAGACTAGTGCCTTGAGTTAATGTACAGAGTGTATGTTGTGAATTCGAAACTAGAGCACCAAGTGGCCTCTTAAAGTTGGGTTTTGAAAAGTCTTAAGAACACCCAACAACGTGCGTTTCAAAGTACTCTGATCGTGTATTTATCGAGAGGACTTGAATGAGAGAAATCTGATGTTGTACTCGTTGGTGATGCTTTGTCTCTGTTGAGATTGTGCTCTCCTATGGGATATGTTCGAGTATCGTGTATATACTGGCAATCTTGAAACGGATAACTGATTTATGATGTGTCTACTGTGCAGTAAGAGGCAGTGACCAAGCTGTGGATATGACAGATATGCCTAGGATAAGAAGGCTGTGTCTGTTTTATAATGCCTCCTTGATATTTTGAGTTTCTGTTACTGTTGCTGAGGGGTGACCCAAGTTGTACGAGCTCTATTCAGCTGTCAAGTTAATGCGAGTCAACGTTGTTGTTTTTCAGGTTGCTGTTGTCGTTTACCGTTGTTGAAGCACGTAACTGTTTCGAATGTCGTGATGAATCTGTTGGATATATTGGTGTTGACAATCAAACTGGTCGTTTGCAGTCGAATGTGTATAGGCGAATTTCCCCAGCGGAAGATAAACAATCCAACAATAGATCCAATCTAACAAAAAAAAAGATCGAATCTCTTTGTTAGATTTTAGAAACCCAAAAATAAAGTTATTATTCAGAGTTTGAATAGAAGATAGTAATACAATTTCTTCTAGTATAGTCGTGAGTAGAAATTAGAATCGGATATTAGAACCGACGTCTATAGAATTTGATGTTGATAGTGGATATTATAATTAAGTTGAGGTGGAGAAGATGGCGAATTAAAAGAGTCTGTAATTCAAATGAATTTGAGTAGAGTAGAAGTAGTAGAAAAGAGTAGCCTCGTTGTATATGACAAAGAGTAGCCAGTGTAAGTTAGGCCAGTATGCTTGAGGTGGGAAGGCCTTGATTGTTCCAACGTTCCAAGACGATCCTTTTGAGCTGGTGCGTCGACGGGGGAAAACAAGAAGGCTGCTTTTGTCCTATTGTGCCGGTAGGCGAGTTTTTATGTACTTTTCTGCCGTCAAGTTCGAATGGAGGAAGGGGGGGGTGTCTTGCGAGGAGTATGTTCACTGCCCGAACCATGACAATAATGTACGGTACCTCACAGGGAGCTTCATGAGCAAGGCAAAATTGCTCGGGGTGGCCACTACGGATCTGCGAGTGCCCCCTGGTAAAGGAATAAGCCTCGAACGTTTATGCAAAGGTCGTTTAACTTTTTCCCCTATGGATCCCGGGTAGGGTTGTCGTTCGAAGGATGCTGTCTTGACTAGCCGGGCTGTGAGATGTTATTTGGGAATGGCTCAACCACGGTGGATGTGGATCTGTCGAGCTAGAGTGCCCGAGATGAAGCGCAGCGCGTTTAGAAAAACCAATGTCGGTGTGCCTGTTTCGTTCATGCGATACATCCCTCCGGGAAATAGAGCTTTAGTTTGCCGATGTGCCTGGCAAAGCAGGTTCAAGGCAAAGTCGAAGCGAAAATGGAAAGCGGCTTCGTTTTAACTTCTAATAACTTTCAGAATTGGGCTTAAGTTTCAATTTCGTCCCGTTGGACGCACACCAGCCAATCGCGGCCAAGGCGCAGCATCCGTGGAAGGTCATGTCCTCATCCGAGAGCTGAGGCTTCGAGGAAACCTGCCCCACAACTTGAATTCGTTATAATGCACGCACATCTAAGAAAGAGAGGAGAGAAATAATTCTAAAGAAAAAACCCTTGGCCTGTCTTTGTATCAGTACTCGAGTTTGCTATAGACCCCAAGGACTTTGAGAAAGGAGACGCAAGAGGCGGGCTCTTTTGGGTGTCAGAAATTGGGGCCCATGTCCTCCCATGTCTTCGCTATCGAGATTGCTCAATCAGGATAAAATAAGAGCATGCAGGAGCTGGCTCCAGGCCAATCCCGCTAAAAGCGCACCAGCAAGGATGTTTTCCACGATACAACCTTTGAATATCATAAGGTAGGAGACATTCCTGCGTCTAGTTGACTGGACAAAGTCACTGGTACCTGCGGGGAGACAATGTCTGACTCCCTCGCGCATATCGACTAGCGATGCAATAATTTTTAGGAAAACAGGACGGAGAGGTCGGACTGAGCGGCAGTCGAGGGTACGAATGCGCCAGGACGCAGCTTGGACATTTACATGGGCGTTTTCTTCTGACATGCGACGGAAACAGTAAAATCAAATTTAAACGTAAGCCTCAGCTTGGTGGGAACGCTTGCGCGAGCTGCTAGGGTCGAAAGTGGATTCACTCATTCGAGTACGCCTATGCTCATGCGAGTCCTTGAGGAGGGTCGGATGGAACGGCAAAGTAGAGCCAGCTAGTTTCGGATTCTGTACAACAGAGGGATTCCAGCTGTGGTGGGGCCAGAAGCTCGAGCTGCAAGTGGTCGAGGACCGATCCTTACTTTAGCGACTTTGCGCCAGACGGCGGTACCTTGACAAACCTGTTTTATTTTCCAAGAAAACCCGCTAGCGAATCGCACCTTCCGCAAACCCGCCATCGTCTATGATTTTTTTTTGGTTTCCCGCCATAAGAGCCCACGATTTTAGGCATCCGTGGAGGACTGAGCCGACGAGGATTGAAATAAATCCCTCTTTCCTGCTGAATATCGCAAACCTCCCCAGCTGAAATGGGGAAACTCTGGTCCCATTTCGGAACCGCCGAATTTGCAAATGGCAAGGAAGTCGTCCGCGTTTTAGAAACGAATTTCCCGCGTGGAGCAAAGTCGACTCGCTCGTGTAATTTTTCCCGACTCCGCGCCGCCAATCAAACAAGCGTGATGTGATTTTTCTCGCCAATTAAAGGGCGGAAAAAGATAGGAAGTCCGGAATTCGACCGGCACAGACCTAGCCGGGGAATAGAAGTCATCTCGATATATTAGTGCGACCCGACAGCTTGGTCGGTGTGTCTGAAAACCCTTGGACAAATTTTACGAGCGATGGGAGGAGGTTTCCCCCCTTCCCACTTCTCCTTGGCCTGACAGATTTCCCATTCCGTCAGACTAGTACCTACATAGTCGACTGCCACAGAGTAAGATATCCTAAGATCGCATCAGTGGAGTGAAGTGATTATCTAACGAAAAACTTTATCATGATCAAGCATCAATGTTGGTTTAAAAATGTGATATACGTAGTGATATTACACCATGAAGTGGAGATCCGCTGTGCACTTTGGCACTCGCATTGGTGGTGTGGGACGGTGTGGGAAAACTCACTTGCAACTGTTTATTTTGGGAGCTGGAGGCGGTTAAAAGGTGCAGTCTTCTAAGCGCCCAGGCCTCAGAACCATGCTCGCATGCCTGCAAAAATTGTTTTGGGGGTTTCTCGAACGAGACAAATTTAAAAATGGTGCGCTGGCATGCACGATGTCCCTGAATGCTGACGGAAGACTATTGAAGTCTTGGGAGTTACTAGGGAATCATTTTTAGTTTCTTCATCTCCTTTCGTGCTGAACCTATTAACAATAATGGCTAAGCTGGCTCAAACCCGCTATGACTGGTAACGTTATCGATAAAACGTCGTCAGCAACTCGTCGCTAGAGCGTTCTACGAGTAAGAGGGAGCGGTCAAAGAGCTGGCTGCATTATCAATACGAGGTGCTGCAGTCGATCATGAGGCATTCCCACGACCGCCAATGCAACCAGCCAGCCTCTAAGGGGTGGGTCCGGGGAGTGAAGACGAACATCCTCTCTTGCCATCGGCTCAGGGCGTCCATCCCCGGGCGGTTTCAACATGATTGGCCATGAAGCCGAGGGATGGGGCTTCCTAGGACATGGATCCAGGGCTGAGGGTGGGTTTGCCAGAGGTTTCACAGGTCTGGTAATGTCTGCCCCAATCGCCCAGGCGCTTAAACCAACACACCCAACTCAATTTTTCGGTATATTTTTACACCATCACGGCCTGCATTCCGAGAACAGGAGCGCCGCTTGCGACAGACCGCTTGTATTTAATTGCATTTCCGCTTGCTCTGCGTATGCAAACTTGCATGTACATTTGACATTCACCTGCAAGTAGGTCTACAATGACATTATTGAACTGCAAACAAAGCCTTTGATGCGCCATCGACCTGCAAACCAGTGCGTCCGGCGTCCCTATGCGACCTGTCCTGGTCTAAAGTTAACGCAGTTCGAATAACCCGAACGCACGTGTATGCACATCCTTGAAACAGAAGACATCTCACAATAGAATTCTAGCTGCAAGCCATTCCTTGGCGCAAATAGAATCACGGGTAACCTGTCATCTCGATTCCTATCCCTTTGGCGGGCTCACACGTCGACCAGGATTAGCCGCAACTCATTCTCACCCAACTGCTATATTTAGCAAGGGATACCAAAACGGTGAATCTAGAATTATATACCTTGTTCCGCCGGCTAGAGCACTGGGAAATACTTTTTTGGTTCCGTCATTACGACGGCACGGTAGCAAATCATATTTGCGACCCCAAGGCAAGTTCCTTGCACCTTTTGGCCTCGTATCTTTTTTTTTTTTTTTTTTTTTTTTTTCCTTGTTTCCTCCGGGTGTCCTCGCACGGCTTTCTATCTTTCCGATGAGGCTGCTTCTTGCATGTGCATACTAATAAAAGCCCCTTAACTATGGCCTAATTAGGATATTGCAGCTCGAGGTGGGCTTGCTACTCAGCTTCTAGAGGAGCCAGTTGCCCCGCTTTCTCATCGCTTGTTGAGAACAGTGCTGCACCTAGCGACTAAGGCTACTGCTGCTCGTTGCCCCAAATGGGCTGTTAATTTTGCTGCACTGCCTTTTGAGCGAGCTCGTAGTTTTCCAAATGCTTTGCATGCTGCTGCGTAGAATTTCAAGATGTATTTGAGATATAAACCCAAGGCGTCTTTGGATATTTACAATAAACTTTTTATTTTTTTTTTTTTAATATTTCTTTCAAGGAATCGATAAAGGTAAACCCTGTAGATACATTCATGTAACTCTATGGTATTTCGATCGTCTGAACTCATTCAGATTCCGTCTTGAGCTATCGAGCCCATCCAACCCCCATTTGTCTTGCGCGCGAACCTCTATCCCGTCCCACACATGTCTTTTTCTTTTTTGGTTCCCGTGACTTTTGTCACCATGCAACTAGTGACTTAGCCTTTGCCAAAAGACAGGTACTAGGTATTTGGCATCGGAAGCCGTCCGTGTATGCATGCAGCTATCTCGCAACGAGTACGGATGGAAAACCTAAGGGCTCGCATTTCCGTTGTTCCGTTGCTGTCTATCCCACAAGACCTACGGTTATGAAAAGTGATATATTTGGTTCGCCTAATTATACCTGCTGTAAACAGGTGGTCCCTCAAATCGAACCCCAAACCTCTTGCAGGGTACGTCTAGTCTATCCTTGCCAGATAGCAGAATTGTTTCCACCCATAAATGTCGCACAATATAGTTGGCAGTCGAGAGTGGGGTCCTCTGGCATCCTTAGTCATCTCAGATCACGATCCTATCGGCATTGCTAGCACTGCCATCGCTATTAAATTTACCATCAGGCCGCAATACTAGTGCTTCAAAAAATAAAACAGAAAAGGAAGTCCCTATACAATGAACACCAGGAAGCCCCCTCCCAGAGTGTGAATTTCTCCCGGGGGCTTCCAAGATAACCCGCGAAACACCAAGCTTGATAAAACTAGAAAGTTCCTTAGCCTAGAATTCTACAATGCACCATGATGTATGAGATAAACACTGCCTTCAGTCGAACGAGACAAGGATACTTCGCCTTCTCCAAACTTGGCTAGGCGAAATTTTTGTTTCCTTTCCTCAACCGCATTAAATAGAATTTAATGCCGTCGATATTCTCGCCTATTCATGTCGCTTTTTGCGCCGTTGACAGCTCGGCTTCCATGGAGAGAGCTCGAGGCTGAAACGGAGTTCTCGACCCCTTGTTTTTAGAGCCGCCTTACCAACACAAGATCGGATGTATGTACCAAGCTTTCGCGAAGAGCCTCGATCTTGGAACTTAGAAATACATGTCACTGCCACTTCGGTCATCTCGAAAGGAACGATGTAAGATGTCTCGTAAATCGGAGGCTAGCCGAGAAAGTTTTGCCCTGGCTGGACCGTATAGTTGTGGCATTGCTCTTGTAACGAAAAGCCAAGGTCAGCATAACTAGTCAGAATGCAACAGAACAGCCCCAGCGAAGACCGTTGAGTTTTTGCGTTGGAGTTCCGCCTTAGATGTAGAAACGAAAACTGTAACACAAATACCGTATACTGTGCTGTGCCATGCCATTGACCAATACAATCCATTTCGAAGTCAAAAGAACCTTCTAAAGAACATACGTACCGGCTTCCGCTCATTTTCGTTTGAACCTGCCTTTACACCAGGTGGCACTGCCAGAGTTTTCCGGGGTTTGGTACCGTCTCGAAATGCAGATGCAGCAAGTGCATCTGGTGTACGTCTTGAATTGAACATCGCGCGCTACAACGTCAATGCGTTCAATGCTGCCAGAAAGGCCCCACATACACCCCAGCCATACTGAATTCAATATCAAAAGATAGAAAAAAAACTGTTTCCATTTTTGAATGTATGGACAATCACTGTATTTTTCTGACGTCGGAGATGCCTAGCTAGGCTTTGCAGGCGGCACAGTATAGTATACTGGTTCACTGCAAGACGTGGAAGCCGAAATAGGTACAAGTTGCAAGTGGCGAACTGTGCATATTCCACCGGACTATCCACCGTCGGTGTATTTGCTTCACAAATCTTAGTTTATATTACCAAATCTTAGTTGGAACGACCATACCAATGAAATCATACCAACGTTCCTCTTGTTAAAACCCGTCAACGTGCCGACGTCCCGTATTCGTCAAACCAATCAGTAGGCACAGACGATGCCTCATTTTAAACCTAAGCCCAAACTGTGTCCAATACGAGAACAATCAGCTGTGCGTTCCACATGCATATCCGGCTGTAGTACCTTCAATAGTGGCTCAAGATCTAGCCTCTTTCTACGTGATAATCTCGTTCACACAGCCTGATGGAGAGTTGTAGATCTACAACTATCGTCTTTGCCACAGTAAATATGTAAGCTAGAGGTTTCTGGTACATTGTATCCTCCTCTTCATCAATGAACGGAAAGAGCCGTTGAACGAGAAGGTTGGATGTCGCAAGACAAGATAACCAGAAGAGCTAACAAAGAACTGTGAGGACATGCTCGATTTTCTATGGTGAGGACAGGCTGTACCCCCCAAAGCCCTGCCCGACTTGTCTGCTCAACTTTCCTCTTACTTTCTAACACTAACATTTTCCAAGCATGACTAGGGAAAACTACCAGAAAACGGCTCGTGCGGGAAAGAAAAAAAGGAACTCAAACTATTTCCAACGGGGCGAATCAGTCCACGGGACTCTGATTGTCCCAAGCTGCAGGTTGCTCTTGTGAGTATGGTATAATCTATCTCGTGCCCACTAGCCGGCCTTGCTCACCCATTCGCAGATCCACGTTCGATCCTCCCCCTTCGATATCGGTGTCTCCCTCGGCCTCGAAGGTATAGACCCAGTGCATGCCGGGTTATTATTCCTTTGAGAGGCAAAAAAGGAACACGCCATAACGTACTCCGGCCACGTTCAACAAGGTTAGAGGACGATAGAGACGCCCTATCCCATGTCAATAAGTTCTTCTCCCCTGTTAGAGCAGCCTACCGTCTATTTTCTCCTTCTGATTCGAGGAAATCTAGAATGTGGGTCATAGAACCGTCCAGTCCTACTACTTTTCCTGAAATAAAACTTTAAGATGTATGTCTTTTCATGGCTTCCGGTTGGGCCAGCTGATCAACGGTTGTTCTCCCTAGTCATCTGCAGCCGGTCGTCTCTATTTTATCCCCCCTACCTTGAGATTGCCAACTTCCTTTTCGTACCTCTCCTCGTATCCTTGGTGTCCAGCGTCTGGCAGCTGAGACAAATATTCAGACGCCTCGTCTCATAATGTTCACCGTCGAGCAAGCATCCTCTAGGCCTCTAAAATATCTATAGCTATCTGCACCAACAAGGATATATTTACCGCTCTCGTGAGAGAAAATAGAACCAAGAGTGAACAAAGACCACCCATGCATATGCAGGTGCTATCCTTTCATTATCCCGTTGATCATGATCAGACCCCCCTTCCTGTTCCAAGCCCTTCAATCTTCTAGCTTGCCTTCCCTGGGGATCCCTCTTCCCCCTACCCTGAGATGATACCCTCTCCCCGAGCATATCAAACTTCGGACTATTTTCGACCCCGTAGCCTTCTCCTTCACCCTGTGTCGAAACCATCATGGAATCCTTTGTACCAGTACATCCATCATCACAGCCGGTTTTTCTCCATAAAACCGGAGAGAAATCATATGCAAAGGAATCCTTTGACAATCCGCGCGACTACCCTAGTAGTTCTTCCGAATGATATTGACGTGGCTAAATGGTAGCCGCCAGTCCAGTGGCCAAACAGTTGACATTTCGAATTCGAATGCACAGTAAAAGAAATCAACCAATTAGGCTAGGCGATCGATGATACTAGTATACTAGCAAACCTTAAGGCACAGATATCATTGCAAACGGATATCCCGTATATTGAACGTTGTACCTGGAAATTTCGGAAGAACGGGTCTTGGGATTTCTCGCGAACAGTTTTGTCCTTCCCGGCCCTCTTAGTCTAGTCGGTTTGGTTATTCGATGGTAGTTGGTAGAAGCTTCTTTCATGGTAATGACTCAGTCTACCTTTCATCGATGTTGCATATAACATATGTGTCTAAAAGTTTAGTGATATCGTGTCGTTTTAGTCTTGACCTCGTATACCCTTATCTTTGAGTTTCTTTCACTTTCCTTTTCGATCTCATGATCCGGGCTGGATTTTAAACTTCCATTCCTGTTTGGCCTAGTATGAGTCTTTATATCGACTTGAGTTGGCCTCATCGATTCCAACCATAGCTAAGCGATGCCCGCGATCTTTGATACAGATAGAGGGTTAAGATTACGAATGGCGAATAGAAATATAGCAACAATAATAATAATAATGGTACATCTCAACCACTATGTGTATATCCTACACCTTCATGTGCGTTCAACCAACATATGTGTACTTAACAAAATGCAACAAATCTTGCAAAACCCAGATGGTAAAACTCGCTTGAACACCTTCTGATCACTGAGAAATCCAATCTAGTAGCTTATAGCTTACCTTGAGACAACAGATGTCTCTTAATCGATTATCTATTCTTCTTGCCTGTAGAACAGAAAAGATGTCATCCCCAACCATCGACTCAAACCCCAGTCGCTACACTATTTTCCATCTATATATGCACCTTACTTGGAGCTCTCTCCTTCATCTCCAGTAGGCTGACCCTTCGCTAGTGCTTCAATCCCGTCCATCCTCCTCATTAGCACCTCCCTCAAGCTCTCTACTTGCGCTGTCAAGTCTCTCAAAGTCACCAACCCGCTATCGACATTCTCCTCCTCAACAATCCCTTCTACTTCCTCCCCATCCGCGACCACATACTCCATATTCCTCCGCTTAGGGAACGGACCAGTCCCAGGCGTTGGGGGCGGCCGATCATGATGCGCGCCGACCGGATCTTCATATTTGTTCCCCATCAGAGCTCTCGCCTGTGTTCTCAAGTCCTTCTTATCCACGCCAACCTTGAGCGAGATGTTCTTAAAACTTCGCGGTCCACCGCCAATTGTGAAGACTCGTTCTCGGAGACTGTCGCCACCATCGCCTCTAATCCGTTCGTAGAGCATAATCACAGCGACTAATGGGAAATGCGTGGCCTTTAGGAGTCGGATCCGTAGCGCTCGTAGTTGATGCGCTGGGAGGATTATTCTCAAGGGTCTTACGGCGAGAGAGAGGAGGTTCAGTGGTGGTTGGAAATACGTTAGACGGCTAGAGGAAGTGGCAGATTCGAGGACAAAGGTGGAAAACATGAATAGATACTCCTCCCTGTATTTATAGGATATAATTATCAATAAAGACGCTGGTATATTGGGAATTCGTTAGAATTAAATAAAAGGCATACCTGGCGTTGCTCATGACCACAGTCAAGGAATTGCTAAGCAAGGAAATAAGTGAAGTGATAAGGAGGATATTCGTCATCGTAACGAATATCAACTATATTCCACATATTAGTACTGTCTTAACAAAATCGCGGAATTTCAAAGTTCTTACCATTAAAGGCGCCCCGAGGACAGGCGATATCTTTTTCATCATATCCTGATTACCCATACTGTTAATAAAAATACCGTTTGACCAACTGGCGTCCAGGTGGAGAGGGTAAAACTCACAAATCCCACATAGCTACTGCCAAAAAACACCTTGATCAATAGCCATGTCATCTCGCCCAATGTAAAGCTATCTCTTGCTAGAAGTGTAAATGTTGTCAAAAACCCCAAGTACAATATTATCACTAATGCCAAAAACTTCAGAAAGTCTTTCGTCATCTGCCGCAAAGCCGGCACCAATGTTCCAAAAAATGGCGTCAATGAGAACAATGAGAATATCCGCGGCAGCAACAGCAGTGCCTCTAAGGATAATACATCGAACGAGGTGTTTATCAAATCAGCATCATTCCTCGCTAAGCCCACCATTCTAAATATGAAAAAGATGGTGTATATAATGATAATGAGGATGTCTGCCCATGACCACAGGTCCGCCGTATAAAAGAGCGCCCCGGCATCCGTAATTTGGCTGACCTCTTCGTAACAAAAGCTCAAAAACATAATGTTGAGAGACCATTCCATCAGGCTGACCCTCAGCATATCTCTCTCCACAAGAACGCCATAGTATAATGCCAAGAAAACTACATTGAATAGCGCCTCGAAGACTTTCTGGTACCGTGGTACGCGGAGGCGACAATACGGATCCGCACGTTTAGGGTTATATAGCGATGCATGCTTCTCAGACGTCGTCCGGAGGTCCTGCCAGAAGACGATACTACCGTCCCAGATGCCATTGACAACGTTTTGGACGGTTCTCTGCGACAAGAATTTCTTGGCATCGCAAACCACGGCGAGTTCGAGAGTAGAAAGGCCAGCAAAGGAGTGATTAGCCGGTGTGCCGTCGAGATCTCGGGTGTAGGAACTTTCTAGGAGCGGGCTAGCTTCGTCTATTGCGGATTGGCGGCGGGATACAGAGTCCGATCTTGAGTCGTCGGGGATCTCGTAACAGAGGTAATCGATCACTTCGGTGAACTGATTGAGGTGAGCGCAGAAGCGCCAGGCGACAATTTCGGCAGCGTAGCCGCGAGATTCGTTGAGACCGCGATCGTCATCTTCGCTAGCAAAGATTGCCTTACAGCAGAGAAGGGCGGCGACAATTGCCGGGTGGTGGCAGTTGTGAGACAGCGAGGTGATGAGGGGCCGCAGACGACTAGAGAAGGTTGTGGTACGGAGTTGTTCAAAGGTGAACGGGGTATCGATGATTTCCACGAAGTAGGTTTGAAGCTTGTATATCTGATTGTAGGTTTTCGGGGGTTAGCTTTAAAAATAATAAAAGTTTCTGCTTTCGAGCTGGAGATCATCGACAGAGGATGTCGCAGAGTTTTTGCAGATTAGAGATTGAACTTACAAGTTCGCCAAGGTCCTCGTCCTGGCCGATTTGGATGCCCGGACCTCCTTTCGCAGCGGCGGCAGCCGATGATTCAAAGAAGGACATTGTAGTTGTTGGTGTTAGGCGACACGCATAGCATCGTGAGGAGAAACGAAGGAGGGGTGGGGGGATGAGAAGAGGTCACCAGGAAACTAGCCATCTTGAGGCAGGCCAATTCGATGGAATGCTGTGGGCCCAGTTTGTGGGGAAACGCGAGCAAACGAAATGCGCGCCCTTTAGCCGACACGCTAACCCCGAGCTCCGACCATCTATGACATCAATTATCTAATCCATTGCGAATTTCTCTAATTTTTTATCTACGTCAACAATCGCATATATATCTTTAGGTATATGTCTATATATGGTAAGGTAGCCGGATCGGTCAAGTGTAAACATTTCATTGTGTTCTACTGTGTTTCAGCAGACCTTCCATCTAGTTATGTCCATAATCATCCATCTCGACTATTCCGCATCAGTATTTCTGGTATATGCCCTATATCGACATCCGCTATCATCGTAGTATCCGTAGTTTGCTTTTGTGTATATATGATTTTCGACTTTTTCCGTTTACATGCAACAGCTTTTCGCCATTTTGCGATTTTGAGAAACAAACTAAAACATAACCCATTTAAACAAGAAGAGAAAAAGAAAGACATTGTTCGCCATTCATACCACTTAAAAATATGGGTATGAAATAGCTCTTGCCGGAGTTTTATTTTCTCACCCATCGGCATTCAAGTAAGCTGTAGCTTATTACGCCAATAACAACTATATTAGGGAAAGAAAATTGGTTAAAACTTTACTTCTGTGTCTACTAAGGTAGTTCAGAATACTCACATCGATATCCAAGCCCAAGGCCCGCAAGAACAAATTCGTATTCGCCAACTTTTGTTGTCCCATCTCCTGTGGTAAAATCTTGCTTGCCTGCACGTTCTCGTTTACTCGGTCCCTAAAATACCCTTCGTCAGCAAGTGCGCCGCTATCCAACGGGCGCAAGACGTTTCAAAACTTACTTCACAGCCCCGACCATCTTCTGTTGTTGTTCCATATTTGCACCAACTGCCATACTAGCTAAGAACTGCCACACATACATATCATCCGCCTGCACCCCATGCGGCGGGAAAATATCTAATAGATGGTCTTCCAAGATCGAAAATAATCGATCATAGGTCTGCGTCCACTTTGTAACTTCCACTTCATCCGATATCCCTGCTTGTTTGATAATCTCGGCTCTGCTTGTGAACATCGTCAAGAACGCAAGCCCTATTTGTGTCTGGCTAAGTGAAAGCACATCGACCCGATCGATCAAGAGGCCCAATAAGCCAGTGATAACGTGCAACTGGGCCTCTGAAACGTATGAAAGGAATGGTGGAAGAATATATTGTGAGAAACCCTCAATCTTTTTTCTCGTCTCTAGGGGGAGCGTAAGGGCGTCTGGCGGGTAGCGGCCATCCTTGATAACGTCGACCTGGTCGAGCGACACTACGATCATGACAAGAATTGTGACACGTTGCTCAAGATCAATATATCTAAACACTCGTGGGATAGCCTCCTTTGCCTTCTTAACGGATAGAATGGCGATGAATGGGTGGGGCGTATTTGCCCTGAGCTCAAATTAGCATGAAAACACCACAATGTCAGTAAAAAGCCGAGACTCACCCTTCTTTCATTGGCTCCAAGATGCGCATTGACCGCCAGAGTTTCGCAACCAAGGCGTCTCGAGTCTCCAGCCACTGTACCGTAGCTTGATCGGGCTGCTGCCCAGTTATGCCGGGTCCCGGATGTTTCCTCTCGTGAGAATCAAGATCAAGCAAAAAACGGTAAATGTCCTCTGCAGCACTCAGGATGCTTCTCCTATCGATGCCAGCGAAATTGGCTTGGGCTAGGTTTTGAGCCGGGTCTGGTGGACCGGTGCTATTTTGTTTCTTAATGCTCAGAAGTGGTTTTGGTGTTTTTACATTGCTGAATGATATTTTCCCCAATGAGCCTTCCAGAACAAGTTGCGATGCCTTCGGTCTAGCTTTAGCAGCCGCCACAGCTCGCTGAACCTGTTGCTGCATACGGAGCAAGTGATTATCTTGCCGACGAGCCCGGCCGCTTCTCGCGCCCTGCTGCCCAAGATATGTTTGCGCAAACTGATTCAGCGGTTGCTGCGGGTTATTCCGAGCTCTAATCGCCATGTACACTTGATAGTAGAAATCTTCGTTAAAAGAATCTTCGTTAACAGATACTAATTGCTGGAGCTGAATTCTAGTGATGAAATTTTTATCTGAAGGAGTCATGAGACCATTATACCGAGACTTCATGATTTCTTATCAGTAGAAGTTCATGATAGGAACCGGGCATTAGATTATGCTTACTAGTTGTTGGATTTTATGGTTTCGCTTGAGTCGCTTGCTTTCTTCTTCTAAGAATTTGATTCTCTCTTCCTCGGACATCTGCACCATTTGAGGTTGTCCCATAGGCGCCATCCCTGGGAAAGGAGGCTGCCCACCATGAGGTGGTACCATACCCATGGGAAACTGGATATTGTTGTTTGAGAACTGCTGACTAGGCGGCATCTGTTGAAATGGGAGCTGACCTGGTAGAGGCCCCCGCTGGAGGTGTTCCGGAATCCTATCATTCTGAACAGAGCGTTGATTCTGCTGGGGCGGTGGCATGGATCGAGATGGGAATGACAAGTCCATCTGATGTTGCAAGGGTTGTCCAGGTATCGGAATTTGTGCATGTTGAGGGAAAGGCTGTACCTGTCGGCCCTGCCAGCCATCTTGCTGGTTGAATTGATTGGACGGGGTTTGGACTGGCTGGGTAGGCTGAGTAGGCGGTGGTGCCTGCGCGGCAGCTAGTGCGGCCCGCTTTTTGGCCAAAATCTCTGCCTCGACTTCTTCCAAACTCTTATATTTCCTTTGGCCAGGAGCGGCGGCGGCAGCGGTAGTCGGAGCTAGAGCTTGAACCGAAGCTGGAGCAATTGATGCAGCGAGTGACCTCATTTGGGGAGCTTCTTGGGCTTCTACGTGGCGAAAATGGGCAGCTGCGTGGGCCGACATGGGTTTTGTCGGAGTAGCCTCAGGCGAGGTAGTCCATAAGGACATTTCGGGCTTCAGCTCCGGGATTTCTGGTATTTCATGTTTAGGGGCGACTTTGGGCTTCGTAACAGCAGCATAGCTAGCCGCAGGTTTCGTCTGCCGTGCTTGGGCCTGGGGTAGTTGTGCGGAAGTTTTCTTGGGAACCCGATCGTAAAGGATTTGTTCTTCGTAGATAGCGTCCGCAACTTTAGCGGTCGAGTTAAAAAAGTCGAAGTCCTTGCCCGGAGCTGCAAATCGTAATTATGAATTGAGTTAGAGGTCTATCATACTGACAAAAAAGTACTTCAATCAAACATTTGGATGCATTACCTGCACTGGACGCTCCAAAAGTCTCATCGTTAAATGCATCGTCACGTTCGTCTAGTTCATCCCCTAGTCCATCCCAGGTGTCTTCGAAGTCATAGCTATTACAATAGAGCATGAGCTGTAAAATTCATTGGCCAGCAAAAATTTAGCTAAACTAAAACTAGTGAACGAGTCAATCCACGTACCCTTCCTCGTCATTGCTGGCAGGAGCTTCTGTCCGTGACAGACCAGCGAAAGCATCACGTTGCTGCGAGAATCCTGGCGCCTGTTGTGGATGAGGAGCGTGGGCAGCTCGATCCCTCGGCAGGGTGGTATCGAAGCCGAAGAATGACATTTATGGAAGGAGACAGTATGGAGGAGTAGACCTTTTAAAGGTCTCGAACTGGGATCAGGCCAGGCTTATGTTGTAGGATGAACAGAAGGTCTGGTATTGGTGCTGTAGGGATAATGTACGGGTTGGAGAGCTGCCTGGCTGATAGGGCGGGATGCCAGAGCCCGATGGCTCGAGATTGGAGCTATGTGCCCGAGCGAGGGTATTAGACGACAGGCGGTGGACAGCTTACTAAAGAGAGTGGCGATGTTATACTGATAGGGAGAAGGAGAGGGAGAGATTGATTAGAGTCGATGGTGGTGGTGGAGGAGGAAGAGGAGGAGGAGGAAGGAGCGAGGTGGTGGCAGCAGGTGGGATGGTGTTGTGGGAGGTGGAGCTGGTGGAAAAAATCGACAAAACTTCAACAGCCAAAATGACGACAGGACGGCCCAACGCAGCGCTTCGAATGCCATACAAACTGGAAGGAAACATCGACGACATATACCGATAGTACGTACATCACTGCGCACGGCGACAGATATTGTGCACGTCAGAAAATCGCGATCTCTGATCAATTAGAAGATTGGTGTGGTTTTTTTTGGCATTCTCGTCCGCGGGGGCTAGACCACCAATGGCTGTTATCGATTCGGCCTGAAGCAACACTCGGAGGGAGCCGATAACGAACAGAAAACCCAATCCGGCATCGATAGCAGTCTAGTTGCATTCAAACCTAGTGCTCAGTCCAGAACGGGGCATCCTTCTAGTCAGGGGCGAAACGGCTGTGAACACGGGCTGACAGATTTACAGAAAACATTTGATTTGAGCCATCACCGCAGACTAGCGGACGTTACAATTGTCGATATATCCACGCTGGCCACCCAGTGCCAAAGCTGCAAAGTTACAGCTGTTGAAGGCAAAGTCAATACGGATTTGGCGTCCAGCAGGTTATTTCGGAGCATTCTTGGGGTTGATCTCGCCCCACTAGACTAACTCGGAGCCAAATTAGCTAGGCTGGCAGATAAACGCGCCACGACTGGCATAGTGTAGATTGCGCCAAGTTTGGGGACACCTATAACAATGGCGAAAGAAAGAAAAAAACCCTTTGAATTGGACAGATGAAATAACCTACGAGGTCACACGGCGCGAGTGGAGCCGTGATTGTTGGAAACCAGCCCTGGCCGATTGCAAACGGGCCTCCTGAGCACCTGAAAGTTGGGCTTGCGACGCCTGGCCAGGGCCTCTGCCTCGCTACCGAAAACATTGGATCATTCATAGGACACGGCCTTTGGATAGTGGTTTCCAGAAAACCAGAGGGCGAGTGAAATATATAAAATCTGGAACCCCGTCTGTTGGCCTTTGATTCCCTCCAACCGCAATCCCCCTCTTAGACTCGAGTCGATCGCACTCCGATTGAGAGCGAATACCCTTATCACCACCTTCTATAAGATACTAACCCGTCGACTGGTACACCTCCCTCGTCTAGACAGTGTCTTCAGGCCAGTTCGTTGTGATCTTAGCTAAGTTTGGGTCAGGGAGCTTGGCTGTGCTGCATACGGCAGTCCCACGCTATTCGCTTGGTGTCCTAATCCAGCTGGCGATTCTTAAATAGACGTTACATTGCCTTGTCCATCAGTATCATCTTCTTTTTTTCCTTCGCTCTTCCCTCTTCTCCTTCTCCATCATCATCCTTCAGCCCTTCAGCCCGTTCGTCCCTTGTCTGGTCGTCCTGTCTGTTCGTCTCCTTTTTAGCCAGCCAAACTGGACAAACGAAACTCTCCAGGTCGAAGCTTCGGCGCTTCGTCCTCTGCAATCATGCCTGCAACAGCTAACATCAGAACCCTCCGGTTCGTCCTACTCGCATTCTTTGTACGTACACCCCTATTCCCTCCCCGATCCCGGCTAAATATATAATTCCCTTTATTATAAAAAAAAAATGACAACGCCATCGCTAGCTGCATACTACGATGCACGTTATCGTGCACGAGACTAAAAGAGCTACACCGCTAACCCCTTGCTTTCATCCATCTGTAGTCCGTCGCGGTGCTTTACAAAATCTTCACTAGCTCCACCACCCCTTATTCCCCAGCCGACATCAACATCCCCGGTCATACCTCCGACAAGTCACCACCGTCTCTACCCAAGACCGAACTCGGAAATGGACAGAAGCAAGACACCACTCCCAGCGACCACCACGCCTTCCCCCCCGCCGCCGCTCCCGGTCGTCGTGCAAATGCTACATTCATCACCCTAGCCCGAAATAGTGACACCTGGGAGCTTGCCAAGTCTATCCGCCACATTGAGGACCGCTTCAACGGCAAGTATCACTACGATTGGGTTTTCCTTAACGACCAGCCCTTCGATGACCAGTTCAAGAAGGTTACCACTCGTCTCGTCAGCGGAAAAACCAAGTATGGTCTTATCCCTAAGGAGCACTGGAGCTTTCCGGAATGGATTGACCAAGACAAAGCTGCTGCTGTCCGTGAAGATATGGTAGGCTCATCTCACCCACCACGTTTTAAATCATTCGAAGACGTGACTGCTAACCCAAACATGGTGATAACAGAGACAACGAAAGATCATCTACGGCGACTCCGTCTCCTACCGCCACATGTGCCGTTTCGAGTCCGGTTTCTTCTTCGAACACGAGCTTCTTGCCGACTACGAATTTTACTGGCGTGTTGAGCCGGATATCAAGCTCTTCTGCGATGTTGACTACGATCCGTTCATCTACATGGAGGAGAACAAGAAGAAATACGGCTTCACCCTCTCGCTCTATGAATACAAGGACACCATCCCCACTCTCTGGGACACCGTCAAGAAGTTTATGCAGGAGTACCCACAGCATATCGTCGAGGGCAATAACATGAAGTTTGTCTCGGACGACAACGGTCGCAGTTACAATCTTTGCCATTTCGTGAGTTTCCCGCCGCCTGTGCCTCTATTCGGCAATACACTAACAACAACCCTCAGTGGAGTAACTTTGAAATCGGTAGCCTCAACTTTTTAAGGTCACAAGCCTACAGAGACTACTTCAAGTACCTCGATAAGGCCGGCGGTTTCTTCTACGAGCGGTGGGGTGATGCTCCAGTTCACTCTATCGCCGCTGCACTCATGCTGAAGAAGGAGGAAGTTCACTTCTTTGACAACATTGCGTATGCCTTCTCCGTTTCTCTCTCTATATATACCTTACAGTTGACTGACAACATGAAATTAGTTACTGGCACGTTCCATTCACGCACTGCCCCACTCGCGAGGATGACCGCGAGAAGTACAAGTGCAGTTGTAACCCCAAGGACAACTTTGACTGGAAGGGCTATTCGTGCACGAGTCGCTTCTTCGAGACAATGGGCTGGGTGAAGCCAGCTGGTTACGAATACCAGATGTAAAGAGACGAAAAGTGGACATATCAAAAGCAAACAGATCTTACTTATATGTAATGCCTATCGGTTGTTGATTACTACAGCACAACGGATGGGTTTAATCCGACCATAATACCTTTACGGCCCCTCATCTCGGGGATTTCAATTACGATTTCTTTGGTGTTTTTGGCGGGCAGCCGTCATCCTAAGGGGGAAAATACATTACGGGAAAAGACTAACAAATGGTAAATAAGTGGATCCTATACTAGGGGCGGTTTGGGATACATAACGGTTTTCTTTTTGGTCGTTATGCGGGGTTTTGCTGTTTATTTTTATCGGGTTTTATTACTAGATTCCCTTTTTGGGTGTGCTCTTTGAGATTATCTTCGTTTCTTGAAGTGTATATATACGGGTTTCTTTCTTTTCTTTCTATCATGAAATTCACGATTGTGTTATGCGATCAAAATTATCGAAATTACTGAAATTACTGAGACATAGGTAGTTGTTGGTATGTACAGATCGCCTATATCTTTCCACCTGTATACTATTCGTCATAAAATACGTATATGCAGCTGCTCCTAGAGTTTAGTCTGTCTTTGTCTTCTTCGTTCCATACTTTGATCTCGATGTCATGCGCCCGCCAACGCCACCCTGCAGGTACAATCGTCATTAGCACTTATCTATCACACTACCCCCACAAAGAACGATATAGAAGAAGGAGAAGAAGTAACTGAAACCGAAACAAGCAAAAGAGGTGAAAGAAGAAAGGAATGTATATACGATAGGGAAGAAAAGGAAAAAGAAAAAGAAAGAAAGAAAAACTTACCAAATCGTACGCCCCTCTGACCAAATGATACTTCACACCAGGACAATCCTGACTTCTCCCACCTCTAACCATCACTACGGAGTGAGTTTGAATATTATGCCCATCACCGGGAATATATGCTGTAATCACACTCCCCGAGCTCAATTTCACTCTGGCAATTTTCCGCTCTCCAGAATTAGGCTTCTTTGGCTTGACAGTACCGACTCGCAGACAGACGCCCTTCATTGACGGACGATTGACGAGCTGCGGGGAGACAGGTTTTCGGTTATGCGCCTTTTTCGGGCGGCGGCAGCCGCGAAGGACTTGGGAGAAGGTTGCAGCGAAGGGCGGGGTGGTGGTGAATGCTCGACTGGTTATCATGGATGGGAAGTGGCGGGGAATTGTTGGGAGAACGACGGGCTTGAAGGTACCCGCCGGACGGAGGAAAGAGGAGAGCTGGTGGGAGAGGAAGAGGAGGGTTTTCCGGGTTATCATCGCAGCGATTGAGGTCAGTCTGTCGTCGTCGTCGTTATGGTTTGGAGGTGGTTGCAGGTGGCCGGAGATGAGGTTAGGTCTGGGCTGGGCTGGGTGAGGTCAAACGAAAATTTCCCGATACAATTCGAACCCCGTTCCGTTCCTCGCTTTTCAAACAAACCGCCTTTCGCCATCACACAAAACGGCTATGCGAATGCGATGCCGCCGCCACGGTTACCCCTCACCCTGACCTCCTTCCGCATCTCCCCCCGCCTCCCCATCCCTTCTCCCCGGGCAATCATCTTCCTTCCGTTCCGATGTCAGGGTCACCACCAAAGCCAGCAACGCCAATTCGGCACCTCACCACCCCGCTATGAGTCCGAAATGCCCTCTGCCGTGGAGGAGAAGCGGTCCTCGATGGCCAAGAGCTTCAGCAGTCGGCTCGACCATATGCAAGCTGCCATCTTTACGGCCGGGCAGAAGATCAATGATTTGACGGGGTACTCCGGCATCGAGACTTTGAAGAACGAGATTGACGCACAGGGTATTCAATGTCCGTCCTTCAATAACACAGATCTACAAGAAGCGAGGTGTTTACGAAAAGCGCATAAAACTTCACAAGCCACCTTACGACCGAGTTTACTAATCCTTTTACGATAAAAATAAAATAGAGCGAAACCTTGCCAACGCTAAATCCCTGGTCAGAGAAGCCAAAGCCGCCTACAAAGCCGCCATCGCACGCCGCTCCGATTCCCAAAAGGAAGTCAACGAACTATTACAGCGTAAAGCCACCTGGTCGGTCGCAGATCTCGAACGCTTCACGGAACTGTATCGCTCGGACCATGCGAACGAGCAGGAGGAGATACAGGCGCAGAACAGGCTGACGGAAGTGGAGAAGGAGGTGGAGAGCGTTAGCAGTCTATTAAGCAAGAGCATTCTCACACGGTATCATGAGGAGCAAGTGTGGAGCGACAAGATCAGACGGGCAAGCACATGGGGCACGTGGATGTTGATGGGCATCAACGTGGTGTTATTTGTGGTGGTACAGCTGGGGCTGGAGCCGTGGAAGCGGCGGCGATTAGTCAATAATTTTGAGGAGAAGGTGAGGGGAATGTTGAAGGAGAAGGAGATGATTCTCATGGCGCAGAAGGGGGCGGAGGGAGTCGCTGAGGTAGTGAAGGGAAGAGAACAGAACGTGGCAGAAAAGGTGGAAAAGGTGGAAGAGAAGGCAGTGCTGGCTGAAGAGGATAGTGCGACGGCAACAGACGAGTCGGACGCTCAGGCGACTGTGGTGGAAGAAACGAACGGCAAGATAAACGAGGCGGTAGAAACAGCGACAGAAACGGCGCCCGAATATAATACATACTCTGGGGTGTTTGGATACATCGGGTACAAGTTCAACCAATGGTTTGGAGGGTACTTTTCGGAAGAAGAGGTCAAGCTGCCCCGGTCAGAAATGACAGAGTACGTGGTGGGCGGGTTCATGCTCGGAGCTTTGACGACGCTACTTCTCGTGGTAACGTCAATTCTCATAGTAGAGTGAGTGCTCTATACATGCGCGCACACACACAGAGAGAGAGCAGGAGAGCATAAGCCCGAGCGTCGAAGCGAGAGCCCTATTTTGTACATACATACTACTTGGCATCTTGTAGATTAATTGGCATTTGCATGGCAAACGGACATCGACAAGCCACGTGCATAGCATAGAGCATTTTAAACTTTGTAATTCGACCTTTTTTAAACTTTGATATATGAAGAGAGGGCATAAAACAATGCCAAGCAAGCATCTAAAGAGGGCTACGTAAAGGACGGCTACCTATCAGCGAAAGGAATGGGGGCCTGACGAATTCCAAAGAGGCACTAGTCAGACTAGTCGCAGGTTTCAAATATCGTTTGCACCTCGAAATGCTACCTGGCCTGCAAGCGAGGTCAGGTCAGCGTCACAGCTCGTATTCTCGACGCCCGGTTCCAGATCCGTCGGAATAAAGCTGCAGTCCTCTTTATATATACTTAGTAAATATTAAATCCATCTATCTGGTAGTCCGCCGGAGCATCGTACAGAGACGATGCGTATATATATAAATCGGGCACGGAAGAGATATATATAAGATCCATCGCGCAGACGGAGCACGAGCCGCATTTGTAAACGGGACCCTTACCTCCGTCCCGAATTTCAAATCCCATCTCATTGCATCGAACATCTGAGAATCCAAGTTGCTTGTCTATCGTGTGTATATAATTACAATCAGCCCTCTCCGTCCTCTGCAGTTCCATTCAGCCCGGAAAGCATTGCACGACGGCCAAGCGCGGGAGCATCAATTCAACCGGCACAAACCTCATCATCCTTTCATCCAGTCATCAGTCAATTCATATTAACTACCTACTGCCTAACTGACTACCATCCACAAACGCACCGCCCAAATTCACCACCTCCACCGCCGCCTTCAGCCCCGAAGCCGTAATACCTCTTCTCCTTCACATTTTCTCCTCAACTTTCTGGCTCTCCCTCGCTTTTCCGCATACTGCCACTGCCGGCTTACTGGAATTCGCATTCTCGATACGACGCTCTGATCCCGTCGTCTGTTGCCAGATCCTTCTCGATTCCTCACCAAGCTGCCCTGCCCACTTATACTTTACCTGCCCAACCGCGGCTCCCTTTTTTTGCCCCGCATCCAGAATCAAGCTTAAAAGGCACCAGCGAAAAATCCTGAAACTCAAACCAGATAATACCCGAATATCTTTTTTTGCAAAAAAGGAAAAAGGCGGCTCAAAAGAATCAAAGCGCGGTCCCCTCTCGCTACCCTTAACGGGCGTGAGACCCAAGAGGAGGGGGTTTCTTCTCGCTATAAACCTACCCGCCGCCCTTCGTTTCGGTCTTCGGTCTTTATTCGGAAGCACCTGATCGGACTATCTCAAATAAAAATAATAACCCTGTCCGGACCGAATTATACCATCCTCACTCTACCTTTCGGAATCCAGCTTCGTCTAGGGGCTGCCCTCCGAAAGCATATACACGTGCGATGGCGGCAAAAGTGAGAGTGAGTGGTCCGCCGAATAGCAATTTCCTGGTTGGATATCCAGGAATCTCGGCCACACTGGTATGCTCAACCGCCTTCTTTCTCTCTCTCTCTCCCCCGCCACACTCCGAACACAAATAAGCTTAATATCAGTCTTATTTCTTTAAATAATAATAAAGACTTTGACCGATCTTAACCAAAATAAAAATAAAAAAGTTAATTTAAGTTTTGCTAATCAACCCCCACAGCCCCGAATAGAAGGCAAAGTCGAAATCCGTCCAGCCGTCGGTGTCAGCGCTCCCTTCCAGATCTCCTACGTCTCCATAGGCCTCTACCGCCGCGAAACCGTACACCCCCACGCCGACACCAAAATCGTCAACCACCTCGCCGCTCCACGCAAAGAATGGGCTGAACTCGTAGGCAAAGAGCTAATGCTCTACCGGTGCCACCAGAGCGTGACCCACGAAGATATACTCTACATGGACCTGCCCTTCGTATTATTCATACCCTTTAACCGGCCGGGATACGATGCAGTACGATTACCGCCTGCGACAATATCGCTGCCGAGCCGGACGCTGGAAACCTTTTACGAACTGGTGGTGAGCTTGCACCAAGGGAACCAGAACAACAGTGAGATGAAACGCTTCGGCTTTCCCGTGCCGCTGTGCAGGTACGACAGTCTGTCGACTTTTGGAATGTACAATGTGCAGGAGGTGCAAGAAAAAACGACAGATCATCTGGTCAATCTGGGGATCAAGCTACCACGGTGGAGTTACGGCCCCGGTGACACCGTTCAGATAAACATATACGTTTCGCCGAATCCGGACTGGAGTAAAGCAAAGCGGGTGTCAATAAAAAACATTTCCGTGGTGATAGAGGAGGCGATAACATTTAATCCGGAGGGCGACGAGCCCAAAACAGTAATCAATAAGATCCAGAGGCAGACATTGAATGTTAACAAGAAGCTGCCGGCCGAAGGGTTTCAAACACACTGCTCGCTACTGTTTCCGAGAAAGGAGATGAGGGATAACGATGGTTGTATACCGCGGCAGAAGCAAGGGTTCCCGTTATACCATGTTTCTGGGTTTACGACAGCTGCATACCTTTATAAGATTGAGTACTTTTTAACAGTCAAGGTAAGCTTTAAGCTTTAGGATTATCTTTATCGAAGATGAGGAAGAACACGATTCAGAACAAAGCTAACAGACTACAAATCATACGTAGGCTACTTTTAGCGCCGCGAGGGATATTACATTAAGACAAAGAATAGTAGTGTGCCCGCTAGACCACGAAAGCTGCAAGGAGGAAATGGATGCCATCGAGCAAGCAGCAAATGACGCCAAATACGTCAATCCCGAAAACCCAATGCTCCCATCACCAGTTATCATCAGACCAAAAGATCGAAACGCTCTCCACAAGCTTGGCATGACCTATGTCGGAACAGACAGAAAACTATTAATCGAATAAAGCCACCCAATACCATATGACCTACACCCCTCCCCAACAGACACGTTGGATGGATGTCTTCCTCCTACGTTTCTTGTATAAGATGCGACATATATCCCACCCAGGCACCTCACCTTTCACCATCTGAGTCTCCATTTCTCTCATTTATGTACATTGGAACCCTTTTTCTTCTTTATGCACCTGGCGTTGGAACTCCATGTTTATGTCCTGCTGCGCCTCTTGTCCTCCGAAGCCATGTTTTGCAGCCCTTCTCTGATTTCCTCATATGTGTCATGATCTCTCTTACCCTCTCTTTGTTGGCATCTCCCCAATTCCGCCACATCCACTCAACTTAATGATACCATGCTAGCCCTGTGATACATTTGAATGTTCTCATTTCAAGTTCAGCCCATATTGTCTGTTCTACGTTTTTTTCTCTCTTCCCTATCTTATCTTCCGGGAAATTCTTCATCCGACCGGGTATGTTGGCTTCGTTTGAAAGGGTCTTTAAATATGCAAATTCTTCGAATTTATATTGTGGTAGCGGCCTTTTCTTTCTTCTTATACTAGCGGGTTTCTCTTTATACATAATCGAGTTTCCTTATTTTTATTATGCTTTCTGAGACTTTCATTCATCATCTTTTTTTTCCTTGGTGGTTCAATATATTTGTTTAGGTAGGAGTCTTTGATAGGACGAGTGACGAGCGCTAGCAGAGAGAGGATGGATATTGAATCTGATGCTTCAACGTCGTGTATACCACAATCGCACTGGGGGATGGCAAAAGCTGGGCGTACCAATTTTAAATTTGTCATGATGTTCTAATGTATTTTCTTCGTATCACCTCCAATCTTATCCACCTTTGGTTTCCCTTGGACTACAATGGAGACTAAATTTCTTTACACTCAGTACGGTTTTTATGAGTTGACGTCCACCTATTTTTTCTCCTTTCGTCGACGCTTATTCCATTTTATTTTGCGGGTATACGGTAGACAAAAATCATTATTAATATTATTGAAGTTCTTTTCGAGCTCTCTGCTTTTCTCTATGATACGATGACTAAGCTCACATGTTTCCCCAAGTGAAACATAAGATAGAAAACTAGCAAAAGTACTTTCAAAAGATAACGTATCAAGGAAACATCATTTCAGTTTATCGTATCAGCGAATTTAGTAGCAGAAAAATTCTAAAACGAAGACATGCGTCTGTTTGCCACCGAATTCCCAGTGTTCTTTTTGTACCCCTGTCATTCTCACAAAGTTGAGATGAGCTGAATGAATCTCAAAAATCCCCGCCCGGCTAAGATTGATTACTCAGACTGCACGTGCCGCATCCCTGAAGTGTTAAGCTATCCAGCACAGGGCCAAGGCGACTTACCCATGCATCATTAGCTTACTTGTAGTATAGCACAAGGTGTAGAAATATAAGATAGGTCTGGTACTAGAGCTCACTGGGATTTAGGAGCTGTTGGGTTCCATACTAGTTTATTATAGCTAGTTCTGGTTCCCATCTACCTTCTTTAGTTTAACATTGCTTCTCAAATGTCTTACTTGTCTTTACCTAGATTTACTATATAGGGGATGGCTAGCCGTGTTTTTTGGGAGGCATTCACGATGATGTTGCAAACACTGATCTCAAAGGCGTCTAATACTCTACAAGCAATGGGTTTGCATGAGATCGGCTTTACGATACATGCACCAGTTTGGCCTATCGCTAGGGTACGAAAGGGAGGACTGTACCGATTATGCAAGATTGAACAGATATCCTAGTACATGATAGTAAACACGGCTTTTAGTACTGGTCAGATGGGTTTGAAGCCTGAATAAATAACCTTCGAATTCGCGACTTTGCATTTGTGCAATGAAATATTCATCTTACTCAAGTTTGTTGGTCTGGAGGGTGATTTTCTTGTCTCGTAAACCAGGGGATTTTCTCAAAGAAATATTGTTCCTAGACTTGCTAATTAGTCAGACACGATATGAGGGTTATTGAATATATTTTTTCTGGCTTAACCGGTCGCAAAACTCACACGGAATTCGAACAATAGGCATCCTCAACGTGCCCGGGCTTGCGATCGAATGCAACATTTGAAAGTGTGTTGTGAATGAGGTTGGGCTTTGCTTTGTTGTTTACGGGCCAGCGCCACGACCGGGGTTCTTCATCTGCTCGCATCGACCACTCCCCTTCACCTTTTCATCCTACAAACCTACCCACCGCTCCTAGTCCGGCCTCATCGCGCATATATCGATTCCTCCCCTCAATTGCGGTACTATCGTGCTTTCGGCGCTACCCATCAGATTTGATCCTCTTTCTTTTCTTGGAGTCAGTTGATACCATTCTGCACCTCGGCGTACCTGCATCATCCCCCACAGCTTCGAGAACAATCTAGCGCTACCCAGTTCATCTATCCTTAGCAGAGCAGCCTATAATACGAATATTTAGATATACCAAACCTCAAATTTCAACTGGCCTCCTTATTCGCACTCAGCAAACTCTGACCCCTGATCGCGACAAAACGACATTCCATGGCGGTGGCGTAATTTCGAATTCTCGTCCGGTTACCACATTTCGCATCGAACGAAAGAAGGAAGGCGCGCTCTGGCGGCCTCCCTTTCTCACCGTTAGATGTCTGCTTCTTCCTCGAACGATTCTTCGAGTGTCACGCATGGCCGGAGTACATCCTCGAACGAAAGCACCCCTCCTCCCGTCGATAAGGTCTCTGGTTCGCCACCTTCGGTTGAGAGCAAAGAGGAGAAAGAAGAGTCGAGCATGACGCTTCTAATGAAGGCATTTGGCGGTCTATTAAGATATTGTAAGGAAAACCATGGCTTTGAACTCTTTAGAGCCTCTTCTATGCGCGACATCAACGTCGCCAATGTTTTATTGTCCCTCGGCTTATTTATCCTCCTTTTGATTTTTTTTCTTGTTGCGACAGGGCCGTGGTCAAGCGAAAGCAATGAAAAGCCACCCGCAGATGCACGAGAGGAACCAGTGGAGGAACGGAAGGAACTAGGCTACACATCGACTTTCGAAGGCAATTCCCGAAAACGGCGACGACCCACTCCCGATGATCGCGAAGATGACCTGCCAAACAGCATTCTCCCAAAATCGTTACATCTAAGATCCCAATATTTGGCTTCTCGAACAGGTCCAAGCCACGAGGTCTCAGGCAGCGACAAGAGCAATAACACAAGTGTCGTTCTTTCTTCTTCATCCGATCACCCCACACCGTCTACGAACCCGACCGACCCACCAAATGAGAACCCAAAGGGTATATCGCTACTTGATTTTGCGGAATCAAAATGGAGGGAAAGGTCCGAAACACCCATACCAGGGTCTCTCAAACCAAGACCTGCGCCTAGCGGGGATAAGCAGCTACAACGGTCACTAGCAAGGCGAAGCCAAGCGACACAGGCCCAGGATACTTCGTTTTTTCGCATCTCCACGCTGTCACAACAAGACGGCCGAGTTAGTAAGCGGTCCGCGACACCTTCTTCGTTGCGTAGCTCACGACAACGTCGGACGACAACAACCCCGCTTCGAACACTGGGAGATTCAACCCTTGGTTATTTCCCCGACCCAAAACAGTATAACCCACCGTCGCAGTTGCTACCCCCTGGGAGCCAAAATCCCTTGCGCGCTTCAACAGGAAGTTCGTTTAGTGCGTTATATCTACTTCTCATAGTTAATTTATACTAGAAACCTAACATGACTCTAGTGTCACCGCTTCGGACAAGCAGCTTTGGAAAAAGCAGGGCTATCGCCACCACCCCACGGTCTACTTGGCTGCAGGATGAAATCAATCGGAGCAAGCAGAGGCGTGAAGCCCAAAAGAAACCGTGGCAGAAGCAAGATGTTTGTCTCTCTCTGCATCCATTGTCTCCGAATACCTTGGTATTGTGGAACTAATAGGATGATAATAGGACCCGCAAGCGAAAACTTTAGACGCTGAAGGCTTTGCCCTTCTTATCAAAAAGCTTCAGGAAGACAAGGTCGAAGGATTTGAGAATTACACTCAGATGCAAGAGAGACAGAGAATCATTGATGAGCAAATTCGTGAACTCAAGGCTCCAGTATGTGGCTCTTTTTATTAGACTTTATCGTCTTGCTCTAAATACTAACAAATGTATTACCAGAAACCTACGCAAGAAAAACTTCGAGACATAACCGAAGAATCACTCGAAGACCTTCACAATTTCCTGACTAGTCGAAATCCGAACCTTGAGGCAAGAACAATTGGTGGCTGCCCAATCACACCTCGAAATCTGAACACGCTAAGCGGCTCGCAATGGCTGAACGATGAAGTCATCAACGCATATATCCACCTTATCAAGGAGCGAGCGAATAAAGACGGGAAACTGAATATGATTACCTTGAACTCAATATTTGTTTCTACTCTAAAGGAAGGAGGATATCAACGTGTTGCACGATGGGCCCGACGTTCAGGCGCGCAAGGAGAGAAAATATTGTCCTTAGAGGGTGTCATAATCCCGATACACCGAAATTATCATTGGACTTTGGCATATATCAATGTCAAAGATAAAAGGTTCGAGTATTATGATTCGCTAGCGGGGAACTGGGATCCTATTTCGCTTCTTCGTGGCTACATGAAGCAAGAGGTTGGAGCGAAATATGTGGATTCGGAGTGGACCGATCATTACTTGGGAGACGAGACACCACAACAAGGTAATGGTGTTGATTGTGGTGTATTCTTGTGTAAGACTGCGGAAGTCATTTGCAGAGGAGGCATCATTTCATTCTCCCAAAAGGAGATTCCGAAAATTAGAAGAATGATGCAGGTGGAGCTTCTGAAGGGTGATTTGGCCGCAGTCTGAAGAGGGTTTGGTATTATACATATCGGGGTAGAGTGGTCTGGTTCTTATTATTACTCTTTTAGTAATGCATACCTTTGGAAGCTTTCGGTGCATTCGGGCGATTTTTTTTATTCTTTTCGATTTCGATTTTTGTTCCTTTCCTGTTTTGGCGAAGAGATGGCGTTTTGCGCAATTGCCTTGAATGGATTATTGGAAAATGCTTTGTGTAACACTTTATCTAGCGAACGCTTTTCTTTTTCCACTGTCACGGTATATAGTATACAAACTTTATCAAAATATATAATGTCTTTTTTCTCATCCCTTTATAATTAATATTCCGGCTGCTAAAACTAAGGGCAAATTATGGGGCGTGGTGATTTTGGAAGGCGTCTTTTTCGTAAACGTAAAAGAGAGATATTGAATTTTCGTGAAGTTTTGTTTGCTACCTATCAGGTACAAGGTTAAGACTTGAGATCGTCAGTCGACATGTGACCCTTAGCTCTGATATCTTTAACGGCGACTCAGTCTATGCGTCCACACCGTCTGGGCAGGTGCCACTATATATTTCACCAAGGGAAATATGATAAATTTGTTCCGAATTGGTGTTTGATGATATGAATATAGTCTATAAAGTTAGTTATTTCGAAAGGTGGCGATCGAGAATTTGAAGCCGAAAACTGAAAACGAATCGACCGACATATTTCGAGCAAGTCCCCAGCCCACCTGTTCCGTTCACTCGATGGATGCCGATGACGCAACTAAATGTGTTTCTTAGTGTGTTTGAGAATTTGGTTATATTTATCACTTTTGTTTCGCTCTTTGTAGCCGTTTTCAGATGTCTTTATCCCGTTCAAGGTCGGTTGGTGGTCGTGTGCAACCTGTTTCTAATACTGACGAAGGGAATAACGACGCCCAGAGCATCATGTAGTAAACCGGGTTCTTAATGGTGGCTTTGTGCGGTGGCTTGAAGTTTCTATTTTGTATATTTGCTCACATTGCCTCTCTATAAATTGAAGAACCGTTATTTTAGTCTCGTATCCAGACTTGACTGCCGTTATTCTCTTTCTTATTTTTATACAAGTCCATGTGTTGAATCTGTTGTAGAATCTTTACGTTATTTTTGGGTGTTTGTAGTTTCAAGTTACCGCTTTGGGGAATTTTTGACTTGGGACAAACATCAAATGCACTTTTGGGAGCAACTGCGTGTAACGAGCTACAGCTCCATTCTTCGACTCAACAATCAACCAAAATAACGCTTTTAAAGATACAAGATGGCGGACACGTTTGACGACGGGGGCTCGCTTACTCTCATTAGCAACGATGGATTTCAAGTTAGTTGATGATTTCCAATGCATTCGCTATCTTTACTAGGGTACCGCTAACCCGAGCCGTCGAATCAGTTTGTCATGTCAAAGAAGACGGCCTTCGCGTCGAAGACTATCCGAAACATGTTCAACAAGAATAGTACGTAATTTCAGGCTTCATGGCGCCTGTATATACAAGATGGTCTCTATACTGAATCTTTTCTTTTAGGCGGCTACGTCGAAGCCAAAGAAAACTGCGTCAAATTTGAGGAAATGAAGTTGGTTACCGCTATAATACTTGTACAGGCTCTTCGAATGTTGAGCTACTAACTTTTCCTATTCTAGTGCTGTCACGCTCGAGAAAGTCTGTGAATACTTTTGCTACAAAGAAAAGTACCAGGGCGTGAAAGGCCAAATCCCAGATTTCCATATCAAACCAGAGATGGCCTTGGAATTAATGACTATTGCCGATTTTCTGGAAGCTTAAACAGGGAGGCTATTCTCATTCTATAGAGTCTTTGTATATCTTACAATAGAGCGATTAGATCTCCAACACCATTTTCGAATGCGTATATGCTACAACTATAGTAAATTCCTCACTTCTTCTTTCCTTGGCTAGCTTTTCCTGGTGCATTTTTGCCTGGTGCTTTGCCTTTCCCGCCTTTCGCGGGCGGATCTACTTCCAACCTATGATCCGCGAATCGCGAATCAGAGAACCTCATGTAGCTGATAATTCCGTAATCCACCACTGCCAGGATCACATTCCTCTTCCCTTCCTTAAGGTCCTGGTAAAACCCCTTTGGTTGTTCAGAAGCGTTGCCCGTCTCCGGGATCTCTGCAAACAAGCCATCTATCTGTGCGAGAGACGGTAGCCTCGTGTCTTTTGTGGATACAACAGACACATAAAAATCCGGCGGTCCCGGCGCAGATTTTTTGAAATTCGGTCTAGGCTTCCAGACATGGAATGTAATATTATAGTTCGGATCTCTTCCTTCTACTTCTCGCAGTATCGGCGGCGGCAAACTCCTCCCCGGTATCAGCAACCGCGAATACATTTCCTTGTAGTTTCGATACGCTCCTGGAACCACCATTGGTCTAAACGGGTCACCTCGTGTCCTCCTAGCACCCCAAGAAAAAGTATCTGTAAACAAGGTCCCAAATATCCCCAATCCCCACAACTTCCATCCTTTAGGATCATCCACCGGTCGATATTGGTACCCCACGTTCTTGAATAACTCGTCGTACTGTCCATCCGGGTCCCGATATACGATATACCCACTCCTCCTCAGATTTGCATAGACTTGATATCGCTCAAGCCCACCCGTCGGCTCCAATGCGGCAGCGTATACAGCCTGTACGCTCATCGGCACATTATTCTTGATCGGTGCGTCGGAATTCGCCGGTTCTTCTTCGTAAAAACACTCCAGACTGCCCCGTTCGACCATGTATATTAGCTCTTCGGGAAGAAGCCAGATAGTCCCAGATCTGTCGGCTCGCCCCATAGATTTGAAGAGCACGCCGCGTTGCGTATGGATTTTAGCAAGGTTGCGAGAAGGGTGCCAGGTCGCTGTTACGCGGGTTTTGCTGGAGATAAAGCTCTTAGAATATGATTGTAATATGAATGAGATTTTGGATAGTGGGAAACATTATCGTACCCTGTATGCATACGTTCCACAGCCAGAGCCTCAAACATGGCGTTTCGGCTGTCATCTAGAGTACTAGACTGTAGGTTTGTACCATCAGGCTCAAAGTCCTTTTCACCACGCTTTGGAATGGTGCCGCCTTTTCTATAGTTATGAGTTAGTTTTTTGTATGAAAGCTTTTGGGCAAAAGATGCATACTTTGTGAGAGCTGCTAAAAATCGAAAATCTTGAGTCTCATCTGAGAGATCAATATCGGCATCGCGATCAAGGCCGCCGACTACGCCGTCCGTCTCCATCTTGCTGTAAATCTAAAGCTTCTTATTTCAAGAGGTTTCTAGTTTCGTAGGTTGCAGTATCCTCCGATAATGCATCGTGGACAAATTACGCATGTGTATGTGGAGGAGTGTGTTCGAGTCATTGGCCCTTGTACGTTGAGGATTTCGTTGACAGTGACACAAAAAATGCAACAAGTACTTGAGTGCCAAGACATGCCAGTCAATCTTACTGTATGCAAAGCAAACGAGCCCCGACGCGGAGACCCTCTCCAATGCGCAGGTTGCTTTATTTAAATTATCTAGCCGTAAAACTCTGAACTTAGAACAACGGCTTTCTTACTATAATCCATTTCATCCACACCCTGCGTCATCTGATAGAATACTAGCCTGCAATAGCGACCTCTCGTTTTCCATTCTAAAATGTCATCCTCAACAGCGGTACCGGTACCTCCGGCTATTGTCTTTAGCGACTGGGATGGAACTATAACGTCAGTCGATTGTATGTGGAACAATATATTCAGGGTTGAGTTTGGTGATATTTGGCAGTAGGACTATACTAATATCGCTCTCTGTACTATATAGCAAATGATTACTTGGTAATATAACATCTTTCCATGCACATACATCATCTCAATCAGTAATTAGATTGCTACGAGAGTGCAATTGCTACATCCCGAAATGCGTGTACATCAAGTCGGAAAGCGCTGTTGCTAGCACAAGTGCAATATCGAGTCTAACATGTATTCGCAATACACAGACCGATAACTTAGGCTTCGGCCTCGCCAAGCGAACAGAGCTAAATGACCAGATGATCGCGGGAACCCTCCATTTCAGGTACGGACATAGACTATAACTATCGCACTCCCTAACTCTTAACCTAATCTAATGCATACCTTCCTCCAGAGACGCTTTCGTCCAGATGCTCAACTCTATCACCATTCCGTTCCCGGAATGTATTGAGATTCTTAAGAAAAACATTCCCCTCGATCCAGGGTTCAAACCCTTCTACACCTGGTGCAAATCCCAAAATATTCCCGTCATAGTAGTTTCCAGCGGCATGATACCGATCATAAAAGCCCTACTAGTCAGTTACATAGGCGAGGAAGAGGCTGAAAAAATTAAAATTTACGCAAATGACGTGGAAATCAAAGAGGACGGCAGCTGGGGCATCGTCTACCGCGACCCCGAAAGCGGGTTCGGCCACGACAAAAGTAAAACTATCAGAGCTTACACCCAACAGACACAATATCCAGAAGGACAACGACCTAGCTTTTTCTATTGTGGGGACGGAGTTAGCGACCTAAGTGCCGCACGAGAGACGGATCTCTTATTCGCAAAGAAGGGTAAGGATTTGATCACATACTGTGTGAAAGAAGGAGTACCATTTACGGTGTTTGAGGATTTCCAAGACATTCACCAGTATGTGCAGGAGGTGGTTGAGGGCAAGAAGACGATTGACCAAATCAGGGAGGTTAGCGTAACGTTAGAGAAGCCTACCCACTAAATAGACATGGGCGCTGCGTGTTACCAAAACTTGCCAGTAATGATAGAGGGGATAGATAGTTTGGTTAGAAATTGACTTGGAATGCCATTGCATAGAATTATACACCATCCTTTTCTACTCAGTCCTTTTGGTAGAATATTTGTTTCATTTATTGTTTCTAATGAGTGGCTATCTGCTTTTGAAATCTACAGCCTAGGAAGCCCAGGTATCATGTGTAATCGCACATACCTGTCTCCAGTCTATATAAAACAAAACATTCCCGACGCGATGCCGGTAATGCAGATAGCTCGCCTCCACCCGCACAGTCTATCTTAGTTTTAACTGTCAGTGAAACGAAACAATGCATCCTCCAAATTAACCTATAAAGCGGGACAGCATTTGCTTCTCGTCATCGCTTAGTTGAGGAATAAGTTCGTTGATCCCCCCAAGATTCGCATTAGATGCTTCTCTGAAGAAGTTGATGATAAAAGCCTTCACCATCTGTTAGTCGAAGCCCACTTAGCTATAGATATTTAAAACCCTTACCTGTGTATCATCGTCTCCGCCGCGTCGCATAGCAGATGATGATCTCTCAGGAACACTATCTTCTCCCAACCCAAGCAGAGCTTGTTTAACTGCATGACTACCTAAATCTAATGTATCTTCATCATCCTCCCAATCATCGTCTTCCTCGATTAGGGGTTCCTCAATAGCACCTTTCGTGCCAGCCATATCAACCTTCCAGGTTGACGCCGAGGCCGACCCGGATCCGAGCTCCAAGACAAGCAATTTTAAGATTTTTAACGGCGCCGAAACTGATGTGTAGCGAATAGGATCTAAGTGTAAATCAGTATCCGTATTACAAAAGCCTACAGACCAGAGATGAGGTATTCAATCATACTATTTTTCCTCTGTGCCCGCGTCATAATCCGCGTGGTCTGTTCAGCAACTTGGTCTCCCTGGACCGATACGGCGGCTACTCGTGGATCGTTGAGTGCATAGAGATTGGCCAAGGCCGCGACACTAAAAAAATCATCCGTGAGTTTACAGACTATCCTGGAGGAATGTGTCCATCTACCTACTTCTGCTTAATCTCAGAATAACCGCTAAAGACGCTCGAGTTTTCTAGCCAAGCCGAGAGCACAACCTGCAGACCAGACCTATCACCAATGTTATTGGTAGCCAGGAAGTCCACGACGTCTTTCGGTTGTTTAATTATTAGCCGCGCAAAAACCACAATAAGACTCTGAATGAGATTAGTAGCGGATGCAGTAGCAAGTCTTGACGCGACACCCTTTAACAATATCGGCAGGAGCGGGCCAAGCTCTTGTGAAGCCTATGGTACTGTGTTAGCGAAGGATATGCGGCCACCGTTGGTGATTTAAATTCTGTTCACTCACTTTATCGACGACTTCGGCTGCAAGACCACCGATCTCAAGAGCGGCTTGGTCAGGCAAATCCGGTCCAAGTAGGCGGTCTATGATCATGAGTGTCAACTCTAACCCAGATTTCCCACTCGCATCATGCCTATAACAAGTTAGGAACGAGCTGTAACTGTCTGCCATTTAATATATTCTCACCATTGTAATAATTGGGCGCTGTCATTCTCGACAATGGATTTCAGTGCTTCAGCCCCAGACTGTGCGACGGTTAGCGTATCTCTCTATTTCAGTAGGATATTCATAATGCTTACCTGTAAGAGTGGTGTCTCGTGTGATGTGAGAAGGCACTGGACTAGTCGAGGCATCAAAGTGGCAACAAGACCCGATGGCAGAGGGCCAGATGCGCTTCGAAGAATGACAGAAAGTAATTCCACAGCCAGCTACAATTTCATTAGCAGTTTCCTTACAATTAAGAAGAAAATCCCGGGTCTTACATTACTGAAAGAGCTCTCCTCCTCGTAGGTATCAGCATCTAGAACCTTTATGACGAGTGGTATAGCCTGGTTGCAGAGGTTGACGAATTCATCCGGGAGACCTTCCGCAGTATCTTCAACGATTTCTTGGATCTGATTCGAGAGGTAGACGTTTCCAGCACCGCTCTCCCCAAGTGTGAACAGAAGCTCAAATACGCTCGTCGATGGATGAAGAGCGATTCGTGGATCTATACGTAACGTAGACTTGAGAGTGCTAGCCAAAACGGACAAAACATCCTGTGCTTCTTCCCGATCTTCCGGCGATTGGCTAGAGAGGAAGCTAGCAATGCTACGGATGATATCTGGTTGATATTGCACAAGTTGCTCTTTATTTGTGTTTTCCGTGATACTGTTAAAACCCCTACGTTAGACATGATTTTATAAGCTCTTGGTAGGTGAAACTATACTTCTCAACAGCTCTGATCGCGGATATTCTAACAATCTCAGATGAATCAGCTGATGTAGCACGAATACACTCGGGCACAAATGCGCCGAGAAAGTCGGCAAGAATAAGTGACTGGATTCCGGTCAAGCTGCTCCCAAGCAACCATCCACGTGCTCTTAGAAAAACGTTATCTAGTACTATTTTTAGCCCAAAATTCTAATCGTCTATCGTAAGAACGCCCTTACCATGTACCAAGGACCTTCTGAGATTGGATAAGAGCCCGGAAATGACGCTCGAGTTGAGTTGAGTGAAGACAGTTGTTGCATTTTCACTTTCGGACGAGATGGCTTGCTCCAACAGATAAAACGTAGCTTCTGCCGCTTTCCAACTAGACCATTTGTTAGATACAAAACTACATTATGCAATTTCAACAAGGGCCAGTCATACCTTGCCTGCTCCTGAGAAGCAAATGTCAAAAGGGCACTCAAGACAGGGCTTTGTAACCAGTCCCACAAGCGCTAAAACCGCAGAAAGGTTAGACCTTACGAATGATAATTAAGTCAATCATATTAAACTCTCTGAAACCTACCGTAAGCAAGTCGCTCGCTGCTGTTCGGGCGGTATAGTTGGCCGTCATCGCTGTTTCTTCGGCAACGAAAACATTGAAGTCCAGTTCCCACAGACCCTCGTCTTCGCCAGTAATTTGTGCTAAAAGAACACAGGTATACACCATTTGCTCGAGAGGCTCGGTACTAGCATTGACAGCTTGGAGGAACTCTTCTTTTACGGACTTTGCACGGAGGCATGTTTGCAAGAAATCGGCCTCTTCGAGCATAAGGAGATCAAGTGTAAACGGCAAACCGTCTACGTTTGTAAGTCTGCCGTCGGCATCACCCTCAACAAAATCTTTAACATATCGCTCTTTTGAAACACTCAATTCAGCCCAAGTAGCCTTGAAGAGAGAAGTCATATACTTGGACATAGTACTAGGAAATACGCCAACAATTTTGCTTATAGTCTAGTCGTAATATTAGCTCAAATCTTCACGACAAAGTCGCTGGGTGCAGTATAAGCACTTACTTTGTAGGTTTGTAATTTTAAGGTAATCAGTCCATTGTACTCTTCAGAGTTGGTGTCGATTAGCTGAAGGAATTCTTTTTCTAAGACTTGAATAAAGAATGCCATCCAGACATCCACCACTTTGATGGCAAACTGCTCGACAGGCCCAGGGTGCCCATCTTTCACCATCTCAAGAAGCTCGATACACGATCTGACAGCTTGTACTGCCAAGCTTCGGATATTGCTCGGGCGCTAGTAGCATCAATGATGTTAGATGATTCTATGAAGCAAGAAAGGCATGAGATAACCCTACATTCTCAGAAGTAGCGACATGATAGAGAACCTCAACAAGCTGGTGGGCGATAGGAAAGAACTGGTCTTCGCTGAAACCGTCCTCGACAAGATCTGAATCGAGACATTAACCACAAAACACATATTTTAATCGACCAAATTCCTGTAAACTCACCTGTAAGAACTTTAAGTAAACCGTGCAGTTGCTCGTCCGTAGCCGTAGGGATTGCATTCAGTAAATCTTGCAGCAGCGAAGGCCATTCCTCAGGGAAATCTATAAATCCAATGAGCCAGCTGTCTTTAACCAGCTACAGCTACTGCTTTCAAAACCCACCATGGGATGCAATTCTAGACACAGCAAAAGCGGCAGCCGCTCTTATTTTCCTTTCTTTGTCGGATAGCAGTTGCAACAAGGAGGTTCGAATCTGGATTTTAACCTCGTCCTTGATGGGTGGACCGGCATATTTATCGTAAGGAGGGGTCCAGCATTCATCGATGAATGTGCGGAGATAAACGATAGCGGCCTGTCTGCTAGTGAAATCCAAGTCTGTCGCACCGGTAATATGAATGAGGGCGAGTGGGAAGCCTGTTAAAGATGCGCCACAATTGTTGTTAGGATACGTGAGGCTAAGGCAATACTGTCCAGAAAGGGAATCAGGTAGCAATGGGGCTATTTACTATCGTCAGAGTAGAGTTGGAAAAGCTCTGCTTCTGCCGCACGTCTCGGGCCCTCTTCAGGTGACTGCAGGGTGGTGAGAAGGTAATGGACCCTATTGAAAGACGGTCACAATACTGCGTGAGCTTGTTGTTTATAATCCCAATAATTAACAAGCTAAGGTTTTTCTTCTGGTGCTCTATTACTAACTTTTGTTCCATGGCTCAAGGTTAGACGAGGTTTCCAAGTGTCAAAGCTTAACCCTCCAATTGTTACTGAGGGAAGCACCCTGTGTACTTCCCACTAGTTCTGGTATGTTCGCAAAAGCTAGATAGGTCAAATCGGGAGCGTGGGATGCGACAATGGCTAATGAGCGCTTCGATAAGTCGTGGTGTGAAAGTGAGAGCTTTGAAGCTGTAGCGGTGGGGGGTTGTCATTCGCGATATTGGTTTTCCAGTGGAGCACAAATACGCGTTGAGACAATTTTTACCCCTCCACCAAGCCCTTTAACCTTGCCAGCCTGACATTTCTGTTACCCCTCTCAGATATCCGGAATCAGAATGAAACTCATCGCGGGAATGCGCTTTTGAACCATGGCGAGAGCGGCAGTAATACGAACAGAGTCACGAAACATCGTCACACTTCAGTTTATCTGAGCCATAGACGTGTTGACGTGACTACAGCGAGAATGCAGACCGACGAAACAACCGCTATCTGGCAGTAGACCCGCAAACATCTCCAACACCAGACGACGCCGATACTCAACTTTGAAGGACATCCTCGGATTGATTGAACGATGGACCGCTCCAGGCCAATCCCGATAGACACCTACGCCAACCTCGTTGCCTCGTTCTCTGATCTCCTCCTAGTCTCCATCCACACGATCCTGTTCGAACGCGAAATCTACCCTCCTTCGCTATTCATCGCCGCTCGAAAGTATAACCACCCAGTGCGACAGGCCCGCCATCCTCGCATCTGCCAGTGGATCCAGGATGCGGTCACCGCCTGCTCCGAAGAGTTGCTCAAATGCACCGTCGACCTCGTCTCGATAAATATTATATCGCCATCGAATAAACCCCTCGAACGCTTCGTATTTGACGTCTCTCGGTTTCCCGTCGTCGCAGCTTCAGATATACATTCACCCTTTGTGCAGGCTTATGACGACGATCCGAACAGTACGCCTACAGTACCAGACTCACAATATCCGCATCACATAGATCTCGAAGAACAGCTCCGCGCCATAATCACAAAGCTGTCGTATTCCACTGTGAAACTTGGCAAGCTTCCAAAGGATTGCACATTCTCTGTGTCAATGGAATTGAAGAAAGATTCGCCAGCTCCCGAAGGGGTATGTTAATTTCTTCGATTTGTTCGACAAAGAAAGTACAAATATTGATACATAGTTTTTAGAATCCACCAGCTTGGGTGGCAGCCGAATATCAAGGCAATGATAATGGTCGTCGGCCAATTCCCGCCAGCCAACGAGCAGCAGAAACGAACCGGACCATACCTGTTAGAAGCTTAGATATAGGCGCTTTGGCTCTCGAAACATGGGTGGAAGAATCAGAAGCCAAACGCGACATTGAAATGGAATAAAATCCGCGTCTAGGGAGTATGTCGTTTTTGAAATTTTTATAGGATCATAGCGCCGGAGTTTAGTGAACAATTTTCGAAAAAAAAGATAAATCGTTTCACGTTCCACGGTATCTCAATATACTCTACTGCTAGATACTTTTAGTCACGAGCAAGCAAAAAAAAAGTCAACTGCAAAGTGGCTAGAAACGTAGGTAAATATTCGCTCAAAGAATAAGACACGCAAGTTTTATACACGAATTGTAAGAACCTCTATGTCTATCAAGGTTTCGCTATATACCCTCTATCGTAATCCCATAATTCGTTTCGAATTCTCATAAACAAGGTATGACTGGATTTAATTTAGTTAGCAGTGTCACATCCATAAAAACCGGACTGGGAAACCTACAATCGAGACAGCCGGAATCACCTTCATTAGGTTTGGCGTCAACCCTTTGAACAATCCCTTAAACCCCTCCTGCTTTAACGTTTTATTCGTAACATCCCACATGCCCGTATACGTCTGCGGATGCTGTACAGTTCCCTGTGCCTGCAACCGTGTTCTTAAGAGATTGATCGGATAGACGACGCTAGCGCCAACGCTACCAGATGTAGCACCGATAGCCAACACGATAAAATTCGAAAGTTGGAAATCATCTTCCTTAACTCCCAGCGACTTTGATCTGGCGGATATGTACGATCGCTTCATCCATTCGAACATGCCAAGGTCGATTGCTGAATAGGGGAATATGCCCACCAGGCCGAGTGGAAGGCCGCGGAAGAAGCCGCCTGTTCTCCACAACTTCTTTGCCGTTTGTATTATCAGCTCGTTGCCTCGAGGGCCGCCAGCTACCATATCGCATTGCATTCGACTATTTACCACGTTAGATTATAGTAACAAGCCCCTAGAAACTAGCCACTCACAATTTCAGGGTATCTATTGGGTAAACCGCAAACTGGCTTACAACACCACCAATGCCTCCTGCGAAGAATCTCGCCATCCCGGATATTTGCTTGGTGTCATCTTTACCCTCTAATCGAGCGAACAGACGTTTGGAAGCCTGTATTTCAACAATTTTTTAGTAATTGTTTTTCAAGTTGAGTGGAACGGAGTTACCTCAAAAGAGCCAAACTTGATTGCACTCTCAGGCATCACTTTCACGACATTCAACCCGTTACCTGCAAAGAAAGATCGAACACCGCCAGCATTCCAAAGTGCCATGATGGCATCTCTCATTGGCCGTGCAGCAGATTTTGCAATCTCCTTTGCCCCTCCCTTTTCTACGGCAACTTTAAGGGCCTCTTTGGCGTCATGGACATCCGTTTGAGCTATCAAATAGACTTTGAGGCGATCAAATGGCGCTGTCGCGGTTCTTGAGACCACTCCAGCAATTCCACCAGCCAGAAAGAATCCTACATCTCTATTAATATACTGACAGCGTATAAAACGATCAATTGACAGAAGACTTACCGATGTTCTCATATAGGTCATCGTTTAATGTGACATCACCTATACTCCCGGACAAATTGGTTAGGAAAGGGCGAGTTAATTCCATCTTTGTTCATCGGGAAAATAGGTGATGAAGGAAAGATGGTGCATGACAATTCCTGTTTCTGGGGTAGTGCTGGGCAGTAAATACCTTCTGGATTGACATTCACCGTTGCCAAATAGTAGGAATACACGGCTTTTATGCCATTATCGAGACCGTCTGTATCGAACTGAGGTATAAAAACCAAAAAATCTCTTCAAACCCCGTTCGAACATAATCAGCATGAATCAATAGTTTTCCCAAAACTACCCATTATAAATTTCCCGACTTACCTCCACTCTTCAAACGTTATTTGACCGTCGTTGTTCTTATCCAATCGACCAAAAAAAGCCTGCAGCTTCTCCTTCTCGACTTTGATACCATTATTCTCAAGCGCATGCGCCAGTTCCGCACGATCCAGCTGGCCGTTTTTATCCTTATCGATAGCGTTGAATAACCCACGCAAATGCTGTTCTGTCGCCTCCATGAACACCACAAACTCGTCGAACTGGATGAATCCATCACCGCTAGTATCGCAAATCGTCATCAATTCTTGGAGCATTTTATCGGCATTTTGTAGAGCTGTTCGGACGTAATGCAAACGTAAAAGAATAAACGTGGTCGTCAGCCGCCTGGATTTGTCTTCCCATAATACCGAGCTGTGCTGCTTTTCTTCGAAATACTGCCCAGTATACAGTATCATGTATATGTAGATGGTTTTATAGCAATGGACATACGGTGGTTGAGTCTCTTGAGACCATTCCTTAGCGCCTCCAGATCCAATTGGCCTTCCTGGTTGGTGTCCAAGGTCTCGAAGAGCCTGAGCAAGCGAGCCCGCCTGGCTCGTTCATTCTCTTCATTTCCTCCACTGCTCGACATTCGGGAATCGTGTGGATCTTTCAAGGTGCGGTCGGCTTTTCGTAGGTCGTTCAGGAATATTGCCGAGTTAAGGTGGCATCTCGCGTGCCGTCGCTTACGTTGAGATAACCCCGCTCCACTGTACGAACGCTGCCAGGGATGGTCTTGGAGTGCGGGCTTTTCTGTCTTCGAAGAGCCGGGGAAATGCGACGACGTCGAAGCAATTCCTTGAGGTGGAGAGAAGACGGCGGCGCTACCAGGGTGTCGAGTCTCGAGGTACCTGTCGAGATGGTCGGTTGGCTCGGTGAAGGTTACCCGGAAGTTGGGAGCAAGATACTTGTTTTCGTCTACCAGGATCCAGGAGTTCGAAAGCAGTTCCTCTGATGCACCTTCATGTAAATAGTCAAGCAGGATGTGGAGGTTTCAAAACCCTCGGCTGGGCCTTCGTGTGATATCATAGCTGATACCCACAACGCGGCGCCAATGTTGGGACAGTCAACCCCGGCTTTTTCAAGCTCTCGCTGGTTGCAGGGCCAAGCGAACACGAACTCCAACATCGACAGCCATCGCTCATCGCCTCTGCGTCGCAGCCGGATCCGATTATTCGAGATAAGAAAGCCTGAAGGCTATCAGCAGTTAGAGATATATCATTGTTATACATAACTCAGATATCGCATTCCTTCGACCTTTCTAGGACAAAAACACTAGCTATTCAGAGACAGAAACTCGAACATTCCTTGACCTCAGGATCCGACGCGCCGTTGTACTCGTATCGGGACCTCTACAACCTAGGACGTATCTACGGACAGTTATTACATAGGGACCGCGGCCTATCCGGAATACCGAAGCTTACTCGCTGTTTGTGAGCGTGCTCCCGATTAGAGACACTCTCCCTCGCAGTTCACCAATTCCTCAACAGCCTCTAGGATTTTGATCCTCAACAGCTCCAGGATGGCTGCTAATTTTTGGACTTCCACTCAACGTGCCCACTGGCAGCTTACGAGAGAGAAGATCACCGACATGCGGAAGGGTCTAGACGAAGAGGATACCAACAAGGGGCTGGGACTGGCATACCCGCTTCCAGATCATAGGCAGTTGCAGCTCTATTTTCACCACTGTAAGTCAGCGCCTCTCTACTTTTGCCTAGCATCGGTGGCGGTCATTCTCTCGATCATGGGTACTCAGGTACGGAGGATTGAATAGGTCTTCAGCGGCTCGCGCGTCGTCTGCAACTTCGCCAGCAACCCCTAGCTACAGCAGAAACATATCTCAAGAGATTCTATCTCAAGGTTTCGATCCGGGACACGAATCCATACCTCATGTTATCAACATGCGTCTACCTAGCTTGCAAAATGGAGGAATGTCCGCAGCATATAAGGAGCGTTGTAAACGAGGCAAGAGCTTTGTTTCAAGGTTAGGATCCTGGAATACCATTAAAACCGGCCGAACCCGCGTGGCTGGCTTCATCCCGCCCGTTTATGCTGATCTCAAGCGATTTAGAGTTTATTCCAACCGACATCGCCAAGCTCGCAGAATGTGAATTCCACCTAATATCAGAGTTAAACTCGTACCTGATCGTACATCATCCTTATCGCACGTTGATGGAGGTGCAAGTGCCGTTGAAACTGTCTGCAGACGAAATCATGGCGGCCCTGTCGTTCCTGAACGACTCCTACATTACGGATCTAATATTACTTTACCCGCCACATACCATCGCATTCACAGCGGTATTCCTAGCGGTATTTGTTAGGCCTGCCATTCACACACAAGCAAATTTGAACGCTTCGGGTTCCACGGCTATGAGTATGGGTGGCGCTGCGACAGGTGGTAGCATAGTTCCACCGCCGACGAATCAAAACACTGCGGCATCGGCAGCTTCTGCGATAAATCCTCAGAACATGAGCAGCGCAAGATTGTCTCAGATGAGCGAGTGGTTTGCCGAGTCAGGTGTCGATATGGAGGCTATTATTGAGTGCACACAAGAAATGATATCGCTTTACGATACTTGGGAGACCTGGACGGATAAGGTGTGCAGGGAAAGCGTTGCAAGGTTGATCAGGGGGCGTCAGCTTTCATAATCGCCACCACCAGGATCGCTTGGAAGGCGAAAGATTTCGCAATCGCTTGACGGATCCTCAAAACTCTCGGACCGAAAGACAGGAAATGTTTGGCACCCGGTTGTTTTCTTCTCTCGCTCCTTCGCCGAAAGATCTAGATATTAGATGCAGAAAGGACGCTCGGGTCAGGTGGCCTGGCCTGCCCATCTCGTTTGGACTAGCCATATTCGAACGGGGTGTGGATCTTCCTTTGATGTGTAACAGGTGTACATGTACATTCCTGCCTCTGCAGGAGTTGATTAATATTTTTTTATCTATTTTGCCAACGAACAAACAACCCTTGGCGGCCGCTGTCAGGTCCTCACGCAACTCGATGCACAAAAGCGTCTACCAGAGGGGCGTAAGAAGCTTATTTCAGGGTGGGGATGTTGCTTTTACCTCCATCTCGCTCGCTAATGACTTACAAAAACAGACCGACTGCTTGGAAAGGAGGTGCTGATGGCGTCTTCAGTTACAGCTGGTATTTGATCGCTATCCCTGGCTGATAGGCGGTGCAACTCCGGATTTTTAAGCATACTTCGCCACTCACAGGCCACCATCAGCGAAGAAAAGTCTTCTCTGATATCGTCGAGGCCGCATCGACAGGGCAGGAGGGGCCGAGGGCTAGTCCGATTTCACAGTTGGCCAAATGACCGGCACCGGACCTGTTTCTGGTTGCATTACAAGACTAATGTGCCAAGGTGCTGCACTCCATGGGCATCTGGCCAATAGGAGAAGGGATGGGACACTCTCCCTTGAGAATTTCACCCAGACCTTCCCCAAGAAGAGATTTTCCCTTGCCCAAAAGCAAACCTCTTGTTCCGTACCTGTACTAGTGCAACCCACAGATTGTCATCCTGCAGGACTAGTGCATCATTAGCGGGCAGAAGGCAGCGTGGGAGCACGGGTACATTATACAAGTGAGATACATTTGTTTGATGGTGGAATTTTCTGAAGGGAAAGAAACCTACATGGGCGGCCAGCGATAGACTTGGACGGATGGTGGACGCGGGGTAGACGTTATGTATCAAGTACAGCCACCGAGTAAAACTTGGAGGGCCGGCCCCCATGCAAAAGGCCAGCATCACCCTTGTCGAGGGGCCATGCCTGGAGAGCGCTAAATGTTGCCTGACCCATCCGCTAGAATCGGGTGTGCATCAACAGGACAAAACAGGACCGACCTGATTATTATTATTATGAGCGATACCTGGAGCACACTTGAGGCGATACCTGGAGGGTCGTCGACGGGTCGGGCGAAAGAGGGTCTCCATGGAAGTACCGACGATGATAATGATATTAATAAATTATGATGCTGGATCGGCCAGACTCTGACCAAGCCTGGCCACTGGCCACTGGCCATTTCCCAATTTATCCAGGCCAGCCAGGCAGAGAGGCAGGGCGCCTGTGTGGACAGACCCTTCAGCTGCAGGTCTAGTTTTAGAATTGGGGTCCATTCCTCGAAATCCCCCCCATGAGGCCGCCTGGATGAGAGGGCGAGAGTTCTGGAGGGCAGAGTTCTGGAGTTCTGTTGTTCTGGTTCATCAGAGCCCGGCAGAGCCCAGCAGAGCCCAGCCCACACCAAAACAGAGTGGAACCCCCCCAACAAGCAGCAGCATTTAGGGACCCCGGCCGGAACGAAGGGAATAAAACCTTCCCACCCTCCTCCTCCTGCCTGAGCCTTCTTTCCCTTCCCCTTCACATACATATCCCCATATATAATATATCCGATTCCCACTTTGCTCCATCGCAATTGCTCCTGTTGTTGTTGTTGTCGTTGTAGTAATATTAGTCCCCCAGTCAGTCCCAAGAAAACACCCCTTTTCCTTTTTGCCAGCCAGAAAACCTCCGCCACTCCCCCGACATCACCGCCCACCACTTATCGTCTATTATCATCTCTCTCTATCTCTACCTATCTCTCCATCTCAACATATATCGTCCTATCCACGTCGCTTCTCTCTCTCTCTCCGGCCGTCTGTTGTTCTCCTGTTTGGCGCAAATTAGCACTTTCTGTTAATCTCGTCTCGACCTCTGCATTTCGCACAACACATCTGAACGCTCCCCTTTCCAAATCCGTCGCAGAGACCAATCTCCCTCCGAACCTTCTTTCTAATCGCTCATCTGTCCATCGCTTCTTTTATTCTCGCACTTCACACTCTTCCCCCGCCATCTGCCTGCCTTTTTTACTCCAACCATCATCCATCGGATCCTTCAAACTGCATCGCTCATCTCGATAACAATTACTACAACCTTCATTCACAATGTCTTTCTCATATGCTTCATTCCACACCCAAACACGAACATGTAAGCATTTTTTTCCTCCTTTTCTCGGCGATGCCGGACATTTTGGGCCGGCGATTTGAGAAGAACTATCCGCCCAACCATCCGTGAAATCCACCAGTCCTAACAATCTTCCCCTAGTACTCAACGCCCGTTATCGATATGAGGCAGCGAGGTCCTTTGATCTGGACGACGATCTAGAATTCTGCCCGGCGCTGTTGTCTGAAGAAGAGGTATGAAAATCAAGTCAACATGAGAGAAGACAAAGCCGGCATTTCCCCGGCTTCGCTTGGGACATACCGCTAACTGTGCCGCTGCTGCAGCTTGCATCCGTACATTCCGGATCAGATCGCTCATCGCTGTCGAGTGGCTCTCCCAACGGGTCTCCGTTACAACAGCAGATCCAGCCCTCTTCCGCCTCTTCTTCCTATTCTTCCTACTCCCACTCCTCCTTTGGTGCCCCACTCAGCAGCTATCACCACCAGCCGAAACCTCAGGCTTCCACCCAAAGGACCCGCAATGCCATCCCTATTGTCAACCCCAATACTGGCATGCGAGTCTCCAGCCCACCAAATATGATCCCTCACCCGACGCAGCGACCTCACCATCACACCAACTCCTCCCGTAGATGGTAGTTGCTGATCACACACCACTCAAGAAACAAACATGAAAACTCGCATTGTAAATTTCATCATATATCATTGTGTGTTTTGACGCTTTTGGGTTCGTCATAATCGGGAGTTCTTGCTTGGTTTTGCGTAACCTCTTTTATATTTTTTCCCTTTTCCTTTGGTTTAAACACTCTTCGGGCACTGGATGAAATGGCTTCACGGAACATTACTATACTTATACAACACCAAAAACCCTCTTTCACAAAATACTTATACCCCTTTGCAAAAAAAACAAAGACTTGTAAAAATGGAATACAGGTTCTGGCCTTGGTTGGACGATTTACTTCCCTAATACGCATTCCTCAATCTTATCGACTTATCCCTTTCTTCTTTTTATATCGACCTCTTTGACCGACTCTCTCCCCTGCAAATACCATCTGGAGATCAAAAAACAATTTCCTCATGACCATCCCCCTTCCGCAACACATCCTCATATCTCACATACCTTATCCCTTCGCTTGTGTGGTTTTTCTAAGCATTCAGGTGTCGTGGAAATTGAAATTTTGGAAACTTTTGCATTGGGTCTTTTTTTTTCTTTTGTATTGTTCTCTTTCAACCTCCAAAAAAAATTACCGGCGAAAATAGATCGAGCCTACAAATCTCCTACGCTTTTGTTTACGGAGTTCTATCTCACTTCGCTTTTCACATCCTTTCGAACAACAAAAAAAATCCCCCAACCTCATTTTTCATTTCCACCATTGTATTAACTCGATAAGCCATTTTCTTTTATTTTGTTGCTGTACAAATCTGTTTTCATGGTCACGGGTGTTCGCGTATGGTTTACGTTCGGGACGGGTTGAATTCAGACGGTGGTGTTTTTTATTTTATTTTTCCTTGATATCATCTCATCTCCATCATCATTACATCATTTCGAGGAAAGCAACAGAATTTACGGGAGTATATCGAATAACCGCCAAACCATCATCCATCTCAGAGCCTTTTATTGTGTTTTTATAATCCATTTGTTTCTCTAGCAGGGTTATTTTGTTTAATGAAACCGGGTTTTTAATTTCTTAAACCTTTCTGTATATCTTTTTTTTTTATTATCGTCCTTTTATATTTACTTGGGTGTATACGTGGAAATAAGGGTTCCCGTTAGCGTTGGTGTACGGTTGGCTGGGCTTTTTGCTTGTGCTTGTACTACTCAAATCTCCTTTTATATCTATTTCTTTTCACTAAATAACTCTGTTTTCTGCTACTTGAAGAATGAAATTGAAGAGGAGAATTGCTTCGGCGCTCCCCAATTTGCATTTCAATACCTCCAAAGACGCATCAAAAGTAGATTCAAAAAGTCAAAAGTGAATCAATGGACTGAATTAAGTTGATGGCGTAAACCGGTGAGATAAGAGCAATAAAGCACAAGGCGCATAATAATTTCGGAGTTTTGGGGTGCTCTCCTTCAGGAGGTTGGTTGGATTCGAACTTGAAGTCCTTTTCCTTTTCCTTTTTTTTTTGCCTGCCGAAGTGCCCAGGCCCGGTGACTCGAAGCTCCTGTCCCCAGCTTTTGGCTTTTTCTTGCTCACAACTCAGCTTTGACACATTTTCTCAACACCTATGACTTGCCCTTTGCTCGCAGAAAACGAAGCTCCGTGAAGCCACTGTCTGTCTCCTGGTAAACTCGGAAAGATTTCGAATGGCCAATTGGCCAATTACCTTGACCTCAACACCTGCTTCCCCCGATCCAAGCTTAACCATGAAACTAGTCTAATTTTTAAATTATTTTTACTTTTTCAACAGGAATCCGGGAATTGTTGTCACGACGTTATTGGAGGGGTGAAAGAAGCTACTACTCCACATGGTCTTTCTTTTCCTTCGCCATCATGAGTTTCTCTCTCTTTCTTTCAAAACCGGTGATTCGACATTGCAGCTTTTTCCGGGAATCCATGGGGTACTTACTTCCCTTAGCTCTCTCTCCACGTAAGTACCAGACGCATTTAAGGACGGAGAACAGAAGCACAAGTACATACATACATATTTGGTGGTTGCGAGGTGAGGAGGAATCTTGGTACACCGAAAACCCTCAAACCGAGCGATCATTGGGTCGGGGGGACAGTGGGACGAGATATCCATGCGACCCAATTGCGATCTCTCGTCCGTAATTCGAGTGTACGTGAGACGACAGAAATTGTGACACGCCGCACGACCCCCCCC